>QLTV01002691.1:678059-708945 GCA_003457575.1 Thermophis baileyi
AATAATAATAATAATAATAATAATAATAATAATAATAATCAGTCTTTTAAGGTTAAAACTGGTGTCACTATTCATAATATAATTGAGTTTACATAAAAATGTGATTTCTGTAATAGCCTCTCCCTTCTCTAGCCAACTCTCCTTTTTACAGTATGTACATTTTATTTAAAATTACTGACTCAAAAGGTAAGCTGTGGAGGGGGGGAGAGAATCACCTCCAACAACTTCCTGTAATTGTGAATTATTGTGAGGGAAACAGAAGGAAAAGATTTTGAAATTATGAGCCATTATGCGAGGGAGGGAGAGAGAGAGAGAGAGGCAGAGAGAGAATGAGAGGCAATGGGGAAAAAAAGACATCTCGGCTTCATGAAACACAGCTGACAAGCTCGACTAAATTACCCCCGGACCATTACAAAAATCACTTAATTGCCAACCATTTTGTTAGGTCAATTGACTCTAATTGAAAAAATAACAAAAAGCTTATTATGCTGCAAATGCGGCCGTGGAAAATGAGTCTTCTGTTACGAGGAAACAATAATTCTAAATTTCAGCTGCTGCTAACAGTACAAAGTTCAATGTTTTCTTCTGATAGAAATCTACCGTGTGGCAGAAAGCAGACGTTGTGCTTGTATAGATTGATATTTCTTTTAATCCCAGGTCCCCCTACCTTTCATGTTAGCTCCCCTTTCCCCATTATAAATACACCATTTTCTTTTCTCTCACCTAAATTTTCACATTTCTTCCTCTTTGTATGCCAATATTCATGCTCCTTTATTTCCGAGGAATTGTTATGGATTGAAAAAAGTCTATAGTTTTTTTGCTCACACTATGAATTTGCTTCTGGCATTCTGGAAATCACTGCTCGCCCCCCCCCCCACACACACATACGCACCCTCAAAATGCTAGGATGAAAGTGTTGACAGACTGATGTTATACTTTTTGTTTCTTTTTAATCTGTATATATTTATATCCTTTTAGGTGCAGACAACAGTGCCCTGCAGAAACGCCTGAGATTTAATAGAATACCTGCAATGAAGAGAGACAAAATTGTAACCAGCTCTTGAATGGTGCATAGCTGTTATAATTAAAACTCCGGCTGGTGACTATAGGTGAAAGATTATTTCATATGGATACCTTTTATTCAGCAGGGTGGTTGAGGGGAGGGTGTAGCATTCCATTGCAATAAGTGGCTCGAAGCTTTCTTATTGTCCGATGTACAGAACTGAATGGTGGAGATTTATGATGGGCCGGAGTTGAGAATTACTTAGCAAAGTAATTATTTTTTTTGTCCATAGCAGCAGCTAGAGATGGCTGGAGCCTTTTGTTCTGTTGCCTCGCTGTGAGGAGATAGGGAAATGACATGAAGTTCTAAGGGGCTCTGATGCACGATTAGATAGTTGCTTAAAGCTCAAATTTGCATGAAAACATTTGCCTGATGAATTGTCCTCGTAACATCCACCTGTTTCATTTTTCTATAACAAATGGCTGCCTTACTGGGATGGGAGTGTGCAAAGGCCTTCCCCATGAAACCCTGAAGCAAATGACAAGCCCCCTTCCCACATTAAACAGGTTGAGGGTAGAATAACTAGGGATTCAGAAACTGCCATTCCAATCCCTGCATTGTTCCATGCTGTTCTGCATCACGGATTTAAACACTGCCAGCAGTTTGGTGGCTCACTATGTCTGATTTTTATATAATGTATCCATTTAATATACACATCCATTTTTTTCACTCTTTGTAATATAATCCTTTCTGTAGCTTATCCTATATAGGTATTATTTAGACTCCCATTTTTTTTCCTCCAGAGGTGTATAATCAATACAATGTTCCTTTAGCATGTACTTTTACAATGTACTTTACATTTTAAAATGTTCTTTTAGCAGGTTAGCAAAGACTTCAATACTCTGCTGCATTTGTATGTAATTGTCTTCTTTGAAATGAGCATCATCGTGATTTCTACAGGTGCTAGGAAGGGGAGAAAAATGATGGCAGCAAGAGAATAAAGAGTACCCTAAACAAAATTTGGAATAAAAAAAAAGATATGCAAGACATTATAGGCTCTTTGTATGCCATCAGGCTCTCCAAATATATGTTCAAAAGGAATATGAAACAAAAGCAAACAAACAAACAAACATATGTATTTGTGTGTATCATCCAATCCTGCAGTGTTAACAGATCAGGTTTGCAAGGTAGCAATTCTGTTTTCAGTATTTAAGAGAAGTCTGTAATTTTCACTCAAATCAATGAATACAGAAAGTAGGCAGAGGATGGGAGGAAGAGGGAATTAAGCAAAAACAGTCTTTGGTCATTAAAAAAAAGATAATGAATTGCTTCAACCAAAGACAAAGGGTTAAGCTGATAACACGTTGAAAGGCAAAAGCAAAATTCAACCCTATTTGGGAAAGAAAAAGTGTCTCCACATTCCAGAATAGAACCAATTTCTGGATGAGGAGGAAAGCCCAACCGAGAGAAAAGTGAGGAATGGTGAATTCTGTAACACTTGCCAGACCAATGAGCTTCATCAATTAATCACAGCAAAATAATCACCACCTACATTAAAGAATAATACATGAAAAGGACAGGGCAGAGCTTTAACTTATTCAGAAAGGGCTGACTCCTGAATCCCTCTGAGTCTTGACATGTTAACTGGGTAGCGACTAATTAGATGTCAAAAATTCATAAGCACTCTTTAATATTGCATATATCTGCAGCAGACATTTCAATATGAGAGCTGTATACACAGCAAAGTCACTATAGCATTAAAACACAGCAGGAGGGGAGGAATAAAAGGAAAACAATAAAAACAATGGCCCTTAAAAACTCCAGAGAATGCCTCTTTGGGAACAGTGCTTTCTTATTCAGAAAAGGTATCACCTAATAAGAATTATAGGCAAAAAAATAAAATCCTGTTCCATGCTGCGTGGACGGAAAGAGGAAAGAAAGACTGACTTATCAAAGAAACTGCCAGGTAAATAGGAATTTACTATGCATGCACAATGAGTATTACACAGTGCCTTGACACAGGGCGATAATGAAAGACATGCTATTGTAGTATCCATCCAGGGACTTTTCCCCCCTTCATTTTTCTTTCCTTGTCTCTCTTGAGCAAAGAAGAAGTGATGTTCCTTGGCAGCTGCCTCCTGTTTCAAGCCATTTCACATAAGACAGGAAGAACCTGAAGTTTAGTGTATTAAATAAGTGAGTTAGTTTTCTCTTGGTTTGGCAATCTATACATTGCTTGTGCATATGCAATATATCTGAGACAGACAATACTGTATTTGGTATTGAGGGGGGGGGCGAATTAAACCTGTCTAGGGAAAAATAAAGGATAGGATTTAGATCAGAAAACTGTTAAATTGTAAATAGCAATTATATAAAGCAATATATTATTACTCAAATCCTTTAATTGATGCTCTTAGGAATGGCAGTTGGTTTTTCTGAGTTACATTTCTTTCTACGCTAAAATTTTATTTTATATTTTGACCCTAAATATTGTTCTTATCTCAAGATTTCTGGTTAAAGTTCCTGTTCTGCATTCCTCAGAAATAATAACAATATGGGAGCATTGCTCTGTGCTCCATGCATCCTAATTCTAAATGTTTTACTCGGACGTATGATAGGTTTTACTCCTCTAGAACTATTATAATTACATAGCACTGTAATTTCAGATCCAACATGTCACTTTGAAAATGTTGCATCTTTAAGACAATATCTTTCAAATGACCTTCCGTATGAAATTGGTGTTTGTTATGTTTCTCTGGAGGAGCATCTTTTAGAGACAATAGATCTCTAATTGTATACATTGGTGTGTGTGTAATAATAAACTACATGCACAGCTGATTAGAGCCTTCATATTCAGACATTCCTCCATGTGATGTCAAATCATTAAATCACATTAAATCACAGGAAATGAGAATGAGATCTGATTTAATGATCTCCCAACTATGTAAATCCAATGGTCAATCTTGAGCTGGATACTTGAGGCCACTGATATGAATACTACATTTTCTTCCCCTACAAGACCTCCTTATGACTGATATTAAAGTCAGAGTGAACTGAATGCATTCTGTTTATTTTTACTGATCCGTGTCTCCTTTGCCTGTAAATAAATACGCTTGGGATAGTATTGCCTTCTCTAACTTTGCAGTTCAGTCCTAAATATTTGTTTTTTGTGAATCTCTTTCAGAATGAATGATTAGAGTTTCCAGCATTTCTTCCCTGCACCCTGCAAACATTTTTAACTGCACATTTTTATGATTTCTTAATAGAAATGCAAGCATTAATGTGACATCATTAAACTGCTCCCTCAAGTCTCGCCTTGCAAATTAGAAAGCAGTTATGAAGACAATGCAAACATCCTGTTTCTGTTACACAGTAGAGGTGGGATCAGAATAATTCTGATCTGTTTAATAGGTTCTACCAATGCATGATTTGTATTTCTTCCTACCTTTACCCCTTGGGCATGGGATTGATTGTGTATGTCCATGTGAGGCTTTTCATAAGACTAGATCTTTCCCACATGGAAGAATATTTGCTTTTGAATTAAAAAAAAAATCCATACATTGCAAATTCCTTTAAAATAATTTCTTAAATACTTTGGGGCTATAGTAACCTGACCCCCCCCCCTTTTCCCCCTTTTACAATGACTCTATATTTGTGGGGGAAGCAAGGTGGAGTTCCTTTAATACAGGTGATGATCACTGGACATACAACAGTCTTAAATTAATGAAAGACTTTTATTTATTGTGTTGACAATTAATTTATATGATTTCCTTTGTCCACACCTGATATTTATAGAATCTTGTACTATCATTGAAATAGCTGGAATGGGAAGACTAAATCATGAGATGACTGCAGGTACCTTTTCCTTTCCTCATAGTAAATATTCCAGGAATATTGTTGGGATAAAGCATGGGGAATTTTTTCCCCCTAAGTTCCAAAAAGAACTTCTCTTTTGCATCTGATTTTGAGGTAGATTTCAGATATATCTCAGCCCTGGAATGAGTGAATTCCATCAAATGACAATCCTGAATCAATATTGCACATCTGAAATGAGAACTAGGCCTTCCAGTTTAGCATGCCAAGTTTCTGTGTTAAGATCATCCTTGCTTTTCTTGCTTTTCTTTTTAGCTATATTTCAGAGCTTGTAGCAGATTTTTCTGAGTGACAGTTTGTCCATCAAAATATACCCATTATATATTGTAATTTAACTCACACATTTTTGTTTTCATCCTAAGGTTGCTCCCCGCACCACAGATTCACAGATCTATTCTTTCTGATAACTGTCTGATTTTATCCTGATTTTTGAGAGGAAGAAAGAAGGAATTCATCAACATTTTAATGAGGAGCAAGATATTTATCTTATTAAATCTTACAGGTTTTGCCATGTATTATATGACATTCTCTCCAGAATAAAAATGGAACTCCAAGTATAGATTTCTTGCTGGTTACATTTAGTCAAATACTCTGGAACTGATACCCCTCCCTCCCTCCCTCTTTCATTCTCTCTCCCTCCTTCTCTCTGTCTCAAATTCATCCTCTAGATTTTGTCTTGTTAGTTCTTTTAAGAAACTTGACTACTTTATGGCTTCATTACTTTACCTAGTTTCTACTCTGACCTATCAAAAGCTGAGAGAGGTTGACAAAGAGTATATGGCAACTTGGGATTTTTTTAGGGACGGAAGGAAGGAAGGAAGGAAGGAAGGAAGGAAGGGAGGGAGGGATGGAGGGAGGGAAGAAGAAAGAAAGGAAAGAAAAAGAAAGAAAGAAAGAAAGAAAGAAAGAAAGAAAGAAAGAAAGAAAGAAAGAAAGAAAGAAAGAAAGAAAGAGGAGGGAGGGAGGAAGGGATGGAAGAGAAGGAGGAGGAGCAGGGAGGGAGGAAGGGAAGAAGAAAGAAAAGGAAGGGAGGGAGGGAGGGAGAAGGAGGAGGGGTAGAGGGGTAGGGAAGAAGAGAAAGAAAGAAAAGAAAGAAAGAAAGAAAGAAAGAAAGAAAGAAAGAAAGAAGAAAGAAAGAAAGAAAGAAAGAAAGAAAGAAAGAAAGAAAGAAAGAAAGAAAGAAAGAAAGAAAGAAAGAAAGAAAGAAAGAAAGAAGGAGGGAGGGAGAGGGAGGAGGGAGAGGGAGGGAGGGAGGGAAGAAGAAAGAAAGGTGGGGGGGGAATGGAACGGAATGGAATTCAGCAAAAAAAAAAAAAAAAAAAGAAAAAAAAAAAAAAGAAAAAAAAAAAGAAAGAAAGAAAGAAAGAAAGAAAGAAAGAAAGAAAGAAAGAAAGAAAGGGAAGGGAGAGAGTGAGTAAGTGAGTGAGGGAGGGAGGGAGAAGGAGGAGGAGGGAGGGAGGGAAGAAGAAAGAAAGAGAAAGAAAAGGAAGGAAGGAAGAATGGAAAGAAAGATAGAAAAAGAAAGAAAAGAAAGAAAGAAAGAAAGGAAGGAAGGAAGGAAGGAAGGAAGGAAGGAAGGAAGGAAGGAAGGAAGGAAGGAAGGAAGGAAGGCATCTACCAAATTATAGTAAAGGTGCCATCAGAATTACCTGGGGAATCATGGGAAAAGTTGAAATCAGTTGAAATCAATTCATTTCTAGATGGTATGATTTAAATAATAGATGTTAATACAGTAATATCAAAATAATTATTTGTGCTAGCTAGTAACAGTGAAAGTCCTTATAGGTCCAAGTCAAAGATACCCTTCATAAGCATGCCATGCACAATGGTAAGAATTTTTTATTTGATTTAATGTAAATGAAATGTAAATTTACTGAAATTAATTCAAACAATATGATTATTTCCCATGTACTTAATCCAGTTTCTCTTCCATCATGAAAAAAGTTTCAGTTCAATGATAATATTTGGATGGGTTCTTAGACTTAGAAGTTTGCATGCATCACTGAACTCTGAAGTTTTGCATTCACACTTAATTGCAGTTTTTCTAAATGGCCAACTATGTCACCAATGTTATACAAATGTTTATTCCTTTTTTCTTTATTCTTTGATTGATCTGCTGGCCTTGCTGATCCTCATTCTTGTCTATTCATCCGAGCTTCTATTTTGTCAGCAATTACAAGGTCAAAGAAAGGGAAAGTATTTTCTACCTGCCTTTCACACCCCTGGTAAGTTATCCAAATGGACTCTGAAGTATGAAATTATAAAGGAAAGTAAGAATGTATGGGGAAGGCTCATTGAAAGCAATGATAACATTCACCCCACTCCAAATCTGAATGCAATATTATAGGATGCATTAATTCTTCATGTAATCTTTAAATTGGTTGGATCAATTGTCAAAAATTGTGTTTCTGATATTCCACTTGAAAAATCTCTGTGACTATGTTCTATGCTCTGGGTGCAAACTTGTTGTAATCCTCACATTTTGGGTCCCCACTATAAACTAACTAAGTTGGAGATGGGGGAAAAGACACATGGAACATTTAAAAAGGATCTTAAGTAATTTGCTTTCCAAGACACTTGAATAATTATTTCTTGTAAAATTAGTTCTCTATAAAAAGGTTGTATCTAAACAGGGAATACATTTTCCCTGCTATTTTAAAATATACTTTGTGTAAAGCATTTAAGCAGTAACTATTTGCAGATTACCTTGCTGTCCTCAATTTCTATAGTTTACATTATCTTACAATCTATGGGAAGGAAGTATTTTATCTTCAGACTTCATACACTGGTAGAATCTACCAATATATGATTTTCTACTTCCATGCATGAATTGAATTATATTTGAATATATATTACTACAAAAAAAAATAAGTTTACTTTAGTGTAAAATAGTTTACTATTAGTGTAATTATTATAACTTGGGATAATAGAAAATATAACTGAAAATGCTGAGCAAAAACCAAGAGGAAGATACAAAATGGGCAGAATGCACCATGAAAAGGACAAATAACAGATGGACAAGCATAATTCAAAAGCAAATGCCAAATATTAGAAGGAACAACAGAGTTGGCTAACATATTGGCACAATAGTAAAATAGATTCAAAAGACCAGTACAATTATATAAAGTCTTTCCAAAGGGAAGAAAAGATTGGCATTTGTATTTAACCTTAAATAAGGCTGAATGAATTGATTATTCTTTTTTGATTAAACTACATATTAGATTGTTTAGTAGTGTCCCAAACTTATTCGTATACATGAGCTTGGGCTGCATTGATGGTTGAAGTATCTGCTTAGAAAGAACATTTAAATGGTCACATGTCTAAATCTACAATCCTCTACTGATCCCACATACAGTTATCATTTTTTATTTTCTCATCTGAAGCACATAGAAAAGAGATACTGAGAAAGTCCTGATGTCCACAACAAATGACAAATCATGATGTCATAATGATGACATGTACACGATAATATCATCCATAGGCTTCAATTGCATATTTATGTCACAACATCTGATACAAGAATGCAAGGAGTAGCATTTGTATGATATTTTCATCATGTACAGTATATGTTATCTCCTCTCTCCTCCTAATATCTCTTGCTCCTCCTGTGGGTACCCTTGTGAGATAGGTAAACTTATATTGATGACATTCATTTCAAAATTTTAGATGACTTGAATCTTTGGAGTCCTTGTTATAAAAACAACAAATGACAGCTTTCCAAGCCATCTTTTTGTAACTAGCCACTAGTTAGAAATGGAAACACCAAAATAACTATCCTGATTTTTAAGCCAGAAGCACCACATTCAGTATTTGGTTATATTAAAAAAATTAAGTATAGGGAGAAAAAGAAATATCCTGCTTTTTTCCTATCAGTTCTTAAGTTGATGAAAGCAAATTTAGTTTCAAAATTTCTTTCATAAGCTTCTTACCGATAAAATAGGATCTTCTTACATTTATTTGGTTAAAAGGGTGCATGCAAAATCATCCCTCAGGTTCCCTACTTGCTCATGTATCATTCGATTCCAAGGACAGATATCAAGAGGTAACTTCTTCCATTGCATTTTCAGATTCAGAAGAATGAACAACCAGGGGAACTTTGATCTGAATGTAGAATCCACTACCACCCCCCAAAAAAATCTAAAAGAGGGTTTGTTAATATTTCTGCCTGAGTTGCCATTCTTTAAATCAGTATTATTACTGTAAGAGCTCAGTTTACTAAACTCTCCAGTTTATTCCAAGATTTAGCACCATTGCCAATGCTGTTCTTTTCCCAAAAATCAATAACCTATTACTATGCAAGTAATATTGTTAGTTATTGTTTAGTATGCCAGAAGAAACATAAAATGTAGAATGCAGTAGACAAGGAACATTAAAAAGATCTGAATAGTCAAGAATAAATCAGTGGTGGGTTGCTGCCGGTTCGGACCGGTTCTCCAGTACTGGTGGTGGAAATTTCCCCCCGCTCGCTGAACCAGCAGCGATGGCCAGCTGGCCACAGCCCCGAACCGGTTCTCCGGTCGCCGTTCCTTGAAAGCGGCTTGCAAAGAACCCTCTGCGCATGTGCAGAGGCTTCTGCGCATGCACAGAGGCTTCTGCGCATGCACAAAGGGTCATTTGCGCGACGTAGGGAAGATAAGTAGAACCCACCCCTGGAATAAATGAGTGATGAATGCACAATGGATTAGTTGTAAAAGTAAGTAACCAGGATATAATAAGTGGTTTGAAGTGGTTTAGTTATATAGAAATAAAGAATATTAAACTGCAAATCCAATATATAAAAGATTGAGGGAAATAGGAAGACTAGGAAAGTCCAGAACATCATTATGAAGCCTCAATGTTATCAAAATGTTCACACACACACACACATCATGATAATATCATGCATATGGCACAACTACAAGATGTCTTTATGAATCTGAAACAGATATGTAAGTCATATAATTTGCCTGATAACATAATTTTGAAATATCATGGTAGGACAAAGTTGATGAGATCCTCAGAAAGAGAATACTGAGAATTAGGGAGGGGAAAAAAAACATAATGTAGTATACGGGCATGGGGGAAATAAAGATGCAAAGATTGAAAAATATGGAGGATTACAATGAATAATATTTATGCCAACTAGATTTTTCTATGTTTCCCTTTTCTCCCCTCCTTTTATCTTATATACTGTACATCAGAGTTCATATCTGCGAATACAATGCAGATACGGTTAAATTCTACAATGTGCAGATGTGCTAACATTTTATCCAAATCTTTTTAGAAACAATAACATGTAGGTTCCTCTCTTCTTCCACTTCATTCTTGAAGATATACGTATGAATACTATTAGAATGCCAGTAAATGCAGCAAGTGAGTAATAATATTCAGTACCTAAGAGATCATATTTTTTTTACTGTTGTTAAAATGTAGCAGATTTCCCATTGACCCTGTCAACAAGTATGAGAAGCTAATTTGCTAGCTCAATGACTCATCATCAGTTCAGCTTACATGAAACTGACAAAGGTCAACCATTTAAAGAAAGTATTTGGTTTCAATACTTAAATCCAAGAGTTTTGATAGTTTCTGTGATTCTATGATTGATGTCATGCAAATTTGCCTAATTACATCACTAAACTCAACACTTTATTTGCTTTCAACTGCACCAGAAGATTGTTATGATTTAATAAAAGCAACAGTGATACTTTTGAACTACTTCCAGTCTCAACACAATTCTAGACAAGTCATTCTATGACTTATATAACATTTGGAATTTTTGGGTCAGGGTTAAGAGATGCTCCTTCTGGAGAATTGTTGATGTTTCCTATGCGTTTTTTGGCTGCCAAGTTTTCTTCCATTTTGGTGAACAACTTATGTTTCAAGAGACAGCAATCTTGAAGGCAGAGGCAGGAAGGAATCTCATAATAATTCCAGACCTTCCTGACAATTTTAAAGAAAATTTAAGAAACTAAAAGGAGTAGGGGAAAAAAACTATGGTTATTGATGGAAGTGCTAAGCACTTAAATTTGGACCTGACTATTCAAAGAATTTAACACTGGTCTCCATAGAAGACAGTTATGAAAATAGTAGGAACAGAAGTGTAACCCAGACCTGCTCAATCAACATGAGCCTAACCTAGTGAAGCATCTCGCAGCCTGTGGACTCAGAGTAGATATTCAGATTAAGTATTAAAACACCAACATGTCACTAGAAATAATGTGCTTCCCCGCCCCCATTAGCTTGCAATTGCACATCCAGACAACTCTAATGTAGACTGAGATGAGTTAAAGTTAACCCTCAATAATCTCAGTACACCCAGTTAACCTATTAACCTGTAGTCTTAAGGTACAGAAGGTACAGAACAAGTTGCATGAAATAAATAAATAAATAAATAAATAAACAAACAAACAAACAAACAAACGCACAAACAACCAAACAAACAAACAAACCTCATGATAAAGTTAGTCCACTAGAAGAAGAAAATGCCCCCTCTTAGGAATATGATCATTATAAGCCTTTATATTAAATTAAGATGGGAATGATAATGCAGGTTAATATCTATCTTGGCTCTGCCTTCTTCTCCTACTTGGATGGTCCATAGGTCACTTCTACTGTTTTTTGCCTGTGGGAAAATCAATCTCAAGCAACAGCAAGCCCACTACATGGATCATGGATCCAAAAACAAGCAAACAAAAAAAACATCATGCCAGTAGAATCAGCAATCAGCAAGGGCAGATAGTGAAGACCTGAGGCCTACTGCTGGGGACTGTGAGTTCTCTGCTCATTCAGAGACCTTCAGGCATTCTGTTGTTTCTTCAGAGAAACAAGAATGGACTCGGCTATCTACATAACAGTCCAAGATGGTACCTGTTGCTCTTTGTATAAAGAGTACAAGAGACAGGACACAAAATCCAGGATCTCTGTGCCCCTGCCTCCCCCCACCCACCACCAAAGATTATGCCTATGCCAACGCATTTGCTTGTTTTATTTATTTATTTTTTTAAACAAGGTTTTTTTCCCCATATAAACATACATATTTTGTGGACAGTACATTGACTGGGTCAAGTCTTTTTTAAACAATGTTAACAATAATAATACAAATCAATATGTGTAGTCCTAATCTTCCAACTTCAACAATGCTATTGTCTTTTTATAATCTTTTATCATTTTCCCATTAATTCATTTGAACATTCATAACATTTCTTTACCCCATGTATTTGTTCCCCTACTAAATGCTATTATTATTTATAGTGTGTTAAAATATATTGTAAATTTTTATATTAAGGATTGGAAATTGTGGGGACTTTGAGATACACTCCCGGGATTGATTTAATATTGTTAATATTTGGCGTTATTAATAATCCTACACATTTGGATGGAAGCATGTACTTGTTTTAGACAGGTGCCTTTTGGTACAACACTGTAACCAATTTAAATTTCCTAAGGGGGAACAAGAATCTCCATTAGTAAATATGGATGAAGGCAATGAATTATTGTTCTACACTATTGAGAAACCTACGCAAGCTTTCTGATTACATGATGCACTCTGACTCTTTACTCACATGGTGCAAAGATATACAATGAAAATGTACATGGCTACCATATTGGTGGGTGGGAGACCAACAGCTAAAAGAAATATCCAGAGTAATCACGCATTACATAGAACACTGATACTATAACCTCTTAACAAATAAGAGCAAATAGAAGGCCATGTGTGTTCACCCAAAGCATTTCATAAATCTTCAAAAAAATATTTTCTTCAGAAGTTCCCTCCCTCCCACTGCCAACTATGGGAAAATGTGAATTTAACAATGAATAGATGATACCACCTTTTATTTATGAATTCCCATCCCATAGAATTCATGCTAATTCCTTGGATCTTCAACTTCTCTCCCCTTCGCCCCCCCCCTCACTTGTATTTGGCAATAAACTGTAGTTTACAGGGGGGGAAGCGGGGAGGGGAGGTTTTTATTGGCTAGAGAAGTAAATCTCTTTTTGTTGCCAAAAAAAGGGGGGGGAAAGAAAAAATCTTAATAAAGATCAGTCAAATAGCTGTATGTTTTTAATATAAGTGGCGTTCAGCCTTGCTGAGAATGCCAAACGTACCTATATTCACTTCTTTTTAAATAAAGTGACAAATTCCCATTCTTAGTCACTGGAGCACAAAATTAGCACAGTGCTGTAGGGAAAGGTCAACACAGAAAGAAATAAACAAGAGGTGAGAGATCATGACCTGTGCATGAAATGGCTGCACACACCCACACAAACCCACACACTAATTTTGCTCCATTTTCTGGCATCCATATTAGATACTTATATAGTACAAAAATGCTTGCTTCCACGAGTTTCTAGAAAGAGATGAAGATCAAAACTTCATTTACATGAATGCTGCAAATTCAACATGAAATTGGATCACGTTTCTTGAAATTTGGCCAAATTCATGTTTTTGGTTGGATGTTGCTGTAGAGTGGTATTTATGCAGAGTTCCACCTGGAGACTTTCTCTGATGAGAGGAAGACAGCACAACATAGCTCTCTTCCTATCATAATACTGCAACGTTAACTTAGTTCAGTGCATGAAAGAGGGCATGAGTTGTACCAAACAGCCTTCAGGCTTGCTATTTCTTTCTTTCTTTTTTTTTAAACCCACTTCATTTTCTTTCATGATTTCTTTCTGTTTTATTTGTTTATTAAATTTATACTTATATATATATATATATAGTATGTATGTATGTATATAAATTTTGTGTAACAAATGCATTTTGTCCCGTTAGAAACAATTGCTCTTTTACTAGATGCAAGGAGAAAAAACACATTGGCCTTTAACATTAAGTGACATTGTCTTCATTGAACACCAGGTCTGTACAATGGCTATTTACATAGGGCTATTTATTTATAGCTCTAAACAAATATAGTCCCTGATAATAAATAAGACAGATTAAACCAAGAGCTCTTGATTATATTTCTCTTACCTACCCCAATAGAATACCTTTATTTCAGCGGCTGAGAACCACATTTTTAAAAGTTTTGTTTCCCTTTCCCTCGTAGGATTTGCTCATACTTTGCTCTTTGTATGCTTTATATTAGAAGCAACAACATAGTTTTACATTTTTCTGCCAACTGGCACACTGAATTTTAGCAGGTTAAGAGAATGGTTGAGGCCAACACAGCAATCGAAACTGGTTGCCCAGATGATTTAACCAGAAAAATGCACACATTATTAGTTTAGTTTAGTTTACTTTTTGTCATTGCACCTCATACAATGAAATTAAATGCCATCTTCAGTGTACATTATACATAAAAAAATAAAACAAAAACACACATCCTTCACATTCTATACAATTGTATTGAAAACCCCTGATATTGCATTAATATTGCACTATACAGTAGAATTCAATATAGTTACTGCTCTGGGGTAGAAGCTGTTTTTCAGCCTATTTGTCCTTGTTTTTATTGTCCTGTACCATCTGCCAGATGGTAATAGTTCAAAACAACAACAACAACACTATTATAGTTTTTATATGATTTAATATTTTTTATTTAAACTATTAAAACCATTGTAGTAGGAAGGCACCAAACTGCATTATACCACAAGAGATTCAGGTAACCCAGGAACTTTTGTGAATACCCATATGGATTATAGAAACCAGTCTGCTTTCTGAGAAATCAATCCTAAATTTTGTTGGTTGGAAATGAAATTTTACTCCATTCTGTAATATTAGAAATTCTGAAGTTTATTTATGACCCCTTCTTGGAAATAAATACGAAGGAGATGCTTTACCTTGTCAACTTCAGCTTATTTTTTAAAACATGATAGAATCTTTAAAATAATCATTAAAATAATGATAAAATTGGGGGTGGCTGATTGACACCAAAGGTGGAGTCCACAGGTATGGGGATGCCCAAGGATACTAGTTGACCTACCCTAGTTCTTATGTCATACTGACATCCTCATAGTGATTAGATAAGAAACAGGAATTAATCAGGTTTTTACAAAGCAAATTTAAATGCAAACAATTTCCGGAAAAGGTACATTCACTAGTATTAATGCTTGGTTTTAATATAATATAGAAATACATTTAGCATAGAAATAAATTTTAAATTGTAACATCATGCTTGTCCTTTTGTATCTGTGTTATAGTACTGCATGCATAGCACTGCAGAATTTGTGTCATGATATTGTAATGCATATTTTGTCACCTGTGAGGTGGATACCTATGGGCCCAAGAAAAATTCCTTAGACTAAAATTAATTCTTAACATCTGTTAAAAAAAATGCTTTCCTATGCTACTGTATTAATGTATGATTAAAACTGATGAATGTGAATTATTTTAAAAAGTGAGATCATTGCTTTATGATACATAAACTTGACAGCCTTTGGTAAGCAAGATTTGCAGATTTTTGCATTGTTCAGATACCTGCTTAACCAGCTTGGCCAAAATTAACAGGTATATGCAAAATCAGCATGGACATCCTTGAATGCAACGTTGCTTTTCTTAAGGCATTTTTAATTATCTTGTAAATATTGTCAATATCCAACTTGACATTAATCTAAAATGAATGACTACTATTATTCACATCTCCCTCTGTGCTCTCTCCAGGATCAAAGGCAATGTACCACAAGGTGATACAATTGCTGTGACGGGGTACTGCCATGATGTCTTGCTTATGGTTTCCTAGTGGCATCTGAATGATCACTATGAAAACAATCTTATTATATTATCTATTTGAAAGATTGTCCAGTCAAAATCCATTCTTAAGAACTATAAGAGAAAGGATCTTGACGTTGTTCATTCATAGTTAGGACCTGGATAGTAGATTAAGCAATATACTGTCACACGTTCATGGTCTTTGCATTGCAGAAAGATGTTTTATAGAAACCATTTCTTAATTAAGAAATCTATAAAATAACATCTATAATATAAATTAAACTATGCATCTCTAACTTATAATATGCATGTTTTACATACAACTTATCTAACTGGCTTCTTCCAATATTCTAACTGTAACTACATAGGAATGTGTCCCTATGAAGTTTAAATATAATTTGTAAATGAACCACATATGTGTGCACATCACCAGCATTTTACCTGTTCATTTTAATTTTTATTCCGCCTGCACATTTTGTATTGCATTGGTTTATGCACCAATAGTATGTATGTTTATCATTGTCCTATCTGAGTTGCTAATCTTTTGGGAAATTTCATGAATAATAATGAAGATTAGTGTTCTGTTTTCAGTTTAGCAACAAAGCTAGAATGAAGAGTATGATAACCCAATCTAAATCAAATGCAATAATTGGCTAGTCTAAATTTTCAAAAAGCAAATATCAGGGGAACAGAGGAACACAATGCAAGAAGGATGTTCAAAATGAGCACAAGGAAGCTATTAAGAGAGAACCATGTTGTGCCTTCTTTGTTCATGTATTTTTCATCTTTCTACATCTCCTTAGCCCATTCTTTATAGATGGTGGAACAGTTTCCCTCATTTCCTAATCAACTGTGTTTGGTCCAGAGCAAGAAGCTTCTTGTAAACCTGCTTTGGTTCTTGGCAAATTTTCCAGAATAATCATGTCTCTTTGTTGAGACTTACAGAGGCAGGCTGGAGCTTGGAGAAGAGAAGTCAGAAGTGCCCTAAAAATTGGGTGGAGATAGTTCAGCACAATTCCATAACAAGGTTGGTCAACATTGTTAGGGACTTACTGAGGTTCTACATCCCTAAAGATGGTCCTCCACAAGAGAACTTTATTATTACACAATTATCCAATGTTTATTTGTTGAACTTTTCAGTGTTATCAGAACAAGTGATAACTGCCTACTTTTTGGCTGGCCCTCTTCAAATTAAAATGGCTGTAGCAATAATGAAAAGTTGGAGCAGCATCTGACAGCAATACCAGTGTGTAGATTGATTAAAGTTGATTAGATTCCCACTGTATTGTTTTCTGGGTAGCTGTAAGAAGCGGTTTGACATAATCTTCTCCCAGGATTCTGCTTTTACTTTCAAGTGTAGTTCTAAGCCTGGAAATCTCTAGAGATTTTCCATCCAACTTTTGTATGTGTGTGTGTGTGTGTGTAATTCAGCTTGTATCCCGAAAGGACTATGGTGAATGACGTCAAAATGCTAGGAATTTTATAATATGGTTTTAATCTTTATTTGTGAGAGATCTGTCTGACTCCAATGAGAATGGAGCATTTGAATGAACAATAAATAATATCCACAAAGTAAACAAAATATAAATGTGATCTTGCAAAATCATTTTATTGTTGTTATTAATTGTATGCATAATCTACTTTAATTGTAAACAGAATTCATTGACACAAACAAGCTGGAAGTAGTGGTATACCTAAAGCTACTTTAATAAAGATAAAGGAATCAATTAGCAAATTAGCAAACTGCTTCTAAGAAATATGAGGAATGGGAAGACAGTCCCTTCTGAATAAATAGCTGACACTTTTATAGTGTTCATATTTTGGATAATTTTGAAGAATGTCTTGCTATCTATATTGTTTTCATTTGTACAGAATATGTATGCATAATAAAAGTAATTTATGGAACATAATTATCAAATACATTACAGATAGGTTGCTGATCTTTTAATCATTTGCTGAAGGAATACTATATTTTTAAATGTCTGCAAATAACATGTAAATCTACCTAACATTTCAGTTGTCCTATTAATATGATAGCTAACTTTTCTTTTGGCACACATGGAGTAGCAAAGGAAGAAGATATAGAGGGCATGGGGAACTTTGCCTTGAAGAACAGGAGGAAGAACAGCTATGTAATGTAATGGTCAGGTAAGTGGAGCTTGAACCCTGGTCAAGAAACTATTCTGAGTAAATGTTACATAAAAATAAAGGGAAGGAAGGGAGGAAGCACACTCAGACTTGCACAATTTATTGCTGTCACAATAAAAGTAATCCTGACCTATATGGCATTAGTTTCTCAGTCTGGTCTACCTCATATGGCTGACATAAGGGGACACCTGCTAGCCAGCCAGACCAGTCAAATCAACCCCAGGATGACAGATGTCACAGTGAGATAATCCTCACACCTCTGTTCTAAAATCTTTGTTCTGTTAACACAGACCCATCCCTCAGATTAGAAAAGAGATAACCAAAAGGGTAGCCTTCCTTATTTTTAATGTGCTTCTTTCTAATGTGTTTTTTTTTGGGGGGGGGAGGGGACCAAGTAACTGCCCAATTGAACAAAGTGGCTTTTTCATTCATTCAACTGAACACAGAAACATCAGGGACCATGCCTGCATCAGGACTATTGTTCAGTATCAGAGGCACACTCCCTGCTATCATATTTATCGAATATTTCTTCTGGAAAAACAAAACTTAGAGAAAACCCCTCTTATAGATTTCTATTAAGAAAGCTCATTTTAAAATTGAAGGACTACAATCAACTGGGCTGTGTAGAAAAAAATAATTTAAAATAGGATATATATATACACATATCCATACTGATTGTATGTCCGTAAACAAAAATAGCATCTAGTTAATTATAGCACACCAACTAGACGAAGGGAATATTTCTATCAATATATACCTGTGAATGCAATTTCTCCTCCCTCACATTTCTCTAGTAATGCAAAACAATATGATAAAAATAGCATGAATTACAATTAATTTGTATGATTCAGTAACCACAAATAAGCCATTATTGCAAGAGAAATGAATCAGCCAGCCGCTGGCAAAAAAAAAAAAAAAAAACCTCAGCAGAAGGTAAAATTCATCCTGGCTAAAATTATTACATATCTTTTCTCTGGATAATGAAGCACATTTGACATTAGACTAAAATCAATGCCAAACTTAACCTATCTAAACTGAATGAATGAATAAATAAATAAATAAATAAATAAATAAACATTTAATTGGAAGCTGAACTTTAGACTGGAAGGCATTGACTGGGAAGTAGCACAACAAATATCACTGGTTAGAGTTAGTTTTTAACATCCATCTCCCCCAGAACCACTCCAACCATCAGGTTCCTTGTTCTTGTGTTGATTGATCTTTGGCAGAGTGTCGAACCTTGAGAATGTTAAGACTTGTGTACTTCAATTCCCAGAATCCTCTAGCCAGCATGCTGGCCGTTGAACTCCACAAGTCTTAAATGTTGCTAAAGTTCGACAACCCTATCTAGGATGTGTGCCTGAAAGACTCCAGGAAAATTGTTGGTAATGTGATCTAGAGCTGCTCATTTCTGCATATCTAAAAGTTTCTATTAAAAAAAAAATAGGACATACTCCTTAACTTTACCAGATAAAGGGAAAATGTTTAACAAAGACTGAGTCCCAGCAAAAGTACTAGGTTTTCATTGAAATACTAAGCTTTCTTGGTATCCTGCAGTTAACTGGGTATATGTAGCCATTACTTAAGACTGAGCCTAATGATAGCACTGTTGGTTTAATTGGATTTTGGCAGTAGATAAGGAGATACTTGGCCGGAGGTTTGGTCTCAATCAAACTGAAACATCCCTGTGGCAGGAACGTTTTAACTATTTTGTTAGATGTTTCTTACCAACAAATCCCCTTCACAGATTAACTGTACAAAGAAATTCCACACAGTTAACAATGGGTTCCTCCCTAGTCTCCACGAATATATATATATATTTAATTTCAAGATGACTTGTAAGCCTAGGCATGCACATTTAACACTCGACATCTCTGTCTTTATGAATGGAATCTTTGATAAATATAGAAATCTCATGCTTTTTGGTTGCTGACTGGATGTCACAGATGCCTTGTAATAATAATGGCCCTAAATTTATATTGTGCTGCATACTATTTCTTTTGGGAGCAACAACAGCAGAAGATAAGAAGATATTGATTTTAATACTCATTTCAATTCAGAAACATATACAAAAGAACAATGACCTCAGTACATCAGAACTGGTAATGATGGTTGTTGATAGTATCATCATCATCACCCCACCACCACCACCACCACCATCATCATGTAATATTTACAGCTTAAGTAAACATTTTCTATATCTGAAATATAATAGTTACTCACAATGACCACCCTATAAATCTTATCAAACCACAGAGTTCTGTCAGTCTTAATTTCTTTTCTGATGGCCCAGTTTGTCCCCAACCTGATGACCTCTAGTTATACTGAAGTAAAACCTCTATGCTTGCTAAGAATATGCTATTTAAAGTGATCAAAACCTGGAAATTTATGGGTTTTCTTCTTTCTTGAAGAACTTTTTTTTTTTTTGGTCATTCGCAGAGCTGACATTCCTTGGCTCTCATAACGTTAAATAAATCTAATTATGACACTTTAATAAAATATGTTAAAGGAGATTATTTGCGGCCAAAGTCTGGAAGTAATACAGAACATGTTCCAACAGCACATTGTTTGCACCTGGATATTAACCTCTTCAATGCCCTCTGGACATATGGCAGAAATCCAGACTCACAGCACCTGTAGTTCTCAATGGATGAATGCCATAAACACTCATCTCATAGAGAAGTTTAATGTGACACATTCACTGTAGTTGGATAAATTGTGACCCAAAGTTTTCCAGTGTTTGAAGAGCCAGTAGGACAAGCAAAAACCTGTTCATTTCCCAGTTTGCTTCGGAGAAGATAAGTGCCAATTTTGCCTTTCCATACCCCAAGTAGCTTCTGTTCACAAAACATGCAGATCACTGAATTCCATATTTGTACAAGCATTCACAGCAATTCATTGGGTCAGAGCCAGGATGAGATTAATCACAAAACCAAATGTGTTTCCTGATGAAATGAAAATCTTTCTGTGAAGAAAACCAAGTGGTTTATCAAAGAACATGAGTAGATCTCAGTAATACATGTACCTACTGACTGACCTACAATCACATATACAAACATTCTGACACAACCACAACCACCAACTGGGATTTACACTACAAGGTTATACTGGTTTACCTCAAAAAATTATGGCATTGTACTATGCCTTATTCCAATTTTTTTTTTAAAAAAATATCTAGGTCTTCCAATTAGTGAAAAACTCAAAACAGAATATCTAGATGTTTAAAGAAAAGGCAGTTTCCAACATGTTCCTGTTACCTGGCCATTAGGAAATCATATGCTATCAAATATGTCAAATTATACTGACATAATTTCTGATCCATAACTAGATGTCAGAGCACATGTTTCACATAAAAGACCTAGCTAAAGACAGAACAAAGGAAGGCCAGTGCTGGAGGGTATTCAGGGAAGATCACCAACAGGCCCCTGTGGAGGTCTTGGGTTCTAGAATCTGATTCTTTACCTACTATTGCTGCTATTTACAGAGTTGGAAAGGAACTTGAAATCCAGGGCTCCCTAACCCCCAATACGTGGCCTGGTGCCGGGCCACTGCCCATTGGGAACCAGGCTGCGCAAGCAGCAGGCGAATGTATGAGCATGCAAATCTACATTTGTGCCAGTGGTGCACACACATGCAAAACCATCCCCTCTCCCCTCCCCGCCAGTCCACAGAGCCAGAAAGGGGCTGGGGACAGCTGTTTTAGTCCAACACCCTGCTCAAGGAGGAGATCCTATACTAGAGGTGAGCAATTAATTTTCCCAAAGGAGACACATGAGAAATTGGGATTGTTATGGAGGATTGAACCAATAGGTCTGTGGAGGTGTGTAGGCACGCACCCACACATGCACATATATAAATTGTAGTTACCTTCAAAATAAAAGAAATGCAGTTGTCTTGCGTACATAGCATATACTTATTTACATTTGATTGCTACTTTCCAATTGACCTCATGTGGGCCAAAGCCAGATCTGACCTGGGGGCCGTAAAATGCCCAGGTCTGCCCTATACCATTCCAGATAAATGGCCATCCAATCTCTTCTTAAAAACTTCCACTGATGGAACATCCACAATTTCTGCAGGGCTTTTCTAATTTGTTTTTTTTTTTTTTTAGTTTTCTACTAAGCTTCTATGGCGGAGCATAATACTTGCATAGTATCTACTATAGTTTTTCTTCCCATTTAATTTCCTATGAGTGAAATTGATACTTTTAAATGAGATATGGAAAAGTGGTATATAGCCAGCATAGAGTAGTCCTGGAAGTAGATTCTGAAGCTTTTCTTCAGAAGTATTGCTGCTCAAAGCAAACACCCTTGTGGTGAAGGGCCAACTATATTCAAGAGTCACACGCACGAATATAGTAGATGGGCAACAATAATTCTCTATGATAATGGGAACTGAATCAATTATAGCACTGAAGTAATTCAAGAAGACATCTGGCTAGTATGAAGTGAAATTCAATTGCCTACTTGAGTTCTCTTAGTGTCATTACCCACAAGATCTACTCTGCATCATGGAAATGTATCCTTTCTTTAAACCTATAGGTCCTCAAGAGTTGCCCATGGATGACTCAGAGTCGTATTAGTGGTTCCATTTAATTTAATATGATTTTGATATTTCATATATGGTTTGCAACAAAGTTTGCTTAACAACTGTAGTTTGTATGTATTCCATCTTTTTTTCAAGCTTTTGTTTGATTGAAATCCAGTTTGAGTACCTATAATTGTTTGCAGTGCTAGAGATTGACTAAAGATTCTGTGAGTGAATCAATCACATTTTCTCACAACAATCTTTCTGGTTAACTGATGAAAGTAATTTCATGTGTTCACTTGTTCCTCTTATTCAGTATTTCTCAAAACGAGCAAGCTCTTTCTTAGTTTTCTTGTGAAACTATTTCTCAATTTTAAAAAATGTAATAGAAACATGCCCTATTGGATCACCATGTATTTTTGACCTTCATGCCTCATAACTTCTGTTCTAAAAATATAGTTTTAGAATATAAATAATGTTCTACCGTGTCATATCACGTCTAACATCACGTCAATTAAAAACCAGGATCCATGTACACCAGCTGGCAGTCAAATGCCACAATTCCAGATCCTTAGTCTCTACCCACCCCAACACCAAACAACATCAGTTCAATTGGAACAACACAAAAATATTTGGCCACACTACCACCCACCATAGTTGTGAGTTCATCGAAGCCTGGCACTCCACAAGCAATTCTATCAACAGACACATTGACCTACAACCAGCCTACGAACCTCTCAGAATCCAAATCAACCACATAGCCAATCAGAGACAACACCGACCTACCTATCCACACAACCCTCCCACCAGCAGTTCACCTCCTAATGACTCTGACCTGATGTAACCTCAGAGGTGGGTTCCTCCCGATTCGCACCGGTTCTATTGAACTGGTAGCAAACCGCTGGTGATGTCATGGAGCTGGTTCTGTCGGTGCCAGTCTGTGGATGCCGTCATCTTTTTTTTTGTAATTTTTTTTTATTTTTTTGTGGGGGGGGGGATTGTTTGCTGATTTTTTTTCTTCTGCGCATGCACAGAAGCTGAGTCCCTGGCACTGCGCATTCACTGCCATCTTGTTTTTGGCTCTTTTTTTTGTATTTTTTGCAAATTTTCAGCACTGTGCATGTGCGCATGAGCAAAGCGCGTGCGCGGCACGCCCATGCGGCACACAATGTGCACACAGCCACGCGGCGTGGGAGGAAGCGAACTGGCAGCGAGGTAAGTTAGAACCCACCCCTGTGTAACCTCCTTATCACAAAACCCTTCACAAGACTCACTGATGACTCACACCTGACCCATCAGAAGACCCTCACTTGATGTACCCACACCTGAAGCCCTTATAAACAGAAGAACACTGACACTGACATCCCCTAAACTCTGCTGAAGATGTTACCTAACCTGGTAATGAAATGTTTGGAAACCAACCCACAAGCTTGAAGAATGAACCTTCACCCGAGCTACAAATATTCACCACTATTGCAAATGTTCTACCATTCAATTATTTTCATTGGTTTCACTTTCAATCTGATATTGTTGGATTTCCCTCATGTTTCTTGATTTCTATAAATTCAGTAGAACATCCATATGGATGTCACTAAGTTAGAATGATGTGATGGTCCCATTCAGTGGTGGAATTCAAAAATTTTACTACCGGTTCTGTGGGCGTGGCTTGGTGGGTGTGGTGTGGCTTGGTGGGCGTGGCAGGGGAAGGTTACTGTAAAATCTCCATTCTCTCCCCACTTCAGGGGAAGGTTACTGCAAACTCCCCATTTCCTCCTGATCAGCTGGGACTCAGGAGGCAGAGAATAGATGGGGGCAGGGCCAGTCAGAGGTGGTATTTACCGGTTCTCCGAACTCCTCAAAATTTCTACTACCGGTTCTCCAGAACTGGTCAGAACCTGCTGAAACCCACCTCTGGTCCAATTCCACATGTTCGACTAAATGCATCAGACATGGTAGTAATCATTAGTTTCAGTACTCTGAAACTATGGTTAAAGTGAAATTGGTCACTTCTTTTATCATTTCCATTTAGTTTCAAGTTACAACTCTTGTCATCTTTTGTTAGCTGTCAATGCTTCTTCAACCAAGTAAAAGTCAAAGCATCTAAAAGCTTTTAGTAAACGGTTATTTGTAACTCTAGAGTCAGAGGGGAAGGCACTCATGTCTGTACAATTCTGGAAATGTATTGAGCTCTATCAGAATTTTCTATGGTTTTTTTTTAAGTCAAAATATGGGTGATCTAAATGAATGATGGAGCCATTAAGCCACTGCTCAGCCACATAATCCGGTCATGTCAGGAATTTGTTCAAGCTGCATATGAAAACGTATACTCAGCCATTGAGATCAACTTCAGTTGTAGAGATAGTTGCCATATTAATTTAGCGAGTTGAATAGCAGTGGTTGTGTTTCATAAAATACAGTGTTCAGGCCAGAACCTTTCCATTCTTATTTAGAAGTAATTGAAAGCAATGGGTCTAGTTTCCTAGAAAAGTTCTCAGGGATTGACCTTTATGAACAGAAAAATGATGCATGTTTTGGGCAAGCTGTAGGGCAGAATCTAGGGCAAACTGTTATCTTTTGTAAAGTATAATTATATGTCTTAAACATAATTCATGTGGGAGGAATCGTCAACATGATTACAAATAACAAAATGAATACCAAATATAATTTTCATAGCACACAACAAACTGAGTTCTGCCTGAAACTGGACCTGTCTGTTTCTTTAAGTGCAAATAGCTATATTAATATTCTCTCTCTCTCTCTCTCTCTCCCTCTCTCTCTCTTTTAAAGCGAAGCCTAGTTTGCAATCAATGCATATTCTCCCTTTGTGTAAGAATAACAGATGTTGATAGAAATAGCCATTGGGTTTGCAAAGAACCCATTTCATGTGTCAGAATAGTTGTGCCGCTCTTAGATGAAATGTCAAAAGCAGGCAGATATCTCAGTGTGAAATGACCTTAAGAAAAACCCGACCTCGCTAAAAGTGACCTTTTTCCAGCAAGAAACATTAAAATTACAACCATATTCATGCTTCAACTTCAAAAACAATATGTATTCCTTTTTTCTTTACTTTTTCATCTTGGCATCTTGCGTATTTTAAATAAAGATGTACACATTGACCCACTATATAGTGTGTTTTGCTTAGCTTATTTGTTTGATTGTATGGACAAATGAGTGTGTGAGGATAGTCCATGAATACATAAATATATGTATATGTATGTGTATATGTATAATGTGTGTGTATATACACACAAACACACACACACCAATATACAGACATACATGCATTAATAAGATGTATTAATTTTCTGAAGATGCCTTACCTTCTGCAAATAAAATGCACAACTTAAAATTAATCAAGGTGTCCAAAATACTGTTATTATGTTGAGGCCTATTATGTTTTAGGCAACGAAAATCAGAACTAGATCAGTGCTGATTGTATAGAAACATGTGAGATGGTCCCAAATGTTATTTTAGTTTATCACTACCCTGTTTTCCCCAAAATAAGACATCCCCTGATAATAATCCCAATCGGGCTTTTGAGTGCATGGCAATAAGGCCAAGCACTTATTTCAGGGTTCAAAAAGATATAAGACAGGGTCTTATTTTCGGGGAAACACGGTAGTATTTTTATTCAAAAACTAGGAGTTGACTAAACCACAATCAATCTTTGAAGCTCTTACAAAAATAAGTTTCTCTAAGACCAAAAATAATGATTCTCAGTAAAATGGAAAGGGGAGATCTGGCTAATCCAAACTATATACTGGATAGGAGCCATCTGATATATGAACAGAATTTCACTCAAATGATACTAAGAAAGAAGTATTTTTTTCTTCTATTCTTTGTTATCCTTGAAGCCCTTTGAAAACTTCTCTGGAGAATTGAAACATTTCTGAAACAGCATGAATCTGTAAATCTGTAGGGAAAAACAGGAAAGGATAAAGTTCCCTGGATAACTTCAATTCAATACATTTCATGTCATCTACTCATGTGATAAGCACTATTTCCACTTTCACCTAGATTATTTATTATTTATTAAAATGTTGAATCCAGAGTCCAGATCTGAAATATGTGCCACTTGATATCGCTGATGAATAAATGATAAGGCTTTGGGGGTAATAATTTCAAGTCAGCCCTTCAATTAACGTCATCCAGTCTTGCACTTAATTAGCAAATAATAATTTCATGTTATTTTGTTGATTTTTTCTGAAATCAAGCTATATTACATTTATAACATTTATACAATCTACTAAGAAAGTTACACAACAAAAAATGATATGTTTATTCTGACAAGATTTCTTTCTGATAAATCTGTGAAAATATTTTAAGATGCTTATAGGCCAGTTTCTTTATGATCTTTTCTAGAACCCTTTATGCATTGATATCAGATTAACTAGTCTGTAGTTCCCCGGATTCACCGTTCCTTTCTTTTTGAAGTTAAGGGAAATATTTGCCAAACTATCAGAAAGTTCCTTTAATATTATAGAATGCAACCTAATCTTTTCCTGGAAGTTTTAAATGCATTCAAGGGAGATGTCTAGGCTAAGGAGGGGACAAACACATCATTAGTCATGAGTCTCTTCACACCCACAAGAGATCTAAGTCCAGCCCACCTTGAATTTCTTATCTACTGCTAATTTCCCTTGGCTGTTAGTAGTTCAGATTCTTGTAGAGAGCTCAAGCTTATAATAAACGTTTATATCCATTTGAACTGTATGGATCTCCTGATTTTCTGGCTTGACATAAACAGGTGTACTTGTACCATATCCTGCCAATTCACCATGTTCTTCACTGTATGTTAATGGAACTTACTTTTTTTTTTTTTTGAATATTGATTTCCCCATAAAACAAAAAAGTGAGTCACAGATACAATGATTATGATATGCAAACATATTTCTTTAATTTGGTACTTCAAAATTGTTTAATCAAAGGACCCATTTTTTAACAGGTTGCTCAAGCTCTCCAGTAAATAGCGGCATGGTGGCCTAGTGGTGAAGATGCTTGTTTCCCATTTGGAAGGTTGAAAGTTCAATCCCTGGTAGTGTCAGATGTTTCTCTCCTAGGGTGCAAAGAAAAAAAATATCTGCTACAAACTCCACATAGGCATCAGAAAGGACATCTGGCCAGTAAATACTCAGCTTCATCCAGTCACCCCAACTCTGTCCCAAATTAAGGGACTACAGAATCGTAAAAAGATTCCTGATATTTATTGAACATTTAATTAATTTCATACTGGAGAAATATATATACAAAGCCAAATATAACCATTGTTCCAAAAGACCAGTATGATTAAGCTTCTTTTATGGTACATATCATTAATTCAAGGCATCTGTCTGGAGGTTTGCAGTTGTAGATTTCAAACTTTTAAGCATCTTTTCGGAATTTGCTCTATTATTTTAATCAGACATCTTGGCGTCCCTTATCACTCCTTATTTCCTTTGAAGAGGGTGAGGCGAGATGATTCATAGGTTTCACATCATCCTTTGGAACAGATTCCACCTGCAGTAAAATGTGAGTGTCATATTTTGCATTGGGCCTTCAGGCCTGCCAGTGAGATTCCTTGTATCTCTATGAGGTTAAGGTTAACAATATGATGTTGATCAACTGTCATCCCCCACTTTGTCAACTCCCTTTTCAATTTGCTGACTTACCTTGAGCCAACACAAACCCACATTAAAGCAGATTGTCAATTTAATCTCAATTTAATTTAAAGGGGGTAGATTTGATTTTGTTGGATTTTGTTTTGTTTAAAACAGGATATAAAAATATCTGAATTCAGATAGAATTGTATTGCTGGTAGCAGCTGTGTTTAACTTGAAGGAGACTTTCTTTATCTTTTTACTAATTCAAGGTTTATCAGTAGGGTTAGGTATTTTTTGTGCAGATAGATTATGTTCAATGACATCCACTGACTGAAGATGTTTTAATTCAGTTGACACTTCCTTTGGCAAATCTGAAAATTAGCATATATTTTTTTTGCCAATCCTTTTTTAATGAATTCCGTTCCAGTACAACTTTAGAGTGCTATGGGACTCTTAAAACTATAGAGATATTGAAATAAAAACAAATGCTGAAGGGGAAATAGCGAAAATTCCCTTTCTGATGGTTCTATTCTTCAAAGCCTCCCAAGTATGAAGTAATATTTTATCAAAAGAAGCCTTTCTGTTAAATTATGTGTTAATGGTTGCTGCTTTGAACATTCTGAAACTATTTGGGCTGCTATCCCATTGTGAGTCTGAAACTGATATTGAATTTCCTTTTTCCCCAGAAAGATTTTAGAGAGCTCGGTGATAAAGCACCTTGTTATGTTCCATGAAGAATGAATGTTCCATTGCTAAGGTTATAAACTTATCCACACTTTCTATAAGCGTAGGTCTACTTCCAGGCATAAATATACAGGTTCACCATGTTCTTGTATATTTTTTATGTATATATTTTCCCAGTTAATATCTGTAAATCTAATGCACAACTGTGATTAGACATGCTGGTGAGATAGCTCATATGATCAAAGCCTTTGTAGGTTATTAAGTACAGTGTGAATATTTCCAGAAAGTGCAGAAATGTGCATTATTCATTAGATTAGAGGCACATAAATTTTTGTATCATGTTAATATTTATTTGCTTTACTTTGCTGCTTGTGAACATTGCTGACTGCCTAAAGCAGGCAGAAGCCATGATGTGACTGCTTAGGAGTGACATCACTTGTAAGCTTCTTAATAATTGAATTAATGAAAGATCACAGCACCAGGTAAATAGCTGGCATGGAAAGAATGAATTCTGCAGTGGACTCTGCAGAAGATCAGAGACAACTCAGTTTAACAAACTAGAGCAATTGCATTCTATAATTTTAGATTCAGTGTACAGGTGAAAAACATGGTTTCAAAAGACAGAGAACCAGCATGTCATTAGTTTTTGACACAGTATGTGCCAAAGAGAGGAGTCATTAGCTACCTTTAATTGCCATTTACATTTAGTCTTCCTCACTACCAACTTGTATTTCATTTCCCTCATATTTTATGTGGACCTTTTATTTTACTTAGAAATCATTTAATTCTTTGATTATTTTTTACCATAACAAAATATTACATGTCCTTGTTTGACTTCATTCATCTCTATTCCTCCCCATATTTCCTTCCTTCTTTCCTCCCTTCCTCCCTTGTTCAGTGATACACATACTATCTGTGCTTCTAACAGACAATATTCTTGAAAAGCCACCAGACTGTAGTTTTAAAGTTTTAAACTTTGCCCTTCAGCCTGCTGTTAACCATTTTTCTTCTAGTTTTCAAGTGTGCTATTTAAAGTTTTTCAGTTACCCCTGGGAAGGTCCCCACCTCCCCAACCATACCTATCAGAAGTATTTATGCATCAGTTTCTCTTACTCTTGTCAGCAAAGCTGACACACCTTCCTCAAAAGTAAGAATTCTAGTTTAAAACTTGCCCTCAGTCAAGGAACCATTTTAAAAACCACATCACACTTTCAAAGGGTCTTTAAACCCTCTTTCCCCATTGTCACACATAATCCCAGTACAATTCATGTCCAATTTTTCATTTATTTCAAGTCTGTTACCCTTTCCTGCTCCCACAAATATATACCACTTACTTTCCTACAGTTGTTGGAAGAAGGAGAATGAGAAGGACTTACCTTAAGTTGATTACTTAACTGCAGATTCCATTATTAAATATAGTACAGGTTTCTGTTCCAGAGGGTTTACAATCAACTATGAGAAAGACAGCAAAGGAGAAAAAGTAGTCACGAAAGCAGAATGGGGATTTGATTGGGTTTTGTCTTTTCATGCCCTAGCACACTAAGACACACAAAATAGGAGACTATGCACTATCTCTGGTGCTTAGCAGCAAAATTGTGGCCCACAGAGGTGAAATTTTGGCAATATATTCTCCTTACTATTTGGTCTGGAAAAAATAATTCTTGCTTTACAACTAGAGCAGGCTTCTAGATCTGTTCTGGATGTTTTAAACTAGAGCTTCTATCATCCCCAGAAGCAAGAAACTGCTTCATGATGAAGATATATAATATAATATATTAGGACAATTCTGCTTCTCCCATCCTTGTACAAATATGCTGATCAGGTCTGAGCTGGCAAATACAATTTAGTGCAAGCAAGTGTAAAGTAATGCACACTGGGGCAAAACATATTATGGCCTTATAGCCGTGTAGTCATTTATAATATAACAGATGGTATTTATTTTCTGAAAATTCTGTTGGTCATAAAATAAAAAGTATGCCTCTCAGTGTTATGTTCTAACTGTTTAAACTGTGTTACATGGTTCCAACCAGGTCCAGCGTTTGAGCGGGAAAAAGCTCAAACGCTATTGGCTGGTCTGTCTGACAGCTCCCTATAAAAGGGCAAGCTGTCAGACTGCTCTTTGCTGGTTGCTGATACAAGAGCTGAAATAAAGAGCTGCTTTGGAAGTCTGTCTCCTGTCATCTCTACCCACTATCTAACAGTGGCGACGAGGGCTTGGGCCAGGAGAACTGTGACTAGCTTCTTCAGCACTTTCAACCAGCCAGGCAGACATCACCAGGTCCAGCGTTTGAGCGGGAAAAAGCTCAAACGCTATTGGCTGGTCTGTCTGACAGCTCCCTATAAAAGGGCAAGCTGTCAGACTGCTCTTTGCTGGTTGCTGATACAAGAGCTGAAATAAAGAGCTGCTTTGGAAGTCTGTCTCCTGTCATCTCTACCCACTATCTA
>QLTV01002691.1:712067-725813 GCA_003457575.1 Thermophis baileyi
CCAACTGAATTGCGCAGGTCTAGTAGGGCTTCAAAACGCCCCGCCTACCTGCGTGATTACGTATGCTGGACAGCTCCATCCAGGAGGGGAGGGGTGTTATGTTCTAGCTGTTTAATCTGTGTTGCATGGTTCCAACCAGGTCCAGCGTTTGAGCGGGAAAAAGCTCGAACGCTATTGGCTGGTCTGTCTGACAGCTCCCTATAAAAGGGCAAGCTGTCAGACTGCTCTTTGCTGGTTGCTGATACAAGAGCTGAAATAAAGAGCTGCTTTGGAAGTCTGTCTCCTGTCATCTCTACCCACTATCTAACACTCAGGTTGATAAAACTCAGTACAATGAAGCTCTGGGTCACCTTTATAAACATGCTATTTCATAACGATTAGCTCAGCTTCTGTCAAAATATGGTGGTTTTAAAAAAAAACCTCTGGACTTAATCATTATTGGTCACCAATTTCAGGAAGATAAAACATAAAAAAATGCTTTCTATGTGGATCAAATCACCTTCTACCAAAAATGTAGGAATGTTTATGTATTCAAATTTGTATAGCTGCCCATTTCATTTATAGAGCCGAGGTGGTGCAGTGGTTAGAGTGCAGTACTGCAGGCTACTTCAGCTGACTGTTCAGCAGTTCAGCGGTTCAAATCTCACCGGCTCAAGGTTGACTCAGCCTTCCATCCTTCTGAGGTGGGTAAAATGAGGACCCAGATTGTTGGGGGCAATATGCTGACTCTGTGAACCGCTTAGAGAGTGCTGTAAAGCACTATGAAGCGGTATATAAGTCTAAGTGCTATTGCTATTGCTATTCATAAAAAGCAACATTGGGTGGTTTACAATGATCAAATAAAACAACGGCTATTAAAAGCAACAGGCACAAAAATATAAAAATCCACATCAAAGGATAAATATACAAACCCCAGGCAAAAAAATGGCCACCTCGGCTATGTAGCATCTAAATGTTCACAGCTAGGTGTGATTCTAACCCCCCCACCCCCCACCCCAAAAAAAGACTGAGATGAATGATTTCACTGTGAAAATAGAAAGAACAGTTTTGCAAATCTCTCAATTCTATATATTTGTGTAAAAGAGAGGGAAGACACTCCCTATTTAGAGGTTTTCCTGGGAGAGCATTACCAACCCATGCTAGTTCCACGCCATACAAAGACGTACTGTACCTGTAGGAGACCAAAGTAAAAATAAAGTCAAGATGACCCAACTGCACAATTGAAGCCACACCTTTTAAAGTGTGTCACGCTGCCATACCTTTAGCCCCTTTTCCCTGCCTCAATACCGTCCTGCTTCAAACAGCTTTGCCTGACATCTTCCATACCTTCCTAGTTAGAGAAAGGAACTTCACTAGGTAGACCACAGAAGGAAACCAATTTTACAGGACAGCTACTACTACTTTTATTGAGATTGGCTGTAACAAAATCTTGCAAGTCTGATTGTGTTGTGCCTCTTTTTTCTTATAGGTCAAAGAGAGACTCATTTGGCTGTGCTTCTTGCAAATTATCTCATTGTGAAGTTAAAAATGTGAACAGATCTTGCATATCTCTGTCAAAGTCATCCTCTGCACTTACTGCATTTCTACACATGATTCCTGCTGTATACTTTGGCAGGAGGTATCTCTACATACATGCATGTATATTTCTGGAAACAAGATCACACTTGGAATATTGCATCCAGTTCTGGTCACCACAACATAAAAAAGATGTTGAGACTCTAGAAAAAATGCAGAGAAGAGCAACAAGAATGATTAGGGGGCTGGAGGCTAAAACATATGAAAAACAGTTACAGGAATTGGGTGTGTCTACTGGTAGTCTAATTAAAAAAAGGGACTAGGGGAGACATGAAGTGTTCTAATATTTGAGGGAATCCTACAAAGATGAGGAGGTCAAAGAGCAATATGAGAAACAATGGATGGAAACTAATCCAGGAAAGAAGCAACCTAGAACTAAGAAGAAATTTCCTAACTATGAGAGCAATCAACCAATGGAACAGCTTGCCTTCAAAAGTTGTGGATGCTCCATCACTGGAGGCTTTCAAAAGGAGACTGGACAATCTGAAATGGTGTAGGATCTCTGCTCGAGCAGGAGATTGGAGTAGAAGACCTCAAAGGCCCCTTCCAACTCTCTTATTCTATGTTCTATACCTAGTAGAAGACTTGTCTGTGAGAAAATGTGTTTTTATTGTTATGTGTATCTGTACCTGTTAAGTCATTTAGGTTGAGAAAATCTCTCAGGAGATGTTAAGTTTCAGCTAGCAAATATTGGAAAGTAAAATCTGCACATCTAGTTGCGGAAGGATATCATAGACCTTACTTCTTAAGAGCTCTTAAGAAACACTTCCTTTGGGCCATAACCTCCATCATGTGCTGATGGTAAAAGGATTGTACAACTCACCAGTGGAATCCCAGATTGTCACTGGTCAGATGCACTGTTCCTGCTGCTCTTTACACAAAAATCAGTTGTGCAAAACAAGAAATGAAATAAAAGTGAAACTTTCTTCAGAATTACTTGATGTTCCATTTCTTCTTTTCCACAAGCAGTATTCTCACAGTACCAATGAGACTCTGCAATCTTGGTGCTCTCCCTAACTTGCTCCCCTCACTAAGTCTGGGAACACATTTTTTGTTCCTTATATAGGAGCACAGTTACACAGTTTCCCTTGCACCTACTGCCTTTGCTCAGGAACTGTCTATTTCAGGGATCAGGAAATGAATCTTTTTATTCATTGCCCCCTTTCAAGAAAAGGACGCTATCCCAGTCTCTTAACCTTGCTGGCGCTGTAACCTATAAAGAGCTGAATTTTCCTCCAGGCCCTGGAATAATAAGATTGGAGCCCAGGAATAACAGTAAAACAGAGTGGGAAGAGACCTCGGAGGTCTTCTCGTCCAACCCTCTGCTCAAACAGGAAACCCTGTACCAATTCACAATTGTCCAATCTCTTCTTAAAAACCTCCAGTGTTGGAGCATTCACAACTTCTGGAAGCAAGATGTTCCATTGATTAATTGCTCTAACTGTCGGAAAATTTCTCCTTAGTTCTAGGTCGGTTCTCTCCTTGATTTCCATCCATTGGACAAAAATAGTGGATCAGGTCCTTGCTTTTCATTCTCTGTCTCTATCTCCTGCTTTTTAAATTCCCATTGTGGTTTTATTACTATGGTGAGCCACAATATTTTACAAAATGGGCCATAAAATAAATAAAATAAAATAGTAAAATAAAATAGCATTCCTCTGATTATTCAAATGTTCCTCCCTCCTGATTTTTAGGCAGCCCATTAAAACATGGTTCTTTCTTCAGGTTTCAGAGGCTGGAATGATATGATCTGTTTCCTCTAACAATAGAAGTTGCTTTTATTTGGTGACTATGAAATGAACTAGATTCCTGAAGTTTTACACACTTTCTATATATTGTTATTGTTATGAATTGGGACCCTGATACTTTATTCTAATGCATACTGGGCTGTAGTTGGGATATATATTCAGTCAACTTTGATTAGTATAACCCAACAAAATAAACAATCAAACAGACAGACAGACAGACAGACAGACAGACACACCCCAATGAAACTTAATTTAATGCAATAGAATCCGAATTAACTCTAGGTGGAAGACCAGATTTGCAAGCTTTTCTTTGTAAAATTTCCTTCAAATATCTTCTTTGTAAAACTTCTTCAATATCTTCATAAATGACTTAGATGAGGGAATAGAAGGGGAACTCATCAAATTTGCAGATGACACTAAGCTGGCAGGAATAGCCAACACCCCAGAAGACAAGCTCAGGATCCAAAAAGATCTTGACAGACTTGAACAATGGGCCCTATCCAACAATATGAAATTTAATGTGGAAAAAAGCAAGGTTTTACACCTAGGCAGGAAAAACCAAAGGCACAAGTACAGAGAAGGTGAAACCTGGCTCAAAAACAGTAACTGTGAGAGGGACCCTGGAGTCCTAGTGGACGATCAATTAAACATGAGTCAGAAGTGTGCAGCAGAAGCCAAAAAAAGCTAATACAATCCTTGGTTTTATAAACAGAGGCATAGAATCAAAATCACGTGAAGTATTAGTACCACTTTATAAAGCCTTAGTAAGGCCACACCTGGAATACTGCATCCAGTTTTGGTCACCACATTACAAAAAAGTTGTTGAGGCTTTATAAAAAGTGCAAAGAAGAGCAATTAAGATGATTATAGGCCTGGAGACAAAAACATATGAAGGATGGTTGCAGGAATTTGGTATGGCCAGTCTAGAGAAAAGAAGGACTGGGGGTGACTGGAATAGCAGTATTCCAGTATTTGAGGGGCTGCCACAAAGAAGAGGGGGTCAACTTATTTTCCAAAGCACCAGATAAGATAAGAAACAATGGATGGAAACTAATCAAGGAGAGAAGCAACCTGGAATTAAGGAGAAACTTCCTAACAGTAAGAAGAATTAACCAGTGGAACAGCTTGCCTTCAGAAGTTGTGGGTGCTTCATCACTGGAGGTTTTTAAGAAAAGACTGACAACCAGCTATCTGAAATGGTATAGGGTCTCCTACTTGATCAGGCAGTGGGACTAGAAGACCTCCAAGGTCCCTTCCAGCTCTATTCTGATTGAAAACAATCACTGCAGGCAAAAGTATCATGCACCAGATTTTCTCCTTGATTTTTTGGGTGGTGGTGGTTGGGGTTTGTAAGAATTATTTTTCAATTAAAGGAATAATATTCAAAAAAGAAAAAGAAATTTACACAATTATTTTTGCCACTCTGCTACATAGTCTAAACAGTAATATTCATATGTAAGTATGGCATTTGTGTATATATTGGTCTCACTCTGAACACTTCCAGCCCCCTGCCAGTAATACACTATAAGGGAAGGGGGGTCAATGGTGAAAAATATTAATAAATTTGGTAGCATTGAAATCACATATTCCTCAAGCTGAAATAGCAGGTCTTGTCAATGATTCTGAATGAACAATAAAAAAAATTAAATGGGAACAAATATTGTAAAGCAGACTTCTGAATTATCATGACAATTACAATTTTAAACAATTCCCTAAGATTATACACTTTTAACTGAAAAGAGTTGGCTAAAAATTATATATATTGTAAATACACAAATACTATATGTACACACAGACACTCACACACACACACACACACACACACACACACACACACACACATTTTCTTCTCAAAAAAATAAAATTAGGACCAGATAGCTATAACAATAATAATGTTGGAACAGCAGCTTTCAGATTTATTCAGACTAATGAGTGCATCTAAATTTTGAGGATGCTAATTCACTGAAGTTAGTTCTCTGGCAAGACAGGAAAAACAACAAGGCTGTCACTGGTTATGAACAAAGTGAATTGGTTATATGACTGACAGTAGAAATTTCTTTTAACATCAGTAAAAGGAGGTAGAAGTGTCAGCTAAGAGGACAGATGCTGACTTCTCCAGCACTCAGAGAGTTTGTATACGATCACGAAGGAACACGTTGACTTGATGCCAGCTTAATAGGCTCAGCATAGCTGAAATTCAGACGAAGGAGGAAACCATAAAAACAGCTTTAGGAAGCTGTCCAGGCCATTAACACAAGCTCAGAACCCACAGTCCTGAGTCAGGATCAACTGAGAACTTTCTGTCTAGTTTTCCTTCCTATAAATTGTGGTGACGTTTCATTACTTTTATTTACTACTTCATCTTGGCAGAAGGGGGAAAAGTAGGAAGAATAGATGCCTGAAATCTTTAGAATAAATGGGCAAAAAAGCAAAAGATTATAGATAGATAGATGCTAGATGATATAGATAGATAGATAGATAGATAGATGGATAGATAGATAGATAGATAGATAGATNCCACCTTGAATCGAACTCCTGGAGTGAGTAGTTAGTTAGCCTGCAGTACCGCATTCCAGCCACTGCACCACCACGACAAGGAAGGCAGGAAGGCAAGGAGGAAGGAAGGAAGGAAGGAAGGAAGGAAGGAAGGAAGGAAGGAAGGAAGGAAGGAAGGAAGGAAGGAAGGAAGGAAAGAAGGAAGGAAGGAAATATAACTTTTTCTTTTCATCTCCTGTTCAAAATTTCATTTTTGCAAAAAGTAATGTTGTCCCATACGAAGAATTTTGAACAGCAGAGGTGTGTTCCCTGAAATAATTTGAGAAATATCCTGCAATGCATAAATCTGAACAAAAATTGGACAAACAGGCTGTTGTTGTTGTTGTTGTTGTTGTTGTTGTTGTTGCTGTTGCTGTTGTTGTTGTTGTTGTTGTTGTTGTTATTATTATTATTATTATTATTATTATTATTATTATTATTATTATTATTATTATTATTATTATTATTATTATTATTATTTGCACAATACTGTGAAATTATAGCTGCCAGTTCTTCAGTTCTTGGTCTTCATACCCATCAAATTCTTCCCAAGAACCTAGGATGTGTATCAGCATAGTATTTGTTTCAATCCAAGAAAGGTGGATTGAAATTGACAGATGGAAATGTTGTCAATGTGCAGCTCTTCTAAGTGTCATCCAAAAAATTTTAATATGGCACCCAGTGAGCCAATAATTACGGAGACCATGACTACCTGTGTATGCCATAATTTTTCAACTTTGATTTTCAGATCTTGATATTTTGTGATATTCTACAATTCTTTGACTTCTACTATTCCCTGGTATTGCCATGTCCTCTATCCACACTTTTATTTTCTACCGTAATCTAGTATATTATAAGCCAAGACTTTTATCAGTTCATATTCAGATGTCCCATAATATTTCAACATACTATTTAAAAAAAAATCAACTCTATGTTCTCACCATAAGTTTTCATTACTGGCCCATGATAATTTTTACAGATGTTCATCTCTAATAGAACTCATGATAATTATAAAAAGGTTTTGTGACATGTTCTAACAGGTGTCTGAACAGATCATGCTGAGTGTTTCACCATCCAGACTCTGTCCTAAAGCACACCCTAAATATTTGGGTCACCTTATGTATTTTGGAGAAAAAAAATGGAATAGAAAAAATGTATATCATCTTGAAAATGGTGACCTGAAATTATTGGACATTAAATTTGACAAATGTCCTTTTACTGTCTGTCTGAAACACAGAAACAAAGATTCATTCTACTTATCATCCCAACCCCGAAGCAATCACGAGTGTAGTCTTTCATGTGGTAGGTTTCCATAAGCAGACCTGAATGAATATATCAGTGTTATCAACAAGAGAGAGAATGTCCCCTCCCTGTTTAAAAAGAAGTAACTTTCACAGCAGTGTCTAAGTATGCAGACAGATTCATTCATGTGCATTTAGCCTTGTGCCAAGCCCACATTCCAGAACAAGCCTCTGTTAATCACAGTAACATCTGCCAAACTTTTAAGTAGCTTCATCATGTATGATTTATTTCCTACATACTGTATCCTTCACCTGTGGTCTCCTGAAACTAATACCATCGAACTGAAAGGTATGATAAACAGTCTTGGCTAAATATATGTATTATACTCTATATTTTCCTTCTGCATAATTTTAATTTATGTAATTTTACATTAAAAGACAGTCACAACTGAGAAGCTGAAGACACAAAAGAGTGAAGAAGAAAAAAATCAATCCAGCTGAGTGACTTTGGGTCAATCATTCTCTCTCTCAGCCAAACTCACATCACAGGGTGATTAATATGGGGAAAATAGGAGGTAGGAGTATTAAGTGCCTTGAATTACACAAAATAAAGGCAGATGATGATGATAATTGATGATGATGATGATGAATTTTCTAGAAAAATCTCACATGTGGTTCAGAAATGCTCAAGGAATGAGTTTCAACTATTTCTGTCACAGGTAAAGCATTTCAATGATCTTCTGGAAACACTTCTTTTGAGTATTTCAAACAAGGAGTCCTTTTCTATGCTTTGCTAAAAGACGGTAATCTTCAACACTTAGTGCATGAGATGGTGTGTGTGCATGATGATTAATAAATAATGTGCAATTCTCATAGAACATGCTTTATTTCATGGTGAAAATAGTAGCAATGAAATAAATGCCCCGAAGTTTGAAATGAAACACTATAATGATACCATTATATGATACATATATTAGTTATCAGAAGAACAGACATTCCAAGTTTTATAAATGGATAATCTTATACCATATACAGTACTATATTATCTGAAAAAATTGTAACAGTCCTAAATATTATTATTATTGTTATATATACATGACAATATGAAATCACAGCTACCATTCTTTATCTATATTGGCCTTCATACCAGTGGTGGGTTGCTGCCGGTTTGGACCGGTTCTTTAGAACCGGTAGCTCTGACTCCAAGCTGAGAGAGAACCGGTTCTCTGTATCCGTGAAAGTGGGCCCGCCCGCCCGCCCGCCCCTGGGTTATACTGACCTTTATCTCTGCTTCCGAAGCCCAGCTGATCAGGGGCGGCAGATTGAATTGCCGCTCCGCAGCTGTTTTCCGTGCTCCTTGCCTAGTTTGCAATGCGGAAGTGTTTTTTTTAAGCACTGAGCATGCGCAGAGGATCATGTCCGGGAAGGGACGCACGCAAAACATGCACTTCCGTCGCGATGCGAACCGGTGGGGAAGATAAGTAGAACCCACCCCTGCTTCATACCCATCAAATTCTTACCAAGAACCTAAGATCTCATAATGTATCAGTGTACTATAAGTGTGGATACAAGCAGTGTTACCTTTTTTAATTGATAGATTTAAAAAAATCATTTTTTTACAAACTAGATATATATCTACTGCTTCTTTTGCTACTTTGCATAATCTGCAGTTTGAGTCATTTGATGGTTTTTCAATTCTGGCCTTGATTGTATTAGTTCAAATAGCTTGTTCTTCTGTTTCTTCTTCTTTTTTTAATGTTCCATTTGTAAGCCATTGTGGGGTTTATCTTTATCTACTGTTCTTTTGATCTTTTGAAAAATTGACCATGTAATGCTTTTCCTTGCCAGCATGCTGCTTCTGTTTTCATTATATTACTTCTGTATTCATGTTTTATTTCCTGTACATTCAGTAAGTTTCAGGTTTTTAAGTTGCATCGGTACTTATATTTGGCTGTCTGTTACATAATCAGCCAATGCATGCTTTTCTTCTTTGACAATTTATTATTATTAGATTTTTATCCTGCTTTGTATGGATTTTGATGAACTCAAGCCTAATACTCAAGCCTCAGAAAACAAGCTTAATACTCCTGGCTTCTCTTTTCCCCACAAGAAATTTAGACATTGAAGTGGCATTTGAAGAGAAGAATCCAACCTTTCTTTTCAGATAAGTTTCAGTGATATAACTAGAAGTATGACAAGATCTGATTCAAGTTAATCATATCTGATGCTTCACACAACACATAACAGATCATGGGAATTCATCATCATAGATAAGGTAATGGCCACTAACTTAAATGGTTTTTTAAAAATAAACTGAATAAATACATCGATGACAGTCTGTCAAGTGTTATTGATTGAGATTCAGTGTTTATATCTTAACACCAGATGCCTCCATATATATCATATATGCAAAAAATAATATGGAGAGAGAAGTTATGACTTCATCTCCTGTGGTTAATGGGCTCCTCAGAGGTTTCTTGTTAACCATTGTGAGAAACAAAATTATCTAACAGATTATGATGGGATTTGGCCACATTCAGTGGGATTGTTCTCTAGAGTGTTACCTAATTAGGCAAAACCTCAATTCTGATGATAATCTTGATCTATGCAGATTTCCCCAGGAACCCCCCCTCCCCAAATTGCTATGGGATTTGCTTCCAAGAGAGCACTTGTAGAATTGCAAGGTAAAGATGTCCCTTCCTCCATTCTTGAAGTTTTTTTCCATCCACAATTGGATGTTTTAGCTCCCAGACTTTAGCCCTGATCATGGCTTTTCTTTTCTGCAAAGTTGCCATGGTCCTGAACTCTCCCTTCTCTTTCCCTACAGTTGCATATACAATTTTAATTGCCTCCTCTACAAGACGTTCAACAGACAAATGTTGACATGCAGCTGCTCCACAATGCAGAGAGATGAGATGAGGCAGCATACCCTTCCAGTTCCAGTTTATATGCCAGATGGATCCACATCCCTGAATAAGATGGGAAACTGTTATCTTACTGTACTTCTACAGTACAGTAGAATTGGAAATCAGAAATCTTGCTGTTTTGAAATCAAGGTACATTGAGGTCTGTCTTTCCCAATACATTTTCCCCACCCTATCTGTTAAATTTTATTACACAGACTTTTTAACAACTAGTTCAGATCAACCAGAATGAACTTGTAAGATAACACTCCTGGCTATTCTTACATTCTTGGATTAAATGGAACTCTTCACATTGATGGAAAGCAGTTCAATGAGCCCAAATATGCATCAAACATGTCAATCCCTTGGAGAGAAATCTTACAGTTAGAGAGCACGTACATCAACAGAGGGTGACAAAAAGGCAGATCATCATTAAAAGTACTGCTCTGAATTATATGTTGCAGATAGACTAATGTAAATCAAAATTTTGATTAGAGAAAAGCCTTATGTGATTAACTTTTTTTCTTGAAAAAAGTTTTGCAACATAGAATTTGGAGACTTTGATGTAGCATTCATTATTACTATTTCTATTATAAGACTTTAAAGTTGTTATTAACCTGAGAAATTATTGGCAAAGGTTATTTATTTAAGTGTTGGGGTTTTTTGCAGTTCTCTAAGTTATGAACATAAAAATCCATTGGAAGAAAATAGCAAATCAAACTAGCAAGTACAAGACATACTGTATATTTATTGTGATTCACTTCAGCCTTGTAGAATGAAAGTGAGAGTAATAAAATGTGTGCAGGCGAGTATGCAAAATATTGCATCCTTTGAATTCATTGTCAATGACATGAAAAATATGTTTGGGTGATGTATGTGTGTGTGTGTGTGTGTGTGTTGTGTGTGTGTGTATAAAAGACAAAGGGAGAGAAAACTGCTTTGAAGGAAATGTGAACAGAGAGTTGAATCTAGTAGGGTTGACATGGCAATTAAACTTAAAAACTGTTTTTTATATACAGATTAAAATCATTAATTTTACAACAAACAAAATGAATTAACTCATTGTGTATGTGAACCATGTATTTACAAAAATAGAACAATGGATTCTCTTTGCATAGTCCAATGATAGTTGTGTTCAGTGATTGCAAAAGATATGCAACTTTATAACAAGTAGTTTCAGTGATTAACTGTAACTGATTGGGAAGTAACGTTAGATCACAAGTTGAAACCCCGTAATCCCCTCCCTGTTGACAGTCTGATTCCATCATCCCCAAAGGCTTAAAATGAATAATATTTTAAAAGAATGTAAAATAATCAATACAAAATTCTTGGCACAGCATCCCAAGATCCATGTAGAGCAGACTAAGTTGATTTAGAACTCTTGGGAGAGAAATACTGCTGCGCTTTGGTGCATTTCCGCAAAGATGCTCATAATTGAATCAAGCTGGAAAAGGCCCTGGACCTGCCCAGAGAGAGTTATGACTTTTTCTTTTGCACTCATACACCTGCGATATCCAGATCAGCACTCTAGGTGAAATATCAAAGATATTACACCCTCCTTCACAAAAGATGAGCCAGGGCAGATCCACACCAACTGGCTGCTTCACATCAAAGCAAGTGACTTGTGAACATGGAAAACTGGATGGGATTGAATTAGATGAATGTTTCTTAACTTTGGCAACTTGAAGATGTGTGGACCTTAACTTCCAGAATTCCCCAGCCAGCATGCTAGCTGGGGAATTCTGGGACTGGAAGTCCACATATCTCCAAGCTACCAAAGCCAAAAAACACTAAACTAGGTAGTCTCTAAGGTCTTTCCAATACTTACAGTTTGTTTGATGACTATATGATTCTATTCCTTGAACATGAACAAAAACCTTTTGAAGGACCAGTTAAGTAGTCAAAGCAAAATGTCAGCTCCAATCTAAGACTTAAAGGCAGCATTCTGCGGAACTGCTTCAGTGAATGAGACCACTGAAGTTTGCCTGGCTCTACATTTTGACTTTAGTGCAGCTATCCAATAAATGTTTTTCAGTATTTGGTATTTGAAATGCATAGTTAGTTGATACAGTAGCTGTTGCTCTTGTGCAGTGGATGGACTTTTGCATTGTGTTTATTTATTCATTTGGGTGGTTTTTGGGGGGGGGCAGTTTGCTCTGACAATACCAAATGTGGTGAGGAGTTAGGGAGAGTGAAAAAGCTAGTTTCAAATAAGAGATACCAGTCAAGCTAAATGTTGTCCATGGCTTTATTGGTGATAGCTTTGCAAGGGGTGTGGTGCTGGATAGGATTTCAAATTAAGTTACTCCGCTGGATAACCAGATTCTGCCATTTGTCTGGTATCCTGTGAGATGGAAGCACAATATTCTAGCTCTGCTTACCTGCTTTATTCCTGCTACATGGGGAAAATAATCAATTCACCAGGCTCTGAGATAAGCTGGGCTCAGGGCCTTTGGATTTTACTCACCTCTATTCCTTATGGAAATTCCCATTCTAAGACCATATGATGTCTCAGTGCTCCAAAAACTAATATGTTGTATTAGACCACACAAAGACTATGCATGAATCCATTAATATGTGCATTAAAATCCACTCTGTAACTCTGGTCCTGAACACAAGAAGTTCTGTAGTTGTCCTGGCTTATAAGAGCAAGGGTGAACTAAAGTGAAATCTACAGATTTAAGGTGTACTTAATTCCTTCTCAAGAGATATTTAGCTCCAGGTTTCCTTTTGCTTACAGAAGACAGAGAGAATGCCACATGCTTGTCTGTCTTGCCAGTCCACTGCCCTCATGAGTTGGGTAGAACAGATCTTACTTTATAAACATTCCTGGTTCTTACAACTTTTTCCCAGGTTTCAGTTTCATGAAGTCCTGCTGTTCATCTGATCTTCAACCCAAATACAGTTAGCAGGCAGGAAAGTTCAAGGATTGTCTATATAAGACTATAAGGTGGAACAGTGGTTGGAATGCTGTAGAACAGGGGTCCTCAAACTATGGCCTGCGGGCCAGATATGGCCTGCCAACCCAATGTATCCAGCCCACGGAGTGGTGGGATTCAGCCCAGCCCTTTGCCCCCCCTCCCCATGTGGCTGGCTTTTCCCGGCTGACAGGGGCCCTGGGGAGGAGGTGCCTCGCCTACCGCAAGGCTGCGCCACCCACATCTCCCCTCCTCCAGCCGTCACCCTTATCTTCCACTGTCCAGCCACACTTCCCAGTTCTGCTCATTTCAACGGTTCAACGCTCACCACATCACTGCTACTGCAAAGGTTAAGGCCGAAGGGCACGGGTGGGTGGAGGAGGGCTGGCTGGCAGAGGGGTGATGTCACCAGTGCAGCCACGTGCTCCTGGGCTGGAGGGTGGGCGGGTGAGCAGCTACGGCTGGCTCTCCTCATCCCAGAAGCATCAACTTCGCACTCTCCCCTCTCTGCTAGCGGCCACCTGCTTCTTCACACGGGATCGCCCAGCAGCTTCACACAGGATTGCCCACTTAGGGCAGGGCTGCTTTGGGGAAGAGCCAGGGAGGGCTCTGATGCCACCATCTCCTGCACACTCCCCTCCCTCCCTCCCTCCCTCCCTCCCTCCCCATCGCCCTGGCCGCAGTCTCAAAGATTGGGAGGGCCACACGGGAAGAGAAAAGGCAGTGAAACTTGCAAGAGCAGCAGCACAAGTGGCTGAGAGAGAAAGAGAGTGAGACCCAGATGCTTTCCAGCTCCCCTCGTCACAGAAGCTCTCTCCTCTCTGCG
>QLTV01002691.1:725891-739247 GCA_003457575.1 Thermophis baileyi
AGAGAGAGAGATCCAAAGGACAAGCTGGGGAAGTTGAAGTCATGAACTGTAATAATATCTTTACCCTGCAATATTTAAGATCTAGTTATTGGGAATGTTTTTTTTCTTTTTTCTTTTCACCCAACATCCCAAATGCAATTGGCCCTAGCTGTTTCGCTCATTCCATTTATTTCACTTTTCTGTAATCAGTCCCAGGTGTGACATTGATCACAACATCTGGCTCCCTCCCTCCCTCCCTCCCTCCCTCCCCATCGCCCTGGCCGCAGTCTCAAAGATTGGGAGGGCCACACGGGAAGAGAAAAGGCAGTGAAACTTGCAAGAGCAGAGATGGGAGAGCAAAGCAAGTGCGTGAACCTTCAGCCTGCCGGCTGGCCTCTTTATTTCCTCTTGCTCCTGAGGCAGCCCTCTCCCTCCTTGCTGACGGCTGATCCTGTGTGAAGAAGGGGGCGGCCGCTAGCAGAGAGGGGAGAGTGCGAGGTTGATGCTTCTGGGACGTGGGGAGCTGGAAAGCTTCTGGATCCGGCTCACCTGGCCTCTATTCCTTTTGCAGCCACGTGTGCTACCGCTGCGGTTCCAGAGGGCTGCCTCAGGAGCAAGGTGGAATAAAGAGGCCAGCCGGCAGGCTGAAGGTTCATTCACTTGCTTTGTTCTCCTATCTCTGTTCTTGCAAGTTTCACTGCCTTTTCTCTTCCCGAGTGACCCTACAGATCTTTGAGACTGTGGACAGGGCAGTGATGAGGAGGGAGGGGAGCATGCGGGAGATGGTGGCATCAGAGCCCTCCCTGGCTCTTCCCCAAAGCCACCCTGGCCTAAGTGGCCAGGGCGGTGGCGGGTAGACTGACGTGTGCAGGAGCGAAGCACCCCTGAACTTGCCTTTGCACGGCACAGCATTCTGCCTTCATCGTGGTACATTTGCTGATGCTGCCTCCATGGCCTGCCCGCTGCTCTCACAGCGTCTTGCACAGCACAGTAAAATTTAGCACACTTCACAATGGGGGAGTCCTCTCCTCCTTCTGGAGCACATTACATTGCAGAGCCACAATGCGACCCTGCCCCACTCGCCCCTGGTAACAGCAGCGGCGGCAGTGGCTCACTCTTGCCTCCCAGATGTCAGTTGCTTTTCCTGCAGAGCCTGCAGGAAAAGTGTTGTGATGCCCCACTGACCAGCTGGTCTTCAGCTCGCCCATCTGCTGGCCAGACTATCCCAGAAATGGCACGTCCCCTGGTTGCGGGCTGGATGCAGGGCCTGAGGTGGATGGGAGGGTGAATGGGCAGCCCTCAGGAGAGTGCCGCACTGGGGCGCTGTGTGCTCTCAGGCCTCCCGCCCATCTCTGCTTCTGCGAGGCAGAAAGAAAGCCATAAAAGTCTTCGCCCATGCCCTCCCGGGGCCCTGGTCTCGGCACCGAGGATTGTAAGCTCCTTGGGGTTGAGAAGAATTGCTGCAAAACTGAGTTTCCTGAAGTGGACCACTAGACTCCTAAACAACTTAAAAAATGATCTAGTAAAAAGAAAAGTCAACCAAAAGAGCAACATGCAAACAAAAGCAAATAAAACACCCCCAGGAGCAAAACAAATTAAAGTTTAATTTGTGTGTATTGTTTATTGGACTGCTAAATTGGCAAAATGGACTGCTACGTTGGCCACACCCACCCAGTCACATGACCACCTAGCCACACCCACCCAGCCGGTCCGGCCCCCCTACAGTCTGAGGGACCGTGAATTGGCCCCCTGTTTAAAAAGTTTGAGGACCCCTGCTGTAGAATGCAGTACTGCAGGCTAACTCACTGCTCACTCCAGGAGTTTTATTCTGAATAGCTCAAGGTTGACTCGGCCTTTCATTCTTCTGAGGACAGTAAATGAGGACCCAGATTGTTGGGGGCAATATGCTGACTCTGTCAACTGCTTAGAGAGGGCTGTAAAGCCCTATGAAGCGGCATATAAGTCTAAGTGCTTCTGCTATTGCTATGTGGCATCATTTCCAGATGACAAATGTGCTACGATTCCATGAGACACCCTAAATTTGATCTGTGATTATATTGTTATGTGCTATTTCAGTTTTCATTGTTCTGGCTCCCCCCCCCCCGTGTATTCTTCCATATCAAATGACTCAACTTAAATAGACTAGTCTAAGAAATGTAATCTGCTTTGGGGGGAAAAAAGAAACAAGATGAAAGGTCTTCCATTCCATTCAAGAACACAGTCAGAATATAATAAAAACAAATGCATATCTGTATATCTCTCAGTATGTGTAAGTATGCATTGCTTCTTATATTTTTATTCTGTTTGTGAATTATATATATACAGTCTGCCCAATAAAAGCCAGATAAAACAACTAGAGAGCTTAATATGATTTCTGCTGGAATAAAAACTAGACCAGATTTTAAAAATCCATATCTTAATGATAGGTAAATTATCCTTCAGTATCTCCGATGTACATGCTAGAGGGAGGAACTTTCTATTCATGAATCCTTTTTTTATTCCTGTATGCTATTACCATGAAGATATTGCTATATTGCGAGATACATTCCTACACTGATAAATAGATTGCATAAACAATATGCACTCCCAACCCCCATAAGCAAGATAATGTCAGTACATTTCAACAACAAAGGTTCTCCTGTAGCTCCCTTGATTCCTCTCCCTACTTTTTTTTTCTTTCTAAATACTAACAAGTGATGCTCTGGGGTTGCCTGTGTAATGGAAAACTGGGGTGAAATAACTGCAGCTCATAGAATTTCCCATGCTTTGCCTTCATCCATTTCTAGCGATAACTTTAGTGATTGTCACATACAGTATTCTGATTGGGAAAAAAGGCTGTGCTTGTTTCTACTAAACCTCTTCTTCTCCTTTCTGCATTTAAATAAAATAGAGGATTTATTAGTTAGATGTCAATAAACTTTTAGGGAGTTGTGCACATCCTGCACAGTTACTTCACTTCAAAGGCTCAGATGAACTCTGAATAATAAACTCCTGTGTGTGTACAGTTGAGTAAGGCATTAAGAATCACTAGTACAGTAGTGGGTTGTAAAACCCATTACTACCGGTTCGCGTGCGTGTGCGATGCTTCTGCACAGAAGCGTCCTGGGTGGGTGGGCGGAGCGTCCCGCCACCGCTACCGGTTCTAAGAACCAGGTCGAACCAGGAGCAACCCACCCCTGCACTAGTAGCTCCAAACAGAGTCACATAGTTACTTTTGATTGTCTAAGCTGAGAAACTGAAAGTGTGTCCAGTATTGTCAGAATTGTCAAAGGAGAATTGGGATTGTTAGAGTAAAAAGTGACAAAATCTGTGACAATATAGTGAGTTCATATTTTATTTGTTTATCTCTTGGCTCTACACTCTCCCTTAATTCACATTTTCTGGGCAGTTCACAAAATAAAGTTATTTAAAAGGATATGGGAGAAGGAAAAAGAAGGCTGAAAAAAATCATTTATCCATCACTCTGGTCCTCTGTATGTGCTGTTTCTCTTCTGAAAACTTCAAGTGGCTTGCAAGATATCAACATTAACAGGATGAACATTTAAAGAACACAGTCTACCATAACAAAATAACTGTCAACTTGGTCCACCACTATTTGGGAGATTGTATGATCTTCTTTCAGCCTCAAATGGCTTCCTCAACAACTGTGTCCTTGAAAATGCAAATATCTAGAATAGGAGTGTCAAACCCGTGTAATCACGGCGGCGTCACGTGACATATCGTGACTTTTTCCCCCTTCGCTAAACCAGGCATGGGCCAGCACGTGATGCATCTGGCCCGTGGGCCACGAGTTTGACAGCCCTGATCTAGAAGGAGGGATCCTTTATGTTATTACAGTGCTCAGAGTTTAGATTTTGATGTCCTTTTCTTGAAAGGTATTATAACAATAGCACTTAGACTTATATACCACTTCATAGTGCTTTCACAGCACTCTCTAAGCAGTTTATAGAGTTAGCATATTGCCTCCAACAATCTGGGTCTTCATTTTACTGACCTTGGAAGGATGGAAGCTTGAGTCAACCTTGAGCTGGTCGGGATTGAACTCCAGGGAGTGGGCAGAGTTAGCTTGCATGCTGCATTCTAAACACTGCAGCTCTGTATAGACTTGGTGGTCCTCCAGATGCAGACTGGCTAGAGAATTCTGAGCACTGAAGTTCACACATCTTAAAGTTCCTGAGGTTGAGAAACATTGCTCTGGCTATTTGAACTTATCCAAGTTAGGTCAAAAGGAGAGAAGTAACAAGACATAGGGCACTCTTCAGGCTTTTATGATTTCAGGGACCAATGTAGGAGTGGAAATATCATTCAATAGGAATGTGACATGGTTATATTTTGCAAACTGGTGATTGGGTAGTGAGTGGCCCTTCATGTCAGCCTATTCAAGGACTTAACTCCTTGATTTAAGGGAGAATGAGGCTCTATTACAAATCCACATGCTAGGGATTAATCAGTGAATTACAAGAAAGCACAGGAGAATATAAACTCTCTGTTTGTGGGGAAGATTATTAGCTGTGACATCTGTCCCTTCTAATGCCCTTATTAGTACTCTGTTTAGGCCAATTGCTACCAGCTGCTAATGTCTGATTGACATAACCCATTGGGAGAGAACATACATTGGAAACAGCAAGCATGTTTTGCATGAAATCAGTCTCACAATCAATCCCAGAAACCTCCAGATAAAAGGGTCAGTTAATGTGAAGATCTTTGCCTAAGAGATCCATAGAAATTCTTTGTGCTGCCAATCAGAGTAGATAACCCAGGGCAAGATGAACAAATATGTATCTTCCTATGCTTCCAGACCCAAAATGTATGGTACTGAACTTCAACATGATTGGTTGATTTCAACTCATGACCAATTGTACCTGGAACAGTAAAGTCGGCACCCTTTTGTATACAGTAGTGGCCAAAATTGTGGAAACCTTTTGGGAAAAGTGTATTTTTGAGGTTTGATGGCTAATAACACCACTTTTTTGGGAGTAGTACCATAAAATTATATATCAATGGAAAGATAATTTAATCAAGAATGTAATGCAACAAAGTTTGTTCAATTATCTGTATTCTATGAAAAGGTATAGCCTGTTGCGGAGATAAATAATTAGAGGTGACATGAATCTTGTTTCCCTGCCCTCAATCCTCATGAATAAGACCGGAGTCGAGGAAAGAATAAAAGTAATATATTTCATAACAAAAATAAGAACACCTAAGTCTGTGTCTACATGGTGAAGAACAAAGAGAACAAAGGAAAGATTAACACATGCGCAGTACAGGTATCACATGAGAACTTCATATCAGTGTACAATGTTATTTCAAAATAAGAGTCCTGCTGACAAATTAAAATGAACGTAGTGACAAAGCCAAATAACCAGAAAAAGGAAGCACAACTTGCTTAGGTTCATATCAAGTAGCTTTCCTTCATCTGATTGTAGCCAATGAGCATGAGTGTTTAGAGAGCCAATCAGGTGTCATCTTGTTTTGGCAATGAGCCAATCAGATCACAGTAGGATTCAGTTATTGATGTCATGTATTGAAGCTGAGAGGAGGATATTTGTCAGTGTGTTATGCGATCGCTATCAAGTTGGTTGAGGTTTTTTTGTGTTCTTTCATTTAGTGAGCTTGTAAAATGTAATAAAATTAAAGTAATGGTGCAAAGAGTTGACTGGTCACCCAGAAAGCAATATAAAATAGTATTATTAAATGAACAAGGCTACAGTTATAAAGAAATTAGAAGAAAAATTGGTGGAAACTTAACCAAAGGTGGCATGTCTAAGTTTTTGTAGAGACTCAGTCACTACAAAATCACACTGGTAAAGGTAGGAAAAGGTGCACAACAGCAAGTGATGATAGAAGAATTAAGAGACTGTGCCTACATGACAGAAGAAAATCATCTGGGTGTATACAAGATGAAATGGTGCAATGCAATGTGAAGTTGAGTGCAATGATATACAATTTTTGTATATCTTGTTTTTATTACGTGTTTCACTTTTCTTCTTTATAACTGCTATTCTAATAGCAAATCCTTCATAAAAGTTATTGCATTACATTCTTGATTAAATTATCTTTCCATTGATATGTAATTTTATGGTACTACTCCCCAAAAAATTGGTGTTATTAGCCATCAAACCTCAAAAATACTGCACACTTTTCCCAAAAGGTTTCCACAATTTTGGCCACTACTGTATTTATCCCAAATAGTTTCAGACAGGTGATCATATGCTGAGAAATATTTTGTGAATAAATGTGAAGTGGTCACTATAGTTCCAAAGAAAAGAGAAGATCTTGTGACAGTGTAACTCAAAGTTACTGCACCCAGTTTTGGTTGCCACAGTATAAAAAAGATGTTGGGACTCTAGAAAGGGTACAGAGAAGAGCAACAAAGATGATTAGGAGACTGGAGGCTAAAACATATAAAGAATGGTTGCAGAAATTGAGTATATCTGGTTTAATGAAAAAGACTAGAGGTGACATGATAGCATCTAAGGCACTGCCACAAAGAGGAGGGAGTCAACCTATCCTCCAAAGCATCTGAAGGCAAGACAAGAAGCAATGGATGGAAAATATGAGCCGAGGTGGCACAGTGGTTAGAGTGCAGCACTGCAGGCTACTTCAGCTGACTGCTAGCTGCAGTTCGGCAGATCGAATCTCACCGGCTCAAGGTTGACTCAGCCTTCCATCCTTCCGAGGTGGGTAAAATGAGGACCCAGATTGTTGGGGGCAATATGCTGACTCTGTGAACCGCTTAGAGAGGGCTGTAAAGCACTATAAAGCGGTATATAAGTCTAAGTGCTATTGCTATTGCTAAAATAATCAAGTAGAGAACCAACCTAGAACTAAGGAGAAATTTCATGACAGAATAAGTGGAACAACTTGCCTCCAGAAGTCCGGGGTGCTCCAACACTGGAAGTTTTTAAGAAAAGAATGGACAACCATTTGTCTGAAATGGTATAGGGTTTTTTGCCTGAGCAAGGTGTTGGATTAGAAGACCTTCAAGGTCCCTTCCAACTTTGTTAATCTGTTATTCTGGTATTCTGTTGAGTTATTTATTTCTATTAAAATTGCTAGTTCCCCCACTTTCACTCTCTCTGAACTCTGGTGTAATATTTTTCTGTATTGAAATCCAATATGCTGTTCTTCATATGGATTTTCAGAACCCATCATAACAAAGGAATTATTTGAATATTTCACATACAAAGGATCATATGCTACAGAAACATCTCTAAAAATTAAACCATGACAGCGTTTACAAAGTTGAAATATTACCAAATATTAATACTGTGAGTGTTGCAAAAAAATATTCATTTCTCTTTCTATATTTGTCACATGCTGGACTTTTCTAACATATGATTTAACCTTCCATAGATATGAAATTGGAAAAATAGCTTGATATTAGCTAATCTTATAAAGGTTAATGTTCATGATCACTGTATCTATTTATAAGAACTACTGAGGAGTCATGAGCAAAGTTGGGGCCAGGGAGACTCAACAATCAATTCTCCATTCTGTCATAAAAGTCAGTAGGTAATTTTGATGCTAACATTATTTACCAGCCTATATCAGGGTTACTATTATAGCATGAAATGGGGGAGAAGGGAGAGGAACCATCTTAAACAGCTTTGAGGAAGGGCCAAATAAAACATTTACAAATAAATATTTTGATTCGTTATTGGAACCTAAATATTCAGATTGTCCATCAAAAAGGCTTTGAGATTGTTTACAGTAAAATAGTCCTTCTTCCATTCCCATTATACTGTACAGTAAATACAAGAAGCCATGCTTTTCTCTTATTCTCTTGATCACTAAGATTTTCTATGTATTGGAACATTAAACATAGCTTGGCATGCCTCATGCTTTACTCCCTATGGATGAAATGAAAGATCCAAGTCCTGATTTAACTGCTGTTAATACAGCATGTTGGGAACAAGTCTCAAATGTCCATTTACTTGTTTACCTGCTTGCATTCAGAAGAGACAGGATATTCTTTTTATCTTCATAATTACCCTGTGAAGTAGGCCGAGCTGATTAATGGCTACTGATCCAAAGTCACCTACTATTTTTTGTGGCTGAATCTGGATTTGAATCTGGACCTCGCCTTAGACAGTCTGTCTTCTACATCATGTTGCATCCAAACCAGGGGTGGGTTCTAACTTACCTCGCTGCCGGTTTGCTTCCTCCCACGCGCATGCGCAGTGCTGAATAAATAAAAAATTCAAAAAAAAAAAAAAAAAAAAAACAAGATGGTGGAATTTTTTTGTAAAAAAAGCCAAAAACGAGATGGTGACGCATGCGCAGAAGAAAAAAAATTCCAAAAAATCCCCCCCCCATTTTTTTTAAAAAAATCCCCCAAAAAAGATGGCGGCGCCCACGGACCGGCACCGACCGAACTGGCTCCGTGATGTCACCATGACATCACCAGCGGGTCGCTACTGGTTCGGGCGAACCGGTCCGAACCTGGAGGAACCCACCTCTGATCCAAACCACATTTTAAACATATTCAGTCCTACTCCCTCCTTTCTCTCTTCCTGTGATACTTTGGCTTTTGTGGTCTTGTGCAGGGGGAAGGGAATTTTTAGAATTGTGTCCTCAAGTGGTTTTTGAGATGAAGAAATTCCTGACGGATTTTTGCTTCTCAATAAGTAACAACATTGCAGGCCTCCCATTTACCTATCTAGCAACACCTTTCTTCTACTACTCTAGCAGGTAGAAAGAAATAGTAACAGAGCTTAGAAAAAGTTGTTCCTTGCTAAAGTAATTGAGGGCAACATGTATAAGAGCCCAGGAGTGTTCAAATGTTAACAAGAATGTACGAGAAATATAGAGAACACTCAAAGACCTGAAGTAGATTGGGTATGAGTATGAGCTTCTTTTGCAACTCCTTTAATATATTGTTCAGGAACTAGTGATCTACAGTATATTAAGCAATTTTCCTCTCAGCATTCTTTAGGACATATGACATCCTTTTTCATATGAAGAAATTATTGAACTACAGTACAGCTTTGTAGTTGAAATGGAAGACTCTGTGGCACTACCTATAAATCAATCTTTCCAGGTTTGTGTGTATGTGTTTGTGTGAGAGAGATAGAGATAGAAAAGGACATAATATGTAAGTAAGTAACCAAGTCTCATAGTCACAAGTCATACAGATAATCTTTGACTTACAACTACAATTGGGACCAGAATGTCTGTACTAAGCAATTCAGTCATTAATTACATTGCACCCAATTTTATGATTTTTTTTGCCATGATCGTTAAGTGAATCACTATAGTTGTTAAGCAAATTATGCAGTAGTTAAGCAAAGCTGGCTTCCCCCATTTACTTACTTGTTGGGAGACTCCTGGGAAGATCACAAATGGTGAACATGTGAACCTGGAACACTGCAACTATAGTAAGTACATGCCGGTTGCCAAGCACCCAAATGTTAATCATGTGACTACAGGGTTGCTGTAGTCATAATAGCAATAGCAATAGCAGTTAGACTTATATACCGCTTCATAGTGCTTTTACAGCCCTCTCTAAGCGGTTTACAGAGTCAGCATATTGCCCCCAACAATCTGGGTCCTCATTTTACCCACCTCGGAAGGATGGAAGGCTGAGTCAACCTTGAGCCGGTAAGATTTGAATGGCCGAACTGCAGCTAGCAGTCAGCTGAAGTAGCCTGCAGTGCTGCACTCTAACCACTGCGCCACCTCGGCTCCAGTGCAAGGACTGGTGGTAAGTCACTTTTTTCAGTGCCATCATATCAAATGTTCATAAGACAAGGACCACCTGTATTAGAACAACAATAATTAGCAGTAAGTTTAAGATGAACCATGTTAGTTAAAAGAAAATATTGGGCTTGTGAAGATGTTGAGCCAACTTTGAAAGACAAAAGGAAGTAATATAAAGAATTTGCATCCATATTTTATCTTCATCACATCTTTGTAATGCATATATTATCAATCTAATAATGAACCATAACAACAGTAGAGTGCATTTTAAGACACCTTTAATGGAGCCGAGGTGGCGCAGTGGTTAGAGTGCAGCACTGCAGGCTACTTCAGCTGACTGCTAGCTGCAGTTCAGCGGTTCAACTCTCACCAGCTCAAGGTTGACTCAGCCTTCCATCCTTCCGAGGTGGGTAAAATGAGGACCCAGATTGTTGGGGGCAATATGCTGACTCTGTAAACCGCTTAGAGAGGGCTGTAAAGCACTATGAAGCGGTATATAAGTCTAAGTGCTATTGCTATTGCTATTTTGTATTCAGATTTTTAACAAACTGTTTCTGAAAGAAAATAGGAAGAAATGAAAAATCAAATTATATTAAGCAACAAATTCAACTCAAAAGGCCAAAGATTGTAGGTTGGAGGGGAAGCAATTTCATGCAATTGTTTTTTGACACAGTGGTGAGGCAGTGAAGCCGCTACAAGTGAAATTGCTACGCATGGCAATCTGTGATCACAGCTCAACACATCCTACCTCAAGTCGGATTTCAAAACATTTTCAAGGATGTGACAAATTGCGATCGTAGTGGAGACATTAGTCACAAGATTTTCCATTGAACTGAAAATGACAACTCTTGGTAGTTTTACCATATGCAGATTGCCATTTTAAAAAAAATGTCTGTTTTTTTGATGCAAAAAATAAGACAAATAAGACATTTCCAATGTGTCCTGAAATAATCCAAATTCCAGACATTTTTGTTCCAAAAACTGATCTTGCTCCAATTTTATGTAATGGTTCAAAGCAAATCAGTCTAAGTTCCATATTTTCCACCTGAACTGAATCCCAATTGTTTAACGATTCTACAAGATCAGAGCCACTCCAGGCATTTTGCTAACAAGAAGAAAACTCCGACATACATGTTTTGAGAGCTCTGTTCATTTGAGAAAAATTGTTGCCACTAACTGAAAACATATTTTTGTGCATAAAACCTATTATGTATACAGCTAAATATATATATAATGGGTTGTTCTTTCAAAAAACCCAGTGAAAATAATAGCAATAGCAATAGCACTTAGACTTATATACCGCTTTACAGTGCTTTATAGCCCTCTCTAAGCGGTTTACAGAGTCAGCATATTGCCCCCAACAATCTGGGTCCTCATTTTACCCACCTCAGAAGGATGGAAGGCTGAGTCAACCTTGAGCCGGTGAGATTTGAACCGCCGAACTGCAGCTAGCAGTCAGCTGAAGTAGCCTGCAGTGCTGCACTCTAACCACTGCGCCACCTCGGCTCAGTATGAAATAGGAGGGGCAATCCTCTTTTCCCTACTCCTGCATCTGCATTAACCATACCAACAGAACAAATGAAAGGGATTATAAATTCTTTTTTCTAATGAAACATAGAGATCAGGCACATGTGATCTGTCCTTCATCCCTAGGTACTCATATAAACTCTAAAATAGATTAAGGATGTCAATGAATTGTTAAATGACAAAATTGCCACTCAGTCATTTCAAGTTCTTATAAAATCAAGGTTATATTTACAGTTGATTCCTAAATAATATGTTACTTGTAAAACATTGATATACAACTTGCATCAATTCATACTTCAGGGATCAGAATGCCTGGGAAGCTTTCTAATCAAGCTGCACATTATTCCCAGTCCTAGCCACCACAGTGTCTTGATACCTCTGATGGTTCTAGAGCTCTGGTTGTGGTCCAATTTGGGGGCAATGAAATATGCTGTCATGACATGCTTGTTTTACAGTGTATAAGGAGCTTCCTTTGAGGACAATCCAGAAAATATAATTGGTGGAAACTGAGGTAGCCAGGATGATTGTGAATGAGAATCACTACTATAATGTAACGTTGATTCTCCAGTCACTGCAGTGGCTCCCAATTGATATCTGACTCAAAAATCATGTGCTTAAATTTTACTATACTGTACAGCATAGCTTCTGCAGGTAGAAAGAGTCTGGCCCATATTTACAAGATGACAGGGGATGCATAGACTCCTGCCTCCATAAGTGATTCAAAGGACATTGACTTAAAACTATTCCTCCTGTATAGCAGCCCCATTCTGCAAAAGACTTTATTCCTTAGAGTTGTATCAAGCAACATTTTAGTTTACTTATTGAAGAACTATGAAAAACAATTTTGTTTCAGGGAGCATTTGGCAACTGATTCTACATTTTTTTGTTTGATTTTTAGAATTGAACCTCTGCCTTTTTCTTCAATGTCACATTATACATTGTTTGTTTTTAACTTTTGTAAAACACCTGAGGTCTTGGTAGTTGGGACACTAATTAATGCTTTGGGAAGATGTGAATGGAACTAGGATTTTCTATATTTTCATGACCTTTTTCTGAGGGTGAAAGAGCTGGGACTTTTCTTTGTTTAAACCTTGTGAAATCTACTATAGAACATGCATACCATGTCAAATTGGCAGGAAGACTAAGCCACCAATTTTTGGTAGTGGTCAGGGTTTTGGGGGCACATAGGATATTAATTTGCCCATCCTTATTCTGAGAAGTTAATTATTTTTAAGTCCATCCTTCTTCCAAGCATTATATAGACTTTCTGGTGAAGAACTAATTCTAGATAAGGCCCCACCAAGTGTAAGATGAAGTAGATGTTTTACTAAACAACTGTCTCATATGTAAGATGTCCTAGTCTAAATTTCATAGAGTTCATAAGTTTTCAATTATTTTTATTTATTTATTTATTTGTCAAACATGTACAAGATAGCAGGTATAGGTATAAACATAAACATAATCAAGGTGAATACAGATAGATGAGGACAATAGGACAGTAGGACAGGGACGGTAGGCACGCTGGTGCGCTTATGCATGCCCATTACAGACCTCTTAGGAATGGGGTGAGGTCGACAGTAGACAGTCTAAGGTTAAAGTTTTTTGGGTTTGGGGAAGAAACCACAGAGTCAGGTAGTGAATTCCAGGCATTGATCACTCTGTTGCTGAAGTCATATTTTCTGCAGTCAAGTTTGGAGCGATTTACTTTAAGTTTGTATCTATTGTGTGCTCGTGTATTGTTGTGGTTGAAGCTGAAGTAGTCATTGACAGGTAGGACATTGTGGCAGATAATTTTATGAACTACATTTAGATCGGTTCTAAGGCGACGTAGTTCTAAGTTGTCTAAGCCCAAAATTTCAAGTCTTGTGGAATAAGGTATTCTGTTGCAAGTGGAGGAGTGGAGGACTCTTCTCGTGAAATATTTTTGGACCCTCCCAATTGTATTAATGTCCGATATGCAGTGTCGGTTCCAGACAGATGAGCTGTATTCAAGAATTGGTCTAGAAAATGTTTTGTATGCTCTGGTTAATAGTGTAATATTACCGGAGGAGAAGCTACGTAAGATTAAGTTTACAACTCTTAATGCCGTTTTGGCGATGTTGTTAAAGTGGGCTTTGGCACTTAGATCATTAGATATGAGTACTGCAA
>QLTV01002691.1:776006-791862 GCA_003457575.1 Thermophis baileyi
AAACCACCAACCTGAAACAGCACCAGGCCCCCCCCCCCCCCTCCTCCTCCTCCTCCTCCTCCTCCTCCTCCTCCTCCTCCTCCTCCTCCTCCTCCTCCCCCCCTTTATGAATTAATTGGTGTAACTCTTGATGGTTTTCTGTTTATATAAAGGTCATCTGCAACCTGGGAATCACTTGTTCCCACCTCAGTCTTCACAAGTGGGACAGTTGTAATTCTTTCAATAAGAGTTAAATAGGTACCAAGATTCCTGTTCATTGCTTTTTAGAAGGGTAGTAGAGAGGCTACAAGGCTCTGTCTTAGCTTTCCCCCCCTCTGATTTATCTAATTCTAAGAGGTAATATCTCCCAGTGCCAGTATACTTCTGTTGCCTCTGCACACAATGCCAGAAAACTATAACTCCGGCCCAATTGATTCAGCCTAGGGGAGACCAGGTTTTGCCAATTTTGCCAATGTACCTGGCTAAAGTCTAGCACCTATTAAAACCCTAGTATTGAGATAATCTTTTCCAGAACTAGCCAACCAGTTATGTCAATTGTCCTGACACCCCACAAGGCAGCAAGGCCACACCACTCCACACAAGGAAGTCAGTGGACCGTCTTTATTAACAGACACCTCAAATAAAGCCAGTTGGAAGAAAGATGAGGAAAGCATTGCACAGCAGATTCCAACTTGTCTGGCAGACAGTTGTGCTAAATGTAGAAAATACCATTGGAAGTTAAAGAGCTGAGGTGGCGCAGTGGTTAGAGTGCAGTACTGCAGGCTACTTCTGCTGACTGCTAGCTGCAGTTCGGCAGTTCAAATCTCACCGGCTCAAGGTTGACTAAGCCTTCCATCCTTCTGAGGTGGGTAAAATGAGGACCCAGATTGTTGGGGGCAATATGCTGACACTGTGAACCGCTTAGAGAGGGCTGTAAAGCACTGTGAAGCGGTATATACTGTAAGTCTAAGTGCTAGTGCTATTGCTAAAAATAATATATAAAATATCTAATGTTTTGTCTTGGTTTTTGTTCATTTGTTTGTTTTGTTTTAACAGATGTGAGCCCTTTTGGAGAAATACTGTTAACTCTATTGATTTCTCTAATTTCCTAAGAAAAAAAGTATTTTCAATTTAATAAACGTTGTGAGGACCCAATTCTTTTGTGTCAAATACTATTTTCTTCCTGAGCTGGCTCATTATAATGACACACAACTGGACAAATGGGGAAAAACACCCATGGCACAATTTCTGCCAATGAATATTTCAGTAGGTGCCTCTTGGCTAAAAGTCTAGATGAAAGCCTTGCTCCAGGCAAATTAAGAACGGTAGAAAATACTTCTAAGTGCCGAAAGCTTATGAGAAAAGAAAAAGTAGCATGGACTCCTCAACATGATCTCTTCAGCAAGAAAAAACTAAGGGATCACAGTAGAAAGCAATTACATTGGTATCCCTTGTGTTTCTAGTCTGTGTTTTGCTGACGTTTACATCAGAGTATTTCAACTAGTAACTGCCCTCAGATGTATAAACAAAACAACTATTTTGCTGATTATTTGTCATCGTCATCATCAATCACTTTTTAACTTTTTTCTCCTTGTCCTTCTACCCCCTAATCTAGTTGGGAACCTCCAGGTGAAGGTTCTATGCCAGGGGTGTCAAACTCGCGTCGTCACGTTGTCATCATGTGATGTATTGTGACTTCCCCCCCTTTGCTAAAATGGGGGTGGGCATGGCCAGCGCGTGACGTATCTGGCCCATGGGCCGCGAGTTTGACACCCCTGTTCTATGTCATAGAACTCAAAAAAAAGTGAATTTTACCTATAGTTGGTCTTTCCATTTCTTAGGCCTCAAATATTCAGATATAAAAAGGAAAACAGCTAGATGAAGCAGATTCCTCTCCCTCTCCACCTCCCTCTTTTCTCTCTCTAATGTGTAAATCAACCATCCACTCTAGTATTGAGGAATTTGTGGCAAACAGAAGTCAGATTAGGGCTATGACACATTTGTTTGCACTTCAGTTGAAATTTGGTTATCCTCTCAATGTCAACTTGCAAAGATTTCAAGTTACCATGAAAAGAAAGGGGGGAAAGCTGGAGGAGGGCTAACTGCCCTAACTGTAAATGCATTCCACAAATGTTTATTTTACTGATTGTGTCCTAGGCTACCGGAGTCAGAAGGAGGGGTGTGGGGGGGTCACAACCCACCAACGTGATTAATTGGAGAATGTGATTTATGACATGGCCAATGAGAAGGGGGGAAACAGGGTCATGATGACATGCAGCCTACGTGAACTCAGTTCTGGCTGCAACGGAGTATTGCCGAGATGTCGCTTTTAATAAATCTTTGTATTTCTTTTGGACTTTGTCTTATGGCTCCTGAATTAATTAGAGCATCTTTCGGAAACTTCACACTCAAATTGTCACTACTTTGATCTTGTGATATACTTCTCCAATTTAAAAAAATAAAGATTTCCTAAATTGAAGGAAGGTACTGTATATAGAACATGAAAATAGCTCAAGAATGCATAACAACAACAGTAACAGGTAATAATGTGGCCATAAGAGCCTTTGCTACATTAGTCTGGTATGTCAGTTAAACTAAGACTCTCTCTTCACAGTCAGTTATGGCTTAATCAGATCATGTTTAAACTATTATAATGCACTGTACTTGAAAACACTTAGAAGTTGCAGAAATGTTAATCAGCTATGTAGAAAGGTCTGGTTTTGTCTTGGTATGCTTATATGACATTGGTTTTAAGTGGGCTTCTGAGTGCAATCTGAGTTGCTGGTTGTAGCCTATGAAACCCTTCCTACCTGGTTCCTGGTTAGATGATGGACTAACTTTCTCTCCTTGTTTTGCTCACCATGCAAGATATGACAGAGTAGACATGCTCCAGGTCCCATCCTTGAAAGGGATTTGGGATGGTGGATCCCAGGACCCCAGGAATCAAGCCTTCTGTATTGTGGTACCTGCCCTCTGGAATATCATTCCTTCAGAGGTCCATAATGCACCAACCCTACTTGGAAGGAAATAAAAAAAACTTGTTTGGCGTTTTTGTTTTAAAGATTTCTCATCCATTCCATATCGATGCCCCTATGATCTCACTGCAACTAGGGGAGTAGATACAGGAGTGAATGAATCATATATATGATTAATATTTGAATCTTGGAATATTATACTTAGGGATTTGGGATTACAGCTATATTAATAATTAGGATTATAGCCTAATATCCAGGAACCTGATATTATTTGAAGATTTTGCCTGCTGATTCTGAATAATATGGGACCCACAAGAAGTACAAAATGTATAATCATTGGGTAAAAGAGAGTGAACAACAATGTCAAAATCATAGCTATATGATTTTTGACTCGACAAGCTGAAAATAGTCATAGTCAAGACTTTAGTATGGAGGCAGCATACATTTGTATATCTACTATTAGGATCAAACCACTGAAATGATAACCTTTTTATATCTTGCTTGCATGCTTCCTTCTGCGTTGTGAGCTAGCTCTACTTTTGTTGTGATATGGCAAGTATGTTCTCTACTTATAGTGACCTATGAGAACTCCAAACCTGCTTTGGTATAGCTGCCTGCCCAGGTTAACTGAAATAGAAACGGAATCTAAGAGCAACCACTCAAAGATTAGGGTTGTTAAGCAGTGATGGAACATACGTTATAACTTAATGGGTTGCCAAGTGGTTCAGGGCTGAATTAAGTCCATTAAATCATAGACACTTTTGCTTCCTTTACATTCTAGTAAAAAAGCAAGACATCTAATTGCACTACACTTAGCAGAGGCACCCTTACTGGCTGGATTCCCAGAATATACTAGACTAGACTAAAATGGGGATGAAAAGTTTCTGCTTCAGTGTGTTGTGGGAAATCCAGTTAATATCATAATAAGCAGGCCATAATAATAAGCCATAATAGACTTAATTGTTTGGGCATAACATGTTATGTTTATATTAACCCAAGCTTTATGTGAATGTATTTGGCATCAGAGAGCAAAGATTCCCTCAAGCTGAGCTCCTCTCAGGCAAATCCATGTAGCTTTCTTAGCCACAATCCAGGAGTTTGCCATTGCCTCCTTACAGGACCTGAACTCTAGAACACATTATACTTTTTAAGTTTGTCCATTAATTATTCAATTTTATTTCATGCACCACTGTAAAAATCTGATTTCTTAAAAATTAAATGTAGTTTCCTTTACAAGCTTGTCAGCTACTTTTATTTCAGGGATACGACTGATGGTTACCCTTTGTCAGAATCCCTCATCCTCTTTAGGATGGTCCACATATTGCTTTTCTGCATTCATCTGCAAGTGGTCTTCCCACGTATGCTAAATGAGTAACACTATAGACTTACTCCCCCCCCCTTTATATTGTCTGGCTTTGCTTAAAACTATTAAAACTATCAATTAATGTGCCCAAGGATCAAGAACTTTTTCAACTCCTGCTCACTACCATGCAATTTGTCACAATGATCTAAGCACCAAAAACAATTACCATTTGTACATGTGATACCGTGTGACATAACTGAAGTAACATGAAATTTTATATTAAAAATGTTGAGAATGTATTGGCTGTTGGTTTGAGCTCTGAGGTTGGCAATTTGGTTGCAAACGTTTCATCGCCATTCGAGGAGACATCGTCAGTGCGTTTTGAATTATGCTCGTCTGTCAGAACACAGGTCTTTAAATACCTTTTTATTAGATGCAAATTAGTTTGAATGTTGTTTGTTTGGATATTTCTGAGTCATGGTCTGATTTCGGACTGTTTGATTGGCTGGCTGTTGTTGCTGGGCTATAATCTTTAGTTTTTAAGTACCATCTGTGTGATGCAGATTAGGACTAGAGCTGTTTATCTGGGTGCTTGTGAGTCATGGTCTACAGATCAAATTCTCAACTTCCACAGCAACCACCCAAAATGCCACAAGTAATGCTGTGTCAGAACACTGTTTGGGAGAGTGGAATCCCACTGTAACACCACGGAGGCCAGATCAGCAGAACAAAAACACCTATACAAAGTCTTCGAGAGAAACCGATACCCACAAAACTTCATCCTACATACAAACAATGCAAACACTCAAAGCAATACAATAACTACAACGATCAGATGAATCACAATCCCCTACGTACAGAATGTCTCAAAAATGATAGCAAGACTTCTGCACCAACATGACCTCATAGTAGCCCACAAACCACCCTCAACTCTCAGACGGATCCTGTCAAAACCAAAAGGGCAGACAGAAACAAACCAAAGTTCAGGCATCATATACCGAATCCAATGCAGCAATTGCGAAAAGAACTATGTTGGACAAATAGGAAGAAAGCTATCAACCAGACTGCATGAACACTTCCTGGCTATCAAAAGACATCGCCCACTATCCGTTATGTCAGTCCATGAAGATTCAGAAGGTCACAGATCTGATCTAACCGGGATCACAGTTGTAACCCAGGCAAAATCAAGGAGAGAAAGAGAATTCCTTGAAGCCTGGTTTTCCACCAATAAGTCAATAAATACACACACTGACATTGATCCAGTCTATCACCGAGAATGAAAGAACCACATCAATCATGATCCTGAAGGTAGCATTTAAAATGAACAAACAAGCACCCCACTACACAGCAACAAAATTATAACCCATTGGCTCACAAGAAATAGGACCACATCTCAGTAACAACAGCCATCCATTCAAACTATCAAACAAACCAAACAAACAAACCAAAACCCGACCATGACTCATTCTTTGAATGGTGACAAAATGTTTGCAACCAAATTGCCAAACTTGGAGGTCAAACCAACAGCCTAACTACCAACCTGAGCTACTAATATTCAAACACGTTGAGAATGTATGTTTATTGGGGAAGGCGGAGGTTTGAGGGTACTTATTGGTTGTGTTCCACTCCCTATGAGTCTCATATTGCTGATTCCTGCATCAATCCTAAACAAACTTCAGCCTGCAATTCATGGAAACCTAAAGCCTTCCACAACACAATAAACCTGGCTGCTTTTACAAATAATTTAGCATGAAGTAAACAGACTGATTTTGAAAAGTAGGTGCACGCAAAATGTTCTAATCCCAAAATGGTCATGTTTGAAGAGTTTTGCTTGGTGTTTGGAATAACAATCTGTTCTGTACTTTTAACAAATCTTGGCTGTCTTAAAATGTACCGTTTTGAGTGTTCCAGGATCTTCAAAGTTGGATTTTTGCCATCCTATCCAATACACCTGCAGGTTTAATCTCTAGGGGTTTGGATGCGACTAAATGTTGGAATGCGGAGGACGGGGTGCTTGGGTAAAGGTCCACTTAATTGAGCAAATAAACTCAGAGATGAAGAGTCATATGGAAATCTTTGGTGCTGGATGAAAAGGGGCAGGATTGTTTTATTTGGCTAATCAATTGTTAAGGTTGTTGAGGTTGTAAATTGCAGATATAAACACTACAAGTAAAAGTAGTTCTTTCGCCCTCTGATGTTGAGTTTTACATCTTTCGCTCTAAAACCTGTTGCATTAACTGGCTTGGTAACTAAAATTGTAGCCATACTGATTGCTACCTGCCACCCAATCTACAGAATAATCAAAGAAAGGTACACAGGTTGAAAGAGAATATTAACAAACAGTAATGGATGTTCATAATTATAATACAAAAGCCTTAAAATAATTCTCTTGGACAATTTTACAAAAATTAGATAGCAATTAGCAGCCACTATGAAGTGAAATTGCACCTACTGTGAAATGTGAAAAACAGAGGGCAACATGCTGGTTTCCCAGTGAATGTCAAAAAAAGTGGATTTTAATAAACACAGAACAGTGATCACTAGGATGCCATGCTAGGAAAAACTAATAGGGAAAGCAGCTCAGGTTGGATGGGTTTTCTAAAAAAAGGAACTAATGAAAGCATGTTTGCAAATATTTAACCCAGAGCTGTAGAACTAGTATCATGAGCAACTTCAGGATTCTAAGAATAATCATACTCGGAATAAAAGAATGAATATTTCAGCTGTTCAATGAAGAAGGAAAATATTAAGAGATGAAAAAGAAAAGACAGTGCAACATAACTTCTCTTTTGTTTCAGTCTTCTTCAAAAAATATTCCAAACTAATGTTTCACCATTTCCACCAGGATAGAAGGATGATCTGGAAATATCTCATTGCTATGAATGAACTTAAATATCTAGAATTAGATGAAGTGTATCAGGGGTGGGTTCTGGATCCTTTTGCTGCCAGTTCGCTCAGGGTCGCACCGGGTGCGCGCCCCCACAGCAATAAAAAATTAGCTTCTGTGCATGCGCAGAAGCAAAATCCAAGATGGCGGTGCCCACGGAGACACCGACAGAACCGGCTCCGTGACGTCATCGCCGGTTTACTAAAGGTTCTAAAGAACCGGATAGAACCGGTAGGAACCCACCTCTGAAGTGTATCCAACAGCACTGGTGGGCTTGCTGAATATATCTATTGGTTTTGAGAAATCCTGCAGCAGTGCCAGTGACTAAAAGATAACAAATGCTACCTCTAGCTTCAAAAAAAAAAAAAAAAAGAGGGAAACACTCATAACTGGGAAGATTCTGAAGCAGATTATAAAGAGAATGATATGTAAGCACTCTGAAAATAATGTACTAATTGCTAGAAGTCAGCATGGGCTTGACAAGGACAAATCTTGCCAGACTAATTTTTTCTCCTTAAAAAAAAAGAAACCTGGATAACTGTCTCTATGAATTGTGGGAATGCAGTAAAGATAATCTACCCAAGTTTTAGCTAAACATTTGACAAAGTACCCACTGACATGCCAATTAGCAAGTTAGTTTAGTGTGGGCTTGATGGCAGGACAATTAATTGGCATGACAAATACATAGCTGATTGGAAAAAGAAAGTGTGCTCATCACTGATTCCCCATCCGCTTGGAAAAAGGTGGTCCAAGTGGGATATTAAAAGCATCAGTCACAGGTTCTCTGCTCTTCAATGTTTTTATTAGTGACTTAGAAGATGAGATGGAAGGCAAGGTTTTCAGACTTGCAGCTAATTCAAAATTGGGTGGTACTGTGATGGAGTTAGAGACCAGTCATTGCAGGATGCCAAGATGTCTGACTGCCTTCGCAGTGTTTATTGCTTATATACAGTTTTACAAGCAGCAAAAGGTAACAAAGAGCAACAGCATTTTCAGTGGTGAATTCTCCTTGCCAATCCTTAAGAACATCCTACATCCTGTTAATACAACCTAGATGAGATCATGTACCAGCCAGATATAGTGTCCTGCTTCATCCAGGCAATATGAATGGGGTGAAATCATGGGAACTGAGTGAGATCATGTAGGTACTTGAGGCCCTTCTGAGGTAGGCAGTTTGCTGCACATAACCTCCAAATGACCTCCATCTCTACAGTACTGTACATCTGGTAGTCTGATAAAAATAAAATTCAATGCCATCTTGATAAGTTGGGAAAACGTGCTGTAAGTAGAAATGAAATTCAGCACAGAATGCAAAGTTCTTCACTTCAAAAACCCAGGTCAAATCCACAGATATAGTATGGGGAAGACATGAGCTGGTAATACTGTTTGTCAAAAAGATCTTGGAATAGTAATTGATTACAAGTTGAGTATGAGCCAGTAGTGTGGTGGCATAGCTCATGTTTAGTTTGCCTTCTGACCTGTATCAATAGAAATACAGTTTCCAAATCATAGAATGTAAACATTTTGCTTTATTTTAAATTGGTCAAATGATACCCTAGACACTATACTTTGAGAAGGTTTAAACAAACTAAAACCGATTCAGAAAAAGAAAACAAAGATGATCCGAGGTCCAGTAACTAAGTACTGTTAGGAGAGATTGGAGGAACTGGATATGTTTGTTTTCCAAAATGATTCAAAGATTGGTGGACCCAAGAACATTCTTCAAATAATCAAAAAAGGATGTCACATAAATTCTGAAGCAGATTATAAAAGTTGCTTTCTCTTATTCCACAGTGCAGGACACAGAATGATGAATTTAAATTATAGGAAGCCAGATAAGAATAAGACCAGTTTTACAGTAGAACCAACAGCACAAAGAGGATGTAGTCATTGGATATGGTCAAAAAGAGGCTGAGCTTCTTCAAGATGGATACCTGAAGTAAATAATGGATTTGACATGGCATAAATTATCTCTTCCAGCTCTAAGATTCCATTGCTTGTTTATTGTTCATTGTGTAAAAAAAACAGTCAACTTGAAACATTTTACTGGAACTTTTAAATGCACTCAGGACATTTCCATTTTGTATAAGAACCTACTCTTTTAAGAGAAATGTTACAAATGTTTAGATGTCAAGGGAAAACTTTTTTTTTTTTACTCATTTAAGGTCAGTGTTTTGCTAAAGTAAAGTATGTTTGCAAAAATATGCATATTATTAGTTTTGTTGTATTCTATTAATATTTTCCATGGTAAAATTTTACTGATTTCTGGAGAACTTGGAGGAGGGGGAAATCAGATCATTAGACATACAACAAATGGTATTGGAGGGTTAGGGTTAGGGTTAGGAACCCTGTCATCTTTACTGTTTGTCAATCATAACATTAAAAAAATAACTTTCCAGTAATCTAGTTATTGCATGAAAAGCTGCAGCTGCTGAAATGTCTTTGGCACAAGTACTAAAAGTGCAGGAACCATGCTCAGTTCACATTTGGTCATCTTACTTAACACGCTACACAGTGAGGAGTTATTAGAAAAATCTTTGCAGAGTGTTAGTTATGTTACAGCTGGACAGATTTCCTTTATTAGATCATCTAATTATTCCCCAAACATTATTTAATTATCAGGTATGTGGATAAACTGACTTTTTAAATTTCTTTTTTTAATTGAAAATTAATTGAAAAAAAAAGCTTTTAAAGAAAGATAATTAAACAAATATGTGAAGAAACAAGGCCATGTGCAGTTTCATTTTATGTGTAAATTATATGTGGGCCCAAAGGAGATGCAGACGATACAGTTTACGTTCCCATTAGCATTTCAATGGAAAATAGGCTTTCTCCTGGATCAGTGCAAAATGCTGCCAGACTAAGCTGCCCTTACCAGGCTGCAATATAAAAAATGAGAGCAAAAAGTAGGAGAATGCCATAAAAATGAATCTGATTAGAATTCTAAATTATTTGGGGGCTATTGGAAGGATTGCTTTCCCCCAATCACATCTTTCTGTGCCATCAGGTCTGCAAAAGGGGCATGTTAAAAGTCTGGTCTACTAAGAAATGTCATCTGAGGAGATATAAAAGGGGAACATTTTCTGCCATAGCACCTGTCTTTTGGATTACCCTGAGATTAGATTGTTACATATTACATATTGCAGATTAACAGAGTTGGAAGGAACCTTATAGGTCATCTAGTCCAACCCCCCGCTCAGCAGGAGACCCTACACCATTTCTGACAAATGGCAGTCCAATCTCTTCTTGAAAATCCCAAGTGATGAAGCTCCCACAACTTCTGAAGGCAAGCTGTTCCATTGGTTGATTGTTCTCACTGTCAGAAAGTTCCTCCTTATTGCTAGGTTGAATCTCTCCTTGGTCAGTTTCCATCCATTATTTCTTGTCTGGCCTTCAGGTGCTTTGGAAAATAGCTTGACCCCCACCTCTCTGTGGCAGCTGACTCTCTTGGCTTTCGGGAAGGCCCCAAAGACATGGCTTTGCTATTATGTTTGGAGATCTGGAATGGAGCCTCAGCCATGGTTACATTGTTTGTAAGCTGGATGCCACTCTCCTGCAGATAATGTTTTCAATACTTCTATACCTGATTTTCTTCTCATTTTTCTCTTTCTGAAAGAGAAACATATTTGGATGCTTCACATTTTTGCAATACAATCATAGAACTGGAAATCCAGTTCTATGATTATATTGCAGTATCCAGTTCTACCCCTTTAGAGGTATCTAGTGCAAACTCTTATTCCCTTAAGGACCTACTGAAGCATTTTGGACCGGTCATTTGAAGACCTTCAATGAAAGGGATCATTTCTTTATGAGGCAACTGGTTGATAGGTCTTATACACTTTTTTTGTGACAAACTCATGCATGCTGCCTCTTGTTAATTGCTGCAATCTTATCCAAGTGCTCACAAATATGCTGTTTAATATTTGCTTTAGGACCTTGCCAAATATATTAATTAAGCTGACAGGTCTGTACTTTCCTGGATCCTCCTCCTTCTCTTTATTGAAGATACAAGCTTTTGGACTCCTCCAGTCTTCTACAACTTTGTCAATTCTCCAGGATTTTTCAAAGAGTTAGCAGTTCTACAATCTACAGTCACCTCTACTAGTACCTGCACTAGTGTATAATTCATAGAAGAATACCCCGCTAGGGATTGTTTCACTTCTGAGAAAAGACAGTTGAAAATATACCGTAAATTAAAATATTCTGTCTTCTTACCATCATCAAGTACTAGTTTACCACTTTTTTCTTCACAACATATTTACAACCTGTTTTTGTTTCTGACCTACTCAAAAAAAAAATATGTTGTTATTATTTTGAGCATTTATTACAAGCCTCAGCTCGCAATAGTGGTGAATATCTGTAGCTTGGATGTAGGATGAGGGTGAAGGTTCATTCTCTGAGCTTGTGGGTTGGTTTCTGAATGTTTCGTTACCAGGCTAAGTAACATCATCAGTGGATTTAGCCTCAGCTCATTCAAAGTTGGCATAATCTTTATAATTTCTCAATTGTATTTTTCTTTGGTAATACACCCATTCTTCTATTTTGTCTACGTTTGATTTTTTATTAGTATTAATTTGAGTATTTTAGAGTGCTCTGCATATGTCTACATTAATATCCTTATATATCTCCTATTTTCCAATCTGGTAGGATTTGCTTGTATTCAGGGGTTCAATCTTTTGTTTAGCAGGATTTCTCATCCTTCTCAGATACTTTTCTCCTGAACCATTTTCAATCCATTGGATCTAACATTCTTTCCATCTGAATTCACAAAAATCCAGTTTATGGTCCACTTCTTTCTTTCATCTTCATAATCTCAACCAATTATTCCTCATTGGTTGGAAAGTCAGTAGTAATTGATAGTAACAAGTTACTGATATAGAGTTGTGTGCTACATTTCTTAGATTATTTTTTTTTTACTACATGATGGTTTGGTGTTTGGGGATATAGAACTTTTCATAAGATATAATTTTCACAACTACACATGCTTTCCACATGAATCGGAAGAGATTTCAGAACGCAAAGGAATTCTTTGGAGCAATTGTGGTTGCTTTTTTTCCTGGTTATGGCCCAAATCCAAAAAATGGATATTGCTGCTTTAAGGAGTCAACTCATTAAAAATTATGATTGATATACAGCTCATTAAACCAGTCACTTTTTTAAACTCATATGAAAGCCAAAAATAACATGCAGCTGCTTGAGAGGGGTGCTGTGCTTGAGTTCCTACAGGTTCTGAGATGCCTCTTTCAAATCATTTTCAAAATCAATAGAGAAAGAAGATGGGATATAGAAAGAGAAGGCAGCCTGAGGAAAATGATGGTGCTAATGGTGTTGGTGACATTCAAATGAAACTTTCAGAAAATTAAAGAAGACCCTACCTCTATCTCATAATCAGAAAAAAACCAAGATAGGTGAGAAAGTGTATGAGCCATCCATCTCTACCACCGTCTATTTTTAATATTACTGATGCATTTGCATTATACATTTAGTATTTTATTTTCTATTTTATTATTGCTGACGACTTGAGCACATTTGCAATGGACTATAAATATATCAAATGGATAAATGTTTAATGGCTACATTAGATTGAAGGCAAGAAATTCATGAAGTTTTCATTTCGAAGTAGAAACATATAAAGTCTGCTCATTTTATTGTTTCCCTCATATTGCACTGGATCACAGCAACTACAAAGTTACCTGTCGATCAGTACAGGCAAATTTTTGGAAAAACATTACTATTCACCTATTTTGTGAAGTATTAATTTTTATGTTCAAGTATTTAGATTATGCTTGCTACCGAAACAGCTCTTACCACCAAGTCCTCTCTTACTTTTTATTTATGCTATTTTAACACACACACACACACACACACACACACACACACACACACATGCACACACACACACCTACCTACCTTCCCAACACTGGCAACCTGGAGGTGACAATGCAGAATTGATTTAAATTTATTCACTGAGATTCCAATATCCTAAAAATGATAAAAATGAAACTAGAAAGTCAGAAAATATATCATTGACGCTCCTGGATAGGCTGAAGATATTTGTTATTGCTCATGTTCTACACTTCTGAATGAAGATAGAGGCCTGTAACTATCTAAATGGAATATTATATTTTTGAGCCATTTCAAATCTCTAAATCTCTTCAAGAATCCAAATTATCTTAACATGATTATACTTTATATGTTGCTTCATGGGGATACCTTAGTAAACCTAAACTTATCATTTGTAGGATTTATGTAATCATATAAACTGCAATGAAGTGAGGTCATAATGTTCTTCAAAAAAATATGGAGGAAAGTGGCATGATGATGATGATGATGATGACAGCCACATTAATACCAAAATGTTTCCTGTACTTATTACAAACAGCATTAAACATCAGATCTGAAAGGAGAAGCTGTGGCTTGGCAAGTTGATTATACATTGCAAAATATATTTTCAAATCCAAGAGAAAGACAACATACATTCTCAGCAAGAATATCTGAATGTGGTATGGCTAATCCCACTTAACCTAGTGCCTCTTAGATATTTTGAACTACAACTTTGTGAATCTATGGCTTAAAATGATGGGAGACATAGCTCATAAGATTAGATTAGATTAGATTAGATTAGATTAGATTAGATTAGATTAGATTAGATTAGATTAACAGAGTTGGAAGGGACCTTGTAGGTCATCTAGTTCAACCTCCCACCCAAGCAGGAGACCCTACACCATTTCTGACAAATGGCAGTCCAATCTCTTCTTGAAAGCCTCCAGTGATGAAGCTCCCACAACTTCTGAAGGCAAGCTGTTCCATTGGTTGATTGTTCTCACTGTCAGAAAATTTCTCCTTATTTCTAGGTTGAATCTCTCCTTGATCAGTTTCCATCCATTATTCCTTGTTTGGCCTTCCAGGGCCCAACAATGAATTAGAAACAGGATTGTAGAATAGACATACCCAATTCTTGCAACTGTTTATCACCTAATCATCTTTGGTGTTCTTCTCTGTACTCTTTCTAGAGTCTCAGCATCTAATTTTATCTGCTTTGCTTTTGTTCAATTAGCAAAAAGGCCATACTATTGATGCACTAGCCCATCAATATTTTTTTTGATGGGCTAGTGCATACAAACAATGATGTTCATATGGCTAGACCACAAGGAACATGCCTATGATCCCCCAGTCCTCCCACAACCAACACAGACAAATATGACATCCACATAGCAGCAATGAAGAGAAGGTATGATTACTATTATCCAGATGGAAAGAGTAGAGCAAGCAAGCTAGCGATTTAATTAAGAGCCAGTGTAAAGAAGCCATGGACTCCCACTTTATATTTTGCCTGAGACCCCATCAAACCAATTCAACACCTCTTATCCCTGATCGCAATATTTTTTTTATATATGGAAAACCTTCATGATTTCCTATATCCCACAACTATGGTTCCATCTGTTAAACTACTGAAGTTTGCAGATGACACAACAGTGATTGGTCTCATTCGAGACAATGATGAATCCGCATTCAGATGGGAGGTTGAACAACTAGCCTCGTGGTGCGACCGGAACAATCTGGAACTGAACACACGCAAAACCATAGAAATGGTGGTAGACTTTAGGAGACACCCTCCCATACTATCACCTCTTACAATACTAAACAACACAGTATCAACAGTAGAAACCTTCAAATTTCTAGGTTCTATCATATCTCAAGACCTAAAATAACACCTAACATAAAAAATGTAACATCAAAAATCAAAAAAAAAAAAAATCAAAAAAGCACCACAAAACATATGATTTATTCCTGCTATAGAGCACTGCACACCAGAACAACTAGACACAAGAACAGTTTTTCCCCGAACGCCATCATTCTGCTAAACAAATAATTCCCTCAACACTGTCAAACTATTCACTAAGTCTGCATTACTATTACTATTAATCTTCTCATCGTTCCTATCACCCATCTCCTCCCACTTATGACTGCATGACTGTAACTTTGTTGCTTGTATCCTTACGATTTATATTGATTGTTTGCCAGTATGATTTGATTGCTTATTTGTACCCTATGACTATCATTAAGTGTTGTACCTTATGATTCTTGACGAACGTATCTTTTATTTTAATGTACACTGGGAGCATATGCACCAAAGACAAATTCCTTGTGTGTCCAATCACACTTGGCCAATAAAGAATTCTATAAAGAATTCTATTCTATTTGACAGAATCACCTGACTCCCCTCAAAGTAGAAAAAACTTCATGTTTTGCCTACTTTCAGTTTTAAGGACTAATTTCTGAATAATTGAACAACTCCCACAGTGGTTTGGAGGAGGAATGAAATATTCTAAGGCTCCCAAGGATATTCTGATCCTGGAATGGTAATTTTTGCAGAACACCTTTTTTCCCCTTAAACATATATAGGGACTCTTGAATTAAATTATCTTTGTTTTAATTTGTAATATTAATCTTAACAGATGTTATTGGATGGCTCACATCTGGCTTTTTTACTTTTAGCTAATTGCTGTGATGCTTTTGATGTCCTATTGCTAATGTTAGATATATGATGGATGGATGAATGGACGGACGGACAGACAGACAGACAGATAGATGATAGATGATAGATAGATATAGATAGATGATAGATAGATAGATAGATGATAGATAGATAGATGATAGATAGATAGATAGATAGATAGATAGATAGATAGATAGATAGATAGAAGAGAG
>QLTV01002691.1:797514-822757 GCA_003457575.1 Thermophis baileyi
GGTGGGAGGGGGAGGAGGAGGCGCAGGAGGAGGAGGAGGACTCTAGGTGTGGATAATCATGGTCATTCTCTTCCCCATCAGCATGCCAGAGTACACAGTTATTTTATATATTTTCTAAGATAGCAGTTTCCAGCCTCTATCTACCAAGACTAGTATTTATAAAATAACAGTTTTGTGCTGCATCTCTACAGAACCTTCACTTAAATAAAATCAGTCCCAAACTTTTATTTCTGCTGAGAATTCAGAGTATTGTCTTCTGAGTAGATTCCTGAAATGCATTATAACTTGATAAATGAGAAAAGCCAATCAAAGTTGTGCCCATCATAAAACAGTACCTGTGTGCATTTTTGATTCAAGCATACTCATAAAGGATGATGAGAATGCAATGATTCATAAAGTGTTCATAATAATCCCTGATGCTGAGAGGAAAGGAGCAGCTTTGGAATGTTACAGAAGAGTGTGATGTCTACAAAAAACAGGAATGTTAATAGCTTGAGAAAATATTTCATGTATGGGAAATATTCAAGAAATCACACACACACACACAAACACACACACACACACATATATATCTGTGCACATGCAAACATCACTCTAATAATCATAACTATTTTTATATTTCTAAATATTGCTAAATCTTTTGGCTTCAGCAAATGAATCATGCATGTACATTCCCCAAACTAAGGCCACACTACATTTAGTTCCATTAAAAAGAATAGGAGTTTTACATTAATACACAGCATTATTTGTTTAGTGCGTTCATATTCAAGGAAACCTCCAACAAAACTATTTATATTTTCAGAGTCTTGCATGTTAGAAAGACAGTCATCTGTGACCAGTGTCAGTAAGTGTGTTAATAGGGTGTTTGACGGCTCCTCTGGAAGATTTTCAGGGCAGCTGCATGATTGGTTCATGAAGCATTTCATCCGATATTATGAGTGACAAGGAATCTGGAAGCTGGACTAGAAAAATACTTCCAATCTATAAAGGCAGCGTAGGTTTTGCCTTTCCCCAACACTAGGCCCTATGCAGGGTCATATATACTGGCATAGTTTTGTCACATGTGTTACTCTGCATTGCGGAACGATTTCAGGTGGCACTCCTTATCTTTAAAACAATCTGACAACCTCTATAGCTGGCTTGGATGATTTTATAGCTTATTGAGGAGGAAGATATTAATAATGAGTCCAGGTGCCTCCATTTCTCAATCCTGCTCCATCTGTTATCTTATCAATCCTAGGAAGACTTGGGAATTGAACTAGACAAATAGCTACCATAATTGTACCACTTCAGTGTATGGATGAGGGTTGCAAGACAGAATATTTTTTGTCTCCATATTATAACAAATGCAGACCCACACACCTTAAAAAGCTAGATGTACAGTAAAAGGGACCAGCCTACTTACTTCCTCCCTTTTTCTGTGAAAAAGAATCTTTCCTATCGTTTCTGATGAGTTCTAAATTCTGACAGTCCATTTCAATGCAACAAGCCAATCGCTCCAAAAGTTCTAGTCCTTGAGGCTGTGGTCTACATGTTTGGGGGCTCTGCAATATCCTTTCTGCATTGCAGTAAACACAGCTATACATGGCATTCAAAATGTGGTCATTTGTCAGATGAATATTTTATTTCAAAAGGTCACTTAAGGGAGTTGACTGGAGGTTACCCAACAAGTTTCACAAATCATGTTTTAAGCATGATTTTTTTTAAAAATAAAAGACTGTAGTCCTGTGCTCTATCACAAATCATGTTTTAAGCATGATTTTTAAAAAAAAAAAAAGACTGTAGTCCTGTGCTCTAATCATTTGGGATGATTTCTTTTGGTCTTCTTCTTCCTAGGAGCCGAGGTGGCGCAGTGGTTAGAGTGCAGTACTGCAGGCTACTTCAGCTGACTGTTCAGCAGTTCAGCGGTTCAAATCTCACCGGCTCAAGGTTGACTCAGCCTTCCATCCTTCCAAGGTGGGTAAAATGAGGACCCAGATTGTTGGGGGCAATATGCTGACTCTGTGAACCGCTTAGAGAGTGCTGTAAAGCACTGTAAAGCGGTATATAAGTCTAAAGTGCTATTGCTATGGAAGTACTTTCTTTAATGAATACTCAACAGGCCATTTAAGTTCATTATGCCCTTGTCCATGCAAAGGAGTCTCAGGAACACACAATACGGGTTGAAAAAGCACAAACCACTTAGCAAGGCCTCTTCAGCCCCCTGAGGGTCAGTAATGACTTCAAAGGGCATTACAGTTGCTCACTCTGTGGTCTACCTGGCCTGAGAAAGATTGTGATGGGATTAGCCTACCCTCAAATAAGGCTTGAAACCACCAGAGGAGATGAGGGAATAGACAGTGTCCAGAGGGGGCGGCAATGAAGGGCTAGGCAAAAGACATGCTCATTTCAAGCTTTAGCCAGTTAATGAGCATGAAACGGACCTAATGACTTAAGTGAGCAACCTGGATTTTATCTCTACAGGGGTTTTCTCTGCTCAGGAGAACTATTAGAGGGCATATGGTGTTTGCAACCTACAGTATGCGATTCTGAGTCCAAGGGCATAGAGGCAAGAGAGCGTCATAGGAGCAATTTCTTAACCAACCTGGCAAATCTCGTAGTTCAGCTTTGGCGACTGCAGACTCAAAGGAAGTTTGCTGCTTTGGGAAAACTTGTCTAAGCCCTTTGCCGAGCACCAAAACCGTCTCCCCAAATGCCATTCATTTTTATCACAGGATGTCTAGTTCAATCGCATTTCATTTGTTTGCTTTTGGCTTTGTGCGTTTCATGCGTTTACTTTCAGTGAGGCACATGAATTCTCATATGTGACTTGAATTTGGGGGTTTTTTTTGTACTTTGTACACTGACTAGCTCCCCTATTGTGCATTGGGCTGTAATGGAAAGGAATTATTAAACTTTTCCTTAGTACTGAAAGTAACTTATAACCAGAGAAGAAACATGGCTAATTGCTTTCAACATGATCGTTCTGGCATATCCCCAGGCAGGTACTAGGGCCTTAGTATCTTGCCAGGTCCTGCATATGGTAATACTTGGCGGGAGCTCCCACACTAAGTGGTAGGGTCCACAGCCTGTCATTTTAATTTTCCTGGACTGCCTGCAGCAATATTTAACATATTTAAAATGGCAGCTAGTAACTGTCTGCTGATGTCAGATAAATCCATGAACAGGAATCTAAAGTAGAGCTCCTTGTCAAACATACCTTGAAATCTGAAGTGAACTGTGTATAAAACAACAGCTAAGGGCATAAATGTCAAACTATTAAGGGGTAGGAAGGGAAGAATTAGCTTGAGCCTCAACTTTCCCATCTGTAATATGGGAATAAAGAATTAGCTCTACTTAACAAGGACGTTGTACTGGGACAAAGTAGGGTAGCCTGTTAATATTCAAGGAAGCACAATGTAAATTTTAAGTGATATAAATTTGAATTAGGGCAAATGAAGTAAGAATAAAACAATAGCTTTTTTTATTAAAAAAAAAGTTGAAATAATTCTTGCCTGTCAGTTCATGCCACATATTTATGCTGCAAAGGCTTTGCAAATCACTCTGCAATGTGAAATAAAAGGCAGTATGAAAAGCCAATAACTTTTTAAGGGATAAAATGCTTGCTTTGACTTAGAGAACTCTTCTGCTTTCCAGGGGGAACAGTAACCTCAGCCACCTTCACTATCACTGTGGCATTTCAGAACATTTTCTAGGAAGAGAAATAGAATAAATACCAAAACTACTCAAGGTTTTTTTTTTCTCCACTGCACATTAACTACATTATTCTCAATACAAATAAGCACAGCAAGGAAATAAGGTCTAAAACATAACCTTCTTTTGTATGGTAAAGGTCAGTTCTCAGGGCACACATATTATCTATTTTATTTAAACGGATGTAATCTGCAGGTTCTGATGGTATTTATTTGCCTTCTTTTTCTCTCTCTTCTTTGTCACCTTCATTGTGGCTTCAGAAAAAACACACACCTGGAAAACAGGAAATGTGTGAACTTTTCTATGCTTTGCAAGAAGAATAAAAGTCCTGATGATCTTGAAGGTACCTTATTGTGCCCAGAATGCAGAAAATATGTCAAGATATCTCTACCATTGTAAATTGAACCTGATTGTTTGGTGAAGTGTTTGGCTTCTCCCCAACCTCATTTCTTTCCCTCCTATTTATATATTTAAAATGCTTGCTTCTCTTGTAAAACATGAATGGAAAAGGACAAATTCATATGGCAACACAAAACAATTAAAATGACATTGCATTAAAATAGAAAAAGAGGAACTTACTAGAGCTGCAGAAAATGTTATTTGGGTTGTATTTTAATGTGAACTTAATAGTATTGTATTTATTATAACATACAAAAACTATACATTATGGGAAATGAGGACAACTCAATGTTATATTGGGAAAAAATCACATCAATGTGTATATTAAGAAAAAGATAATCTAAGACTCCTACTCCTGGTGGTTTTTTATTTAAACACAGAACATTAACATGTAGATCAATCAACAGTCCAAATTATATATATCAGCCATTTTAGATAGCTTTTAAATAGTACTAAATAAACTATCGAGTTTCCGAAACACCAGAAAAGCATTCTCAGTGGACTAAAAATGATTATCACGCACGCCATCCTTGGGTTATTATTACTATTATATATTGTACACAGAACTGTGAGATCACAGTTGCAAGTTCTTCAGGTGCATTGAGTTCTTCCCAAGAACCTAGGAAGTTGTAATGTATCAGTGTAGCATGTGTGTGGATCCATTGTGACTTTTTTGTAGTTGACAGATGGAAATTTTGTCAACGAGCACATTTTCTAGGTACCATCCAAGATTTTTTGGTATAGCACCCAGGGTGCCAATAACCACTGGGATCACCACACCCTGTTTACTCCATAATCTTTCAATTTTGATTATCAGATCTTGATAGCTTGTGATCTTCTCCAGTTCTTTGACTTCTACTATCTCCTGGTATTTGCACATCAATTATCCACACAATCTTTTTTTCTACCACAGTTAAATCTGGTGTGTTGTGAGCCAAGACTTTTATCAGTTTGTATTTGGAAATCCAACAATATTTTAACCTGTTTGGTTTTTTTAACTACTGTTTACACTTTAATGACAAATGCTATAGTCTGAAAAGTTTGAAAACACCTTCTCTAGAAGAAATTCTGCAAAGTGAGTTTTTGCCCCATGTCTTTAGAGTTGTGGAGCAGACAGCTATGTAATTCCCACCTCATCCATATTCTTCCTTGCCCATTTCTGCAGCTAGGGCACACTAATATCTTGCCTTATTCTATCCTTGTTTCCTCAGTTGTGACAAGGGACAGCTTTCTTGCTCTCAGTCCCACTCCCCATGTACTGTTTGCTTTTTCTTCTACTTTTTTACCCTTTCTATGAAGAGAAATAATGTCCAGAAAAGAACAAGGAAGGGGAAAGAGTAGCAGCTGGCTGCCATTTTGTGTTCTTCCAATGTCCAGCTGTCAGAACCACTGGCTGGGTTAAAGAAGAAAGATGAAGACATATGTATTGAGTGGGTGTTGTGATGTTCACGGGTGTTGTGATGTTCTATGAAATGCTCCTTGTATCCTGGAAAGCAAAGCCAAGTAGACACAAGGAAAGTGATTTAGGACTTGTATACACTATCTAGAACAGGATAGCAACTTTTTTAAGTGCAGAAGCATGATCTCAGCTTTTGTTCACTTCCCTTCCCTGGCAAATTCAACCTGCAGATGCTTTTTCCTGGTGTGGCTTGAAAAATGTGTTTTCTGTTCATGTTGCCTCAAGTACCCTTATCTCTTTCAGTTACAGCACTTTACTTTCTTACAGATTAAGCCCAACAGTTTATTGGCTGCTTTACAGGGGGAAATATACCCCTTTAGATGAAACAACATTAACTGAAACCTCAAAGGGCTACTTCCGTATAGAACCCTTTGCAGAAAACCATTAACTCTACTCTACTCTACTCTACTCTACTCTACTCTACTCTACTCTACTCTACTCTACTCTACTCTACTCTACTCTACTCTACCCATAGCTTGTTTCTTCCAGGAACAGAAAAATGTACCTAACCACAATGACATCAACGTAAAACAATTTAAAAAGTATGGTAATGCTATAAGACATACTCATTCATATTTGTGTTACAGTGTACATCAGGAATGAAATTTGTTTTGTTCTCTCAGAATTACATTTTGTCGCCCCCTTTATTCCCAAGATCTATCTTTCCAGGAAGCTTTAGGAAGAGAAATAATACACTAATGTAAGCAGTTTGGTTTTTTAAAAGTCTCCTTCGCCAATTCATTACCACCAATTTGATAATTTTTCTACTGATTTACTTTTTAATAGATCCTTAGGGGAAAACATTGCTATTCAAGCAAAGGTTTGAATGAAATGAATTTTTGAAGTTCTGTGTGCCCCATACTAAGCTTGAAGAACTTACTTTCTCCCATTCAGATAGCATAAAGCTAACTTTCGAAAGTGTCTTTTAAATGTATTTGGTCATAAAACCTTATTGTATTTGATGAAGTCCTGCTACTTTACTCATGGAGAACATATTTCATTAGTTTATTATACCAGTGCAGTGTGTATTTTTGTCTTCAACATCTAGATTTCTTCAAGAAAGTTTAGGCAAAATGTGGTCCATGAGCTACATCCAGAATGACTATCTCATGATAAGTTGGCCTGGAGTTGCAGCTCTGAGTGTGAGAAAGAAGTTAAAATGTTGGATGAAAGTGCCAATTGGGAAAAAAACACAGCATCTATTGTTATTGTTTCATTACTATGTGTGTTGTTGCCATGTATCCACTCCCCTCCTTTTAAGGCCAACTTCCAGTGTTTTATGGGCCTTGAGTAATAAGCCTTTAACAATGCCAATCTTTGTTGCCAATGGGGTTCAAAATCTGGAATGGCATCAGAGACTAATAGCATGCTGGTAATTTATTTTGCTATAGCATCGGGCTTTGTGAGTTATATTGAAGTCCACATCATCCTGACAAAAGAATCTGTAGCAGAACTCAAGCATATGGATGCCTTTGGGCCCCATAGCAGTGCCAGGGCCCTGGGGCATCTGCACAAATTGCTTTGGTGAAGTTGCCAGCCATGCCTTCTATGTTGCAATATATATTGCAGATTCCTTTAATTTATTTGGAATGAATAACAAGGAAAGGGAGACAGGGTAATGTTTATTGATAAAGACTTCCTCTCCCAGAGGAAATGTCATGAGTTTCTTCTCAGTTTCATATAATAATGTTAGTTATTATATCTGGGAACAATAAAAGAGATATCTGTTTATAACAATTAGAATACATTTTTAAATGTTAAAAATTAAATGAAATATGAAATGTGAATATGAAAGAAATTCAAAAAGAAAATGAACCCACCCCCCAAAAAATGATCTCAGGCTGAAGAATTCATCAACCTCAGCTCTTAACTGATACTTGATATTTCTTTAACAGTGTTAATCAACTGTTTCTCATCACATTGGAAAGAGGTATCAATTGGAATATCATAATTCAACCTAGGAACTTGTACTCTTTAACATATTTATTCATGACTTGATGAAGAGGTGGAAGAAATTCTATTAAATTTGCAGATAACACAAAAGTGGGTTGTTAAAGTTAAGAAATTACTTAAATAAATGAAAAAAAATGAAATTTCAAACAATTTTGTTTTGGTAAGAAAACAACAGAATGAAATTTAAGAAAGGCAAATGCAGATTTAACAAATCCAGATTTCTTCACATAGGAAGCAAAAGTGAAGTGCACAAGTTATGTGGGAATAATTATTACATGAGTTGGTAATAATATTATGGAAAAATATCTTGGAATATTAGCTGATTATAAATTGAATATGAATTAACTGTGGGACGATAGTCAAAAAGACAAATGAAATTTCAGATTCAGGCAAAGTAGAATAGATTCAAAGAAGAGCAAATGGGATAATTAGGCTACTACCAGTAGAAACTATGTCGCAGAAAGAGAGATTGAAGAAACTGCATATAATAGCCTTGTGACGGGAGGAGTGCCATGGCCTGCATTCTACAAAGGTTGTCACCAAGAAGATCTGACTGTTCTTCATTGCTCCTGAGTAGGTGATACAAATCAATGGATTTAATAGAATAGAATAGAATTCTTTATTGGCCAAGTGTGATTGGACACACAAGGAACACTCTGCTAAACAAATAATTCCCTCAACACTGTCAAACTATTCACTAAGTCTGCATTACTATTACTATTAATCTTCTCATCATTCCTATCACCCATCTCCTCCCACTTATGACTGCATGACTGTAACTTTGTTGCTTGTATCCTTACGTTTTATATTGATTGTTTCCTAGTATGATTTGATTGCTTATTTGTACCCTATGACTATCATTAAGTGTTGTACCTTATGATTCTTGATGAATGTATCTTGTCTTTTTATGTACACTGAGAGCATATGCACCAAGCAGATTTCAATGGAGGAGGAGGAGGAGGAGGAGGAGGAGGAAGAGGAGGAGGAGGAGGTGGTGGTGGTGGAGGAGACTTTTCCAACAATAAGAACTCTCTGGCAATGGAACCAATTACCAAGAGAGGTGATAGGATCCTCTCCCTGGGATGTGTTAAGGCTGAGGCTAGACAGCCATCTGTTGGAGATGCTTTAATCTGGTTTTCTCTGTGAGTAGGAAGTTGCTCTCTGAGGCTTATACGTTATGAATCCATTTATATTTGGTACCAAAACACCTAATATTTTGAAAATCCACTTCAACTGTTTGAAATTACATTTTCAAACTGCCAGTTACCACATTCATGCTATTTAACTGACTTTTTAAAAATAAATGTAATATAATATTGTGGTGTAATTTATTTTTTTAAAAGGGGAAAAAATAAAAAAAAAGTCAGACCCACTTTTTCATTACCACGTGTATGCTATTTAAATTATTTTTATTCAGGTAAATGTAACAAAATATTGGGGTCAGGTTGATTTAAAAAGAAAAGAGAAAGAAAATTCAGGTCCAATTTACCTAGATTATCAGGTTTCTACATCTTTTAAAGCTCTGACCCTTTTATTCTGTGCCCTAGACTGGGCAGTTTTATATTTTAATTTATGTTTTATTTTAAGATTTTATAAATGGTATGATTTCTTCCCCAAGAATGTGGGCCTTACACATATGTGAACCATATTTCCCTAGCAATAATTAGATACTTATTGTGTCAAATGATGGTCAAGACATGGAATGTTACTCGCATATTTATACCTGAGAGTGTTTCCTTCCAGGGAGAAATTAACCACATTAATATATTGTTTTCCTCTCAGTGAAATTAGCTCCTTCGTTCTGTGTACTTAATAATGAGAAACAGCCATGTACTAATTAGAAGCAGATTTTTATGGCTACCTGTTTCATTGAAGAAATTTCTGCTTGAAACAATGACTGCTTCCTGGGCAAGAATTTCACAAGAGGAAACTAGCTTTCAGAACTGCTGTGAGAATTTTTAAGAGAATCTATCAGCATTTTGTCTGCTTTGGCCTCTTTTACTGCTTCTATGGTCTTAAATGCCTGAAATATTTGCCACAGTATTTCCGTATTAGAGTTGTGGTCTCATAAGATATGAAGGATGAATTTAAGATAATATTTTTCAGGCCTGTTTTGACTGTTGTCCTACTGTCCATAGATTTCTGCCTCTTGTTAGGTCATAAAATAACTGAAGATTGGTGTATATTACTATAGTATACGATAATATACTTTATTGATTAGTCAGTTGACCAATGACCATATCAAAATATGAGCATCAGCCACAGTAAGTTACAATAAAATAAGATAGGGCATAATATATTAATATGTGATAAAATAGACTATGGCAAGATAAGGTGAACTAAAATATAGTAGATAAAATAAAGATAAAAGTGTATAAGGTAAAATGTAATGCAAAGATATATAATAGAACAAAGATTACAATTCAAAAACAGTATGTGTTTAAATGAATTCATCATCTTTCCATACAGTCTCAATGTGTTCAATTAAACATGTTCCATACTGGACAGCCCTGACCATAAACTTAACAGTTCTAGTGACTCCATATATATTTGTGGACTGGAGATATAATATAAGATATTTTTTGTTAGAGTCCCAATATATGAATCTGTCAAGTAGTGTCTGTAGGTATTGAGCCTTTGCTGAGGCACATAGTTGGCAATTGAATAGGACATGTTCATTGTGTTCTATTTCTGTTGCTCCACAAACATACTTATTCTCTCAAGATACGGCACTTGATGGAATCATCCAAATTTGATCATAGAATATAGCTGCTCAAATCTATCACTGTGATAATAAGTCAAACCTATTGTCAAATGTTTTGCTGTTTGGAAGGTCATTTTATTTTTGGCCAGCCATTTCAACAATTTGAGCAATAACATAGAAAACTCTTATGTTTGAATATTGCCTTAAGAGCCGAGGTGGCGCAGTGGTTAGAGTGCAGTACTGCAGGCTACTTCAGCTGACTGCTAGCTGCAGTTCAGCGGTTCAAATCTCACCGGCTCAAGGTTGACTCAGCCTTCCATCCTTCTGAGGTGGGTAAAATGAGGACCCAGATTGTTGGGGGCAATATGCTAACTCTGTAAACCGCTTAGAGAGGGCTGTAAAAGCACTGTAAAGCGGTATATAAGTCTAAGTGCTATTGCTATTGCTATTGCTATTGCCTTGGCCTAATGGCCAACTGAGGATAGGTATTTTGTTGAGAGGCCATGATGTCAGATGATTTGGAAAAGTTGATTGATCTGTGTGGTAGGTTAAAATGCGCCCATCAGGCACATTGATGGTAGACTGTCAGGTTCCATTGAGAATGTCCTCCATTAGTAATTAAATACTTTGATTATTTTAGACTATACATGGAGTGTGGCTGTTTCAGCTCTTACTGCTCTGGCAAGCATGCTCCTATCATTCCCTAGAATAGTTCTTAAAAAGTACACTTGATTCTGTTCAAGTAAGGAGGTCTTTGACAGAACCCACAGATCTATGCCATATGTTAACCGGTACAATTTTTGCCTGGAGGAGCTTTAAGATGGGGAGTAGAGTGATTGAGTGGATATCTGAGAGAATTGTGGCTGTCCCAAAGCCATCCAGTGAACTGCTCTGGCAGAGATTAGATGTGAATCAAGGACTCTACTTATTTGGAATGCAAAGTTTGTCTTATTCCAACTCTCCTTAAGATATATTTATTTCTTAATTAACCCAGTGTCCTCTTTCAGCTCAGAAAAGACTACCAAATAATTCATAATTAAAACTTTACAAAAATCTATAAACTTTTCAGAACCCAATCTCTTTAATCTTATAATTAGCTTTAAAGCTTTATAATTCTTGAACTTGAAAACACTTAACAGTGGACCTGCTCACAATAATGCCATCGACTGCATTGCTCCAGAAGCATAATGTTTCATTGCTTGATGACACCACCTTTATTAGAAAAGCAGATTGCGTAAGATTACATGGCTACAATGCCTTCTGACTCCTAGGCCATTGTCGGAGGAAAGAATGAGTCCCCAAAGAATAGAAACTGACCCTCTGTATTTTAGAAAATCTGTAATAGTTCTAGAGATTATGAAAAAAAAAACTACATAGATAAAGGGAATTTTATTAGACATGCTTCTCTTGGCAAAAGGGTATCAACTTTCAACTTCTCAGAGCTTTTTTTTTTTTCTTCAGAAAGAAAAGGTCTCCATAAAGTTTGAAGGGATATGAAAGTTAGCATATCCCTCAGAAACAGAACAAAGATCAATAACAGCTATTGTCGGATATTTCCTCATTAGCATTCATAATTTCCAGATGTTGGTTTAACATTCTTTCACCAGTTTCACTGGATTAGGTGACCGGGGTGTTTTTCTTTCCAGATTATCTAAACTCATAATAGAAAATGTGTCTATGTTTAATTAATGCACTGAGATAGAAAAACATATGGATAAAAGAAAAGAATCGTCTAACATCCCAAATGGGCAGCATTTACTTGCTCTTTCAGAGTTAACTGGCAATATGTGGCTAGCTCTGTTCAGAATAAATGGGCAATGTAAAATATACATGATCAGTCAGTTTCTCTCGGCAGCGATTTCTTTGATGTTTGCCAGAGTGCCTATTTATAAAATTTGTGTTCACAGGCAGGATTGCATGTGATCCTTTATTTTCCCCCAGCTTTTCAAGCATTGCATTTCCTTGTTGGATTTTCTTTAAAATTAGAAAAAAAATGCAAGAAGAAAACTTCAGCCCAAGGCACCTAGTACAAACCTCTTCTCTTTTTGTTGCAGGTTGATGATAAACCTACAGATGCTTTTTGTGGGTGGAAGAACCACAAGAACCTAATTATAAGGGTGATATGAATTATTCTGTATATTAATTTCCAAACAAACATCAAATAAGGTTTATATTCTATTTCTGACCCTATCATGAGCTGCCCTGTGGGTCATTATTTGGTTGCTGACACACAAGAGTGTTCTAGCTTGGTAGAACAACAGGGTCAGGAACTGAGGCGAGACGGTGGTTAGAACAGAACCCCTTTATTTAACACAGCTGTCAACAGAACAACCGGCAACAGGCAAGCCTCTGTCAGGCTGCTATTTATATAGTGGCTGTCAAAACTGGTAGCCAAAAGCGGGGCTGTAATTTTCCTGCCGGCTGAGCTGTCAAAGGACAGCCAATAGGAAAATAGCTCTTAGTTGCTAGGTAGATTTCGAGCATGGAGACGCAGCACCCCTCCCCTCCCGGATGGTGCATGCATAGTCCTGGAGATACACCGGGTGCCAGCGCTGTCTCGTCGAATGCCGCAGCTCTACAGGCACGGTCAGGTCAGGAGCCTCTGGATCTGTGACTGGCAATGGGGGTCCTTCGTCAGGAACCCTGGACTCTGGAGGAAGATCTACGGAGGCAGGTGAGTTGGGCGCTGGGATTGTATGGTCTGTGGGGATGTCAGGGCAATCATCGGCAGGAGCGGTCGGTAGGCAGTCCGTGGCCTCTACATTTGGCCTGGTGGCAACGGGGACTGGTGTGGAAGCAAAGGGTCATCCTCTAAGCTGGTCAACGTAATGCCACCATAGCCTCCCGTCCTCCAGGCCTACTCTGTATGAATAGGGGCCTGTTGCTGTAAGAACCCATGCTGGTAGCCAACGGGGCTCACCACCATAATTTCTGGCATAGACTGAATCCCCCACAGAAAAGGTCCTGACCTTGCTGGTCAAGTCTATTGGGGTGTCAGGCACATAATTAGGGTGCAGCCTGTCCAATGTGGTTCTGAGGTGGCGGTCCATGAGTAATTCTGCTGGGCTGCGGTTGGAGACTGGGCTTGGAGTAGTGTGCTGGGCCATAAGGTATTTATTTATGTTCTCTTGCCAGTTCCCTGGCCCTAATCTGGACAAAGCCTCCTTGGCTGACCTCACAGCTCTTTCAACCAAACCATTGCTAGAAGGGTGAAAAGGCGGATGCCTAACCCAGCCAAAAATACCTGGAATGAGGCAGAGGTAAACTGAGGCCCATTGTCTGAGACTACAACGTCAGGGAGCCTGTGGGTAGTAAATAACCTGCATAAGACCCTGCTGATAGCCTCAGAGGTAGTGGATGGCATGAGGGCTAACTCCACCCACTTGGAAAAAGCATCCACTACCACTAAAAATGTCTGCCCTTGCATTGGGTCTGCCAGGTTAATGTGGATTCTTGACCACAGGCCTCTGGGAAGTTCCCATTCCCTGGAAGGTGCTTTGGGAAGGGCTGGCCTGGACTGTTGGCACCTCTGACAAGACCCAACCCATTCAGCAACGGCAGTGTCCAGCTTAGGCCACCAGACGTAACTGCGGCCCAACGCCTTCATCCTGGCAACCCCCGGGTGTCCCTCGTGTAGGCTGTGCAGTACTGCAGTCCTTAAGGCTGGTGGGACCACTACCCGGCTACCCCACAACAAACACCCCCTCAATACAGACAGCTCATGTTGCCTCAGCTTGAATGGCCCAAAGGCCTCTGAGAGCTGTTCCCTTGGCCACCCCCTGCGTACCCAGTCGAGGACTTGTGAAATAATCCGATCTTTGGAGGAGTGGAAGGCTATATCAGCTGCGGTCAAGGGCATGGTGGTCTCCTCAATTAGAAAAATGGAGGAGTCAGAGGCCAGGTCTTGGACTGATTGAGGGAGCGGGCACCTGCTGAGGCCATCCGCATTAGGTATGTCCCTCCCAGGGCGATAAACCAACTGGTAATTATAAGCTGACAGAAAAACTGACCAGCGGGACATACAAGGGGACAGAATTTGGGGTGTTTGTCTGTCACCAGCTAAGATACCCAGAAGGGGTTTGTGATCCGTAATGAGTTGAAAAAAATGGCCATAAACATAATCATGGAATCGCTTTACAGCAGCGTCAGCAGCTAGGGCCTCCTTATCTAACTGGCTGTATTTACATTCGGTGGAGGAACGTGTCCTAGAAAAAAAAGCAATAGGTGCCTCCAGCCCATTGGGAAACCTATGGCTGAGAACAGCGCCAATACCATAGGGAGAAGCGTCACTGGCCAAGACCAGGGGGAGGTTGTCATGATACTGCACAAGGACAGCATCTGAAGTAAGCAGGTCCTTGACAGCTGTGAAAGCAGCAGATTGGGCCTTGCCCCACACCCAAGGAGCTTTGTTGTCTAGCAACCTGTGGAGAGGTTCGGCTATAGAGGCTTTATGAGGGAGAAATACACTGTAAAAGTTTAAAAGGCCCAAGAAGGCCTGCAACTCTGCCTTGCATGTGGGAGTAGGGGCTCTTTTTATAGCCTCCATCTTGGAGATTGTGAGGTGAATGCCCTGGGCATCAACCAAAACCCCCAAAAATTCTACCTTAGGTACTCCAATCTGGCACTTTGATCATTTAAGTTTGAGGCCTGCCTGTTGCAGTCTAGTGAGTACCAGCCGCAGGCGATCAAAGAGCTGAGTGAGAGAGGTGGCTGATATCAGGATGTCATCAAAGTAAGGGATGACACCCTGGATGCCGTGCAGGAGGTGCTTCATGAGGCTCTGAAAAATACCTGGAGCCACACTTATGCCAAACTGGAGGTGACAGCATTTAAAAGCGCCCTGTGGGTTACTATTGTTTAAGCAGCAGCAGTGGCTTCATCCACAGCTGATAGGCCTGGGCCATATCCAATTTCGCAAAAATTGTGCCAGGTCCTAAGGAGTGGAGAAGATGTTGTACCACTGGCACAGAGTAGGGATGAGCTTGTAAGGCACGGTTTACCGTGCACTTGAAATCACCACAGATGCGAACAGACCTGTCGGGTTTGATGGGAACCACAATGGGTGTCTCCCATTTTGAGTGGTCAGTGGGCTCTAGAATTCCCTGGGAAATCAATTTATCAAGTTCTTTATCCAACTTGGGACGGAGAGCAAAAGGCACTCTCCTGGCCTTGAGTCTGATTGGGGCCACCCTGGGGTCAAGGTTTAGGGAGATGGGGGTCCCCGTATATTTACCTAGTTGTCCATCGAAAACCAAGGCGAACTCTGAGGTCAAGGCTTCGAGGTCATCACAGCAGGTGGAATGGATACCCAGAGCCTGGAACCAATCAAGCCCTAGCAGGCTTGGAAGTTTTCCCCTGACAACTATTAAGGGGAGGCGACCTTTAAAGGAGCCTTTCTCAATGAGAAATTTACCCTTGCCTAGAATAGGGACAGAATTTCCGTGATAATCTCTCAGGCTGGTTGTGCAGGGCTGCAGGTTTGTTTGGTTTAATTCTGGTAGTAAGGTTCTAAGGGTGGACCAGGCTATGATGGACTTAGAGGAGCCTGTGTCCATTTCCATTTTAAAGGGTGAACCCTCAAGCAGCACAGTGAGAAAAATTTTCTTGCTGGAGTCTGAGGAGGCATGACTGATGGACACTGCAGGGTTGTTGTTGTCTCTGGAGATGGTAAAACAGTCTTCTCTGAGTTTGGTAAAGTTGCTTTTGAGGTTGGATCTCCTGAATGGGCAAGTGTCTTGTGGTGTGGCTGATTGACAGACCATGGCCAAGTGTGATCTCCTGAATGGGCGAGTGTCTTGTGGTGTGGCTGATTGACAGACCCTGGCCAAGTGTCCTTTTTTACCGCATTGGCGGCAGATGGCAGTTCTGCAGCGGCAAACGGACCTGAGGTGAGTTTCACCGCAGCTGCGGCAAGGTGTTTGGAATGGCTTGCGGTCAGTCCATTTGTCTCTCTGTGACTTGAGGCGGCTGACTTCATCCTCATCATCAGTTTGGTCCTCGGATTTGACATTGTCATGGTGGACAGCCACGGTTCGGTCTGGGGCGACCGTTGACAGGGTCTGGTGCATTTCGGCCGTTGATCTCTCGGACATCTCAGAAGCGCACGCCTCGTCAATGGCGGAGTGCAGGGTGAGGTCTTTCTGTGACTTGAGGCGGCTGACTTCATCCTCATCATCAGTTTGGTCCTCGGATTTGACATTGTCATGGTGGACAGCCACGGTTCGGTCTGGGGCGACCGTTGACAGGGTCTGGTGCATTTCGGCCGTTGATCTCTCGGACATCTCAGAAGCGCACGCCTCGTCAATGGCGGAGTGCAGGGTGAGGTCTTTCCTGGCCAGGAAGCGACGTTGCAGTCTCAAGTCCCTCACGCCACACACCAGCTGTTCTAGTAGGGAGTCCTCGAGGTCATGGAACTCACAATGGATGGCAGCTGTCCTGAGGGAAGCCATATATTGGTTTATGGTCTCTCCCTCACGTTGAAGTTTCTGCCAGAATGCAAAATGCTGGGAAATACAGGAAGGAGCTGGAGAATAATGGTCCTTCAGTTTCCTCAGCAATGTGTCCCATGGCACCGTATACATGGGCTGCGGGGCCACCAATGCTCTGGCTGTGGCAAAAATTTGCAGGCCACAAGAAGTGAGGAAATGGGCACACTTTCTGTCACTGGGCAGCTCCGTATAGTTGTTCACCTGGAGGAAACATTCAAAGCGATCCAGGTATTCGTCCCAGATTTCGGTGGCCGGTTGGAAAGGGGTGAACGATGTCGGAGAAGACATCCTTAAAAGGACGGACAGTTAAGGAATATTTAGCTTAACTGTTGCAGAGGCGTTCGCCTTGAACAAGGCAAAAAAAATCAGCTCTCTTTGAGTGACCAGCTCGGAACCATCACCTCAGAATCCCACCCTTCGTCGCTAGTGTTCTAGCTTGGTAGAACGACAGGGTCAGGAACTGAGGTGAGACGGTGGTTAGAACGGAACCCCTTTATTTACAGCTGTCAACAGAACAAAGCAGTACCGACAACAGGCAAGCCTCTGTCAGGCTGCTATTTATATAGTGGCTGTCAAAACTGGTAGCCAATAGAGGGGCTGTAATTTTCCCGCTGGCTGAGCTGTCAAAGGACAGCCAATAGGAAAGTAGCTCTTAGTTGCTAGGTAGATTTCAAGTGTGGAGACACAGCAAAGAGATTGCAAACAAGCTGATCTCATAGGAAATATTTTCTACACTTTATTGTTGACAGTGTCAGATCAGAACCGCAACAAGCAGAACTGAAAAGTTAGAAAATACAGTGCAAGAATTTATTTATTTAAAAGATAGGGGTGTCTTCACCTTCTTTATAACACCTGCAACTGATGGATTCAATTTTTTTAATACTTTGAAAGTCTTCCGGATGGCACTTTAGTGCCAAAACCAAATGGTAGTACATGTTTCAAAATGCAGGAATGCCTGCAAAAGTGTACATAAAATTCCATAGATAGATGTGGTAATGATGGTGACTATTACTGATATTAGTAGTAGTATATGTAGTCCTCGACTTACAACTACAGTTGAGCCCAACATTGCCATTGCTAAGCAAGACACATGAATTTTGCCCCATTCTATGACCTTTCTTGCCAGAGTTGTTAAGTGAATCACTGCAGTTGTTATGTTAGTAACACGGTTATTAAGTGAATCTGATTGCCCCATTGACTTTACTTTCAGAAAGTTTCAAAAAGTGATCACATGACCCTGGGACATTGCATCTGTTCATAAAAACATACCAGTTGCCAAGTATCTGAATTTTGATCACATGACCACGGGGATGCTTGCAAATTACAATCTATACCAGGGGTATCAAACTCATGGCCCGCAGGCCAGATGTGTCATGTGCTGGCCATGCCCGCCCCTTAGCGAAGGGGGAAAAAGTCATGTTATGTCATGTGACAACAACGTGACGCTGCAAGTTTGATACCTCTGGTCGATACCTATGGTACTTAAGGGTCTTGTCCAGGGGTGGGTTCTGGATCCTTTTGCTGCCGGTTCGCTCAGGGTCGCGTCGTATGTGCATGCAGCAATCAAAAAATAACTTCTGCGCATGCACAGAAGCAAAATCCAAGATTGCGGCGCCCACGGAGACACCGACGGAACTGGCTCCATGACATCATCGCCGAGCTACTAACAGTTCTAAAGAACCGGTTAGAACCGGTAGGAACCCACTTCTGGTCTTGTCTTCATAAGTTATGATTTCTGAAAATGGTTGTTTGATATGGATGTTACGGAAGACTTTGCAAAGTAGTATCTGGTGTTTTATGATCTCAAAATCAGTTGATGTTTGGGTTTCTGGGGACTGAACTGATGTTGGTATGGCTTGTCAAATGGTGAAACATTCTTTTAGTATGTATATAACACACACATTTGCAAATACTATATTAAGGGGACAACAAATATGTTCATGTATACTTCATAGTACTCATGGAAAGATGTCTGCACTATCTTATCACATTTAGTTTTTTTTATTATAGACAGTAGAGCAGACTTTGTGAGAAATTTTTCTTTATTTTAAAAACTGGGAAATATGGATGAGAAACAACAGCTCCCCAAAGGCTACTGACTGAACTCCTGGTTGAGAAAATTTTCCCAAAATTATTGTTTGCCACCTGAAATGTATTCATAGTATTAATTCCTCTATGGAAAACAAAATGTAATTTCTCCTTGAAAGATGCCTTGTTTCAAGGAATCTTCCTTTTCTCATTCCCTAGATTCTAGAAGTTGCATACCCAAGACTTCTGGAGGGCACCTCTTGAAAAAGCCTCTTCTAGATTGTTCTGAAGAAGAATTTCATGGAGAAATGGAAAGTTCCATTATGTTCTTTCCTAGAAATATCCAGAACATAGAATGAAAAGATCAATGTTTATCTTCTTTTTTTTTAATTTCAGGAATAATCTTTTTTTAAAAAAAATCTGTACTTCTACTTTTCTTAAACATGTTTTTTCTAGATAGCTTTTCTTTCAAAACTATGTATTTTAATAGTGATTTAATGATTTTTTTAAAAAAATGCTGTAGTATAACTCTCGGGAAATGTAAAAGTTTGTGAGTAAATTCAAACTAAAGTGTTAATTCAGGAAACACTGATTACAACAGTCTGTAGAGATTCTCAGTCATCCAGGTCATGGTTGTCCCAAAGGTGCTTTTTCAGGAGGGAACTGGACTTCCTTGTTTTTTTTCTTTGAAGATGTTTCACTTCTCATCCAAGAAGCTTCTTCAGCTCTGACAGGATAGTGGGGAATTGAAGACTTTATATTTCTTGCAGACAGCTGGTAATCTGCATCCTTTTAGAGGGTCATTGAAGCACTTGGAGGTTAATCTGTGTCTTCAGGGTCACATGAGTAGTGTTCCTGGTTCCTGTAATCTGCAACTTTTCTCTGGAAATCCATTTCTACTCCCACACCATTCAAAAGGTGTTCATCCCAATTACAACAGTGCACATTGAGGTTCACAAACATTGTGTTGCTCAAGCATTCCTTCAGCTAACAAATGATGATGATGATGATGAATTATTGTTAATTTATTTGATTTATATAGTTGTCAATCTTATCTAAGTGACTCTGGGTGGCTCACAAAAGATAAAACAAACCAGTAAAACAAGTTAAAAACCAATATATAGACATATAAAAACTGTTACAATAGAAAAGATAAAATCTTAATATAAAAATCACAGTCAGCAACAGAATTCATTCTACATCAGCTCAGTAGAGCCATTTTAAGAGCTGCCCACCATTGCTGGACTCCCAGTACCACAGCAGAGCCACAAGTTCATGATAACAACAGCAGCAACAATAACAATAACAACAATGTTGTTACATGAGTATCCTTCTGTTCATATAATGGAAGTTCTCTGTGGTTTTCTTCCTCTCCATGTCTCTGTTGTAACTTTTCATATTCAGCTGATGGCTAAACAATTAACTAAATAATTATTGTTGCTTTTCCCTATGTTATTTTTTTCTCTTTGCTTGCTTTGGCTTTGGCTTCCCCAATGGGTCTTTCTCCACCACTCAGTTCATAACTGAAGAAGCATCTTGGATGCGAAGCGAAATGTCTTCATGGAAAAGCCAAGAAAGTCCAGTTGCCTTTTGAAGAAGCACCTTTGGGATATCCATGACCTGTATGACTGAAAATCTCCATAGACACTCAATTCAAGTGTTATTCTCTCATCCTTGAATCAGAAGGAAACTAAACTGATGCAAAATTTTTCCATAGCTAATCTTTACAGGGCCTTGACTGCCTCTGTTTCCAATCATTGCCAATCACCTGAATTCCCTCCAAGGTGACAAAATCTGGTAAATGAGACATACACACACACACACACACACACAAATAAAACTTTCATAGGTTGGAAAAATGACAGCAGAAAGATATGCTTTATTTAAATCAATAATCATTTTTGGTTGTTTATTGGTTAAATTAATAATAACTGTTTCCCTTGCTCCCATACATTTCTCACGGTCTTGGTGAATAGGAAAAATTTGGTCTGAATAAAACCATACCATACTCTCAAATTTTGTACATTGTCACTCCTTATATCCTTTCAATCAAATTGAAAATTGATATTCTGTCAAATATCTGCCTAGGTACAGTTAAGAAAATGATCTTCCAGTAGTTTTTGCGTTCATAGTTGCTATTTGCATTTTGCTTTGTATAGGAGAAAAATAATAGTATTGTTCAAATTGTTATGCACATATGGAAGATAAATCTATTCTATAAACACATTTGATCAATACTTCAACATTCCTTCAGTTATACATACCATCTATTCCACCCGCCTTATTTTGTAACAGCATGTATGGCCTTCCATCAATATTTTTTAACAATTATATCAGAATAACAGAGTTGGAAGGGATCTTGGAGGTCTTCTAGTCCAACCCACTGATCAAGCAGGAGATCCTACAGCATTTCAGACAAATGGTTGTCCAATATCTTCTTAAAAACCTCCAGTGTTGGAGCACCCACAACTTCTGGAGGCAAGTCGTTCCACTGATTAATTGTTTTGTCAGGAAATTTCTCCTTAGTTCTAGGTTGGTTCTTTCCTTGATTCGTTTCCATCCATTGCTTCTTGTCCTGCCTTCAGGTGCTTTGGAAAATAGGTTACCCCTCTCTTCTTTGTGTCAGCCCCTTAGAAATTAGAGTACTGCTATCATATCACTCAGAGTCCTTCTTTTCATTAAACTAGACATACCCAATTCCTGCAAATGTTCTTCATAAAATGAAATCTTTAATTTTAATTCTATTTAAAATCATTACCATTCTCATAGAAATCTCTAAAATAGTCTTTCCAGCTTTTCTCACTTATGTTCATTCCAAATAATTTTATCAGTTCATCCCCAGCATTCCATTCATTATGCTGGAGGCATTGGTTCACCTACTTCCAAAAGATTTTTCATTTTCTCTTTTAATTTTATTTGTTCTTTGCTGTCTTGACTCCATCCTCTGCAAATAACTTCTATCTCTAATTGATTATGTGCCATCAAATAATTTTCAATTGCTAATGATCACATAGAGTTTCTCCAATGTGATCTATCAGATCTTTCAGGACTTACAAGGGTCCATTCATCACCAATGTAATTGAGTCTATCCACCTTGCTGCTGGTTGTCCTCACTCTTTTTTCATTCCACCTTTCACATCATTCCACCCTTCTCCAGAGAGCTAAATCTTCTCATAATACATCCAAATAGGATAATTTGTGGTCATTTGTTTCTCTGGACTTATTTTTTGAATGATTCATTTGCTTGTATTTTTGGCTGTCCACCATAATCTCAGGAATCTTCTCCAACACCAAAGTTCAAATTTGTCAATAATCTTCCAATGTTGTTTCTTCAAAGTACAACTTTCACATCCATAGAGTATCACAGGCGATATCATTACTTGCATTGTTTTGATCTTTGTAGGTATAGACACATCATGGCATTTGAATATCTTTTCCAAGACCTACCTATATGTTCTACCAAGTTCTTGTCTGCAGCATATATCTTGACTGCTTGTTCTTTTACTGTTGAGAGTTGATCCTGTCCAATTTGATATCTTCATTGTCAATTCTAGTTTCATCTCTATATACATTACACAATATACTTATCTCATTTTTGCAACACTCATTATGTAACGTAATTCTTATCATTCTGTTTTTAGCAGCTTATGCAACTTCTTTCCTTATGTTTGTTTTCCATTTATTCTGAAATAGAAAACTAATCTATGTCCTAACGCTTTTTAATATAGGAGTGTTACTTTTTCTTTTATTGTCATTTTACTTTCTTTCTTGTTTCTTTCACCACTTCCTTTTCTTTCCATGTCCATTTTTCCTCCAGGACCAGTTTTGATCTAATGTCTAACATTCAGAATCACTTATCTCCCTTGCATCCTTCACAAATTATCTCACTTTTTAGAAGAACATGGAATAATAAGATTAATCCAACCTCCTGCTCAAGGCAAAAGACTTTATACCATCCTAGTCAAATGGTTGTCCAATCTAGTTTTGAAAACCTCTAGTGATGGAATACCCACAACTACAGGAGGAAAGCTATCAGCTATTCCACTGATTATTTGTTCTCACCATCAGAACATTTCTCCTTACTTCTATGTTGGATCTTTCTTTAACAAGCTTCCACCCATTGCTTCTTGTCCTGCCCTCTGGTGCTTTGGAGAATAAGTCAATCCCCTCTTCTCTGTGACAGCCTCTCGCGTGCTGGAAATCAGTTATCATGACCAGAGGTGGGTTTCAGCAGGTTCTGACCAGTTCTGAAGAACCGGTAGCGGAAATTTTGAGTAGTTCGGAGAACCGGTAAATACCACCTCTGACTGGCCCTGCCCCCATCTATTCTCTGCCTCCCGAGGCAGAGAATATATTTACCAATAGGTCAGCATTTTCATTTATTTCTAGGTCTCCAAATAGCTGAATCACTTTTCCCACACTTTCTATTTTGTTCTTCCCAATCAATTAATGTCATATTAGAGGTGATTGGGAGGATTGGGGATTTTGCAGTAACCTTCCCCTGGAGTGGGGTGGGAATGGAGATTTTACAGTATCCTTCCCCTGTCACGCCCACCAAGCCACGCCCACAGAACCGGTAGTAAAAAAATTTGAAACCCACCACTGATCATAGCAATAGCACTTAGACTTATATACCGCTTTACAGTGCTTTACAGCACTCTCTAAGCGGTTCACAGAGTCAGCATATTGCCCCCAACAATCTGGGTCCTCATTTTACCCACCTCGGAAGGATGGAAGGCTGAGTCAACCTTGAGCTGGTGAGATTTGAACCGCTGAACTGCTGAACAGTCAGCTGAAGTAGCCTGCAGTACTGCACTCTAACCACTGACCCACCAATCCTTCTCTTCGACAGGCTAGACATAGCCAGCTCCCCCAACTATTCTTCATATGATTTATTCTCATTGTTGCTCTTTATTGCACTCTTTCTGAGGTCTCAGTGTTGTTGTTGTTTTTTTGTATCGGGGTGACCAGAACTCACTAGTGTTGCCTTACTAGTGCAGTATAAAGTGGCATTATCACTTCTTGTGATCTTGATCTTTTTCCTCTGTTGATCCAGCCCAGGACTGTATTGGCATTTTTTGGCAGCTGCAGTACATTGCTGACTCATACTTAAGTGTGGTCCATGAGACTCTCTCACAGTTACTACTGTTGAGCCATGTACTGTCTATTTTGTACCTGTGCATTTGTTTTTTCTTGCCTAAGTGTAAAACCTTATTTTTCTCACCACTGAACTGCATCTTGTTGACTAGGGCCCAATTATCAAGTCTGTTAAGATCCTTCTGAATCTTGACTTTATCTTCCAAAGTGGTAGCAAGTCTCCCTTTCCCCAAACTTGGTGTCATCTGCAGATTTGATGAGCTCCCTTTAATCCCCTCGTCTACGTCATTTATAGTAAAGAATTAAGTTATTGATGCTTTTATATTGCTATTAATTTCTTTCCCATGTACATATACAATAAACCTATGCTTAAACATTATATTTCAAATAAAGAAATATTTTTCTTAGTTGATATTTACCAATAGGTCAGCATTTTCATTCTATTTTGTTCTTCCCAATCAATTAATGTCATATTACATCCAAGCCATAATCATCTATATGGCACATTTATCATCAGGAAAGCCCACAGACATTAACATCTGCTGCTGATTGTGTTTTGAAATAATCAAAGCTTCCAAATAATGCTTTTAGTTAGATGTAATCTAAACTATCACTCTTAATCTACCTGGGGCACGTGCAGCAATCCCCATTAAGAATAAACAACAAGAATAACACTGGTCAGTTTTGGCATCTTTGATGCCACACATACAAAAGTTTCATCTCAAGCAGATTCATATATTCTGTGTAAATGTGGATTTCTATTCTAGAAACTACTTTGCAAACCATTATAATGTGGCCCACTTTTCACCTGTTAGGAGGTATATACAATATATTGATATATACAAGATGCCTGAATATGATTGCTTACACCTAGGGGTTTTTAATTGATTGCTTATCTCAGTCTGTGTGAACTTTCCTCCTATCCCAATAAAATCCACCTTCAGTTAATTCCATGAATGTTTATTCAAAAGTTAAGCCTTAGTGAGCCCAGTGGGGTTTATTCTCACTAGGAAAGGTATAAATTTTCAAGGTTATTGTCATCATTCTTATTGAGATTTATCAAATATATCTGACAATCTTTGAAATTTCTAAGATATTCATTCTCAAATTTGCTTCAAAATCTGGGGGTATGAGGAAGTTTTGTGGGTCTTTTTGACACTTTTTAAAAATTTCTTTGAAATATAACTGAGATGTTTTGATTTATTTTATTTGTTTATATTGTGCATTCCTAGATCATCCATCTCTTTCAAAGGGAAAGCAGGTATTCTTGTTTTAACAGTTCAGTTTGGACAAAGCTCATTGCACTTACAGTGAATTATCAGATAGAGAAAAAACACAAATTCAAATGTTACTTGTTTAGAAATTTCAGTAGCAGTCTTATAATTTACAACTAATATCTTGCCAAGGGAGGGAGGGAGGGAG
>QLTV01002691.1:822942-833935 GCA_003457575.1 Thermophis baileyi
AAGGAAGGAAGGAAGGAAGGAAGGAGGGGAGGGTATAAATACCAATTCTAAATGCAAAGAAAAATATTATTTCTTGCATTCCCAGCAGTATATTGGGTCAGATGTGAGAAAACAGGAAAGGAAATAAGAAGGATTAACAGCAATATCACATTGCAAGACAAACAGTCAAGAATACTTAAACCTAGGATCTATCATTCTGCCAGAAATTGCATATAAGTCTTGGTGCTGATAATGCCCTCTCCTGGTGATGCTGTTGCAACTAAGTCTAAGTGTCAATTATTTCAAAGCCGTACATACAGAGCATGTAGGATAAATGTACTAGTCACAGAGGCTGATCAGTACAAAATGTCATTGGCAATGCCTTTTCCCCCCACCTTACTGTAGGTAAATTATTTTATAGAGGTAAGAGATACCACATGCTGTTTTCATTCATTCTTTTGTGTGTATGCGTGTGTGCATGTGCGCATACACACACTTGTGTGTTTTACCCCCTAAATAATGCTTTCCATGTCATCTGTATATTTATGATAGCTCAAAGACATGGGTGTGTGGATCTAATTAAAAATGTGAAAGGGTTTAGCAGCCTGCTGCTTCCCTGTGAGTCTCCTGTTGCCAACTCTTGGCAGCTCTGCTGTCAGTGAGCCAAATGTTTAGTCTTCAGCTGAACTACTGCCAGGGTGTTGCTCTGCATTCTGGGACAACAAAGCCTGGAGGTACTATATTAAAACTCTCTCTCAGAAGGAGAATGTACAGTGTGCAGGTCTTTACTCCCCCACAAGTAAAGTCACGGAGGAAATCCACTTTTGCCTGTTGTACCATAGGAACTTTCCAAGGAGAAAAAAAAAGAACCCCAGCATTATTTGCTGAACTTTCACAAGCTGCAGTCCAGTGACTGCACTCAGGGCACAAAGCTATTGTTCTGATAGGGGGAAATATCATTTCTATCATTTGGGAACAGATCTTGAGCCGAGGTGGCGCAGTGGTTAGAGTGCAGCACTGCAGGCTACTTCAGCTGACTGCTAGCTGCAGTTCGGCGGTTCAAATCTCACCGGCTCAAGGTTGACTCAGCCTTCCATCCTTCTGAGGTGGGTAAAATGAGGACCCAGATTGTTGGGGGCAATATGCCAACTCTGTAAACCACTTAGAGAGGGCTGTAAAGCACTATGAAGTGGTATATAAATCTAAGTGCTATTGCTATTGCTATCTTCTCTGTAAAATTTCAAACAAGATAATTGTTCATGGGTTTCAAAGAAGATAATTGTGGACTACATTGCTTTGAAAGAAAGAAAAATATGGAGATGTACAAATTTCCAGATAAATAAGAATTAGAGCTTTCAGAATTCCGAAGCCACATGGCCAATGGAACCAATAACATCCAGAGGAAATTGGAGAAAGCAATACTCATTGCATGAATGCAATATATGAGGGTAGTACTAGTCCTAATAATTTATAATAGTATCCAAATGGTCCCCTCCTGGTGGTGCAGTATTTATTTTATTTATTTATTTATTTTTTATTTATTTATTTGTCAAACATGTACAAGATAGCAGGTATAGGTATAATCATAAACATAATCAAAGTGAATACAGATAGATGAAGACAATAGGACAGTAGGACAGGGACGGTAGGCACGCTGGTGCGCTTATGCACGCCCCTTACAGACCTCTTAGGAATGGGGTGAGGTCGACAGTAGACAGTCTAAGGTTAAAGTTTTTTGGGTTTGGGGAAGAAACCACAGAGTCAGGTAGTGAATTCCAGGCATTGATCACTCTGTTGCTGAAGTCATATTTTCTGCAGTCGAGTTTGGTGCGGTTTACATTAAGTTTGTAGCTATTGTGTGCTCGTGTATTGTTGTGGTTGAAGCTGAAGTAGTCATTGACAGGTAGGACATTGTGGCAGATAATTTTATGAACTACATTTAGATCGGTTCTAAGGCGACGTAGTTCTAAGTTGTCTAAGCCCAAAATTTCAAGTCTTGTGGAATAAGGTATTCTGTTGCAAGTGGAGGAGTGGAGGACTCTTCTCGTGAAATATTTTTGGACTCTCTCAATTGTATTAATATCCGATAGTTAGAATGCAGTTTGACTCTGCCCACTCTGAATTCGAACCTGATGGACTTGAAGTTGACTCAGCCTTCCATCCTTCTGAGGTTGGTAAAATGAGGACCCAGATTGTTGGGGCCAATATGCTGACATTGTAAACCATCCAGAGAGTGTTTCTAAAGCACTATGGAGTAGTATATAAGTCTAGCAGTAGCAATAGCACTTAGACTTATATTGCACTTCACAGTGCTTTACAGCCCTCTCTAAGCAGTTTACAGCATATTGCCCCCAACAATCTGGATGGAAGGCTGGGTCAACCTCTATTGCTCCTGCTGAGAAAAAAATATGTTTCAAAAGATTTCCATGACCTTAAATGTTTTTCATTTAATACCCTCTTATATTTTGTGCACCACCTAAAGCAAATATCTCTCTTGTTCAATGGCAAGTCTGCCTCAATAGGTCATAGACTTCACAGTAGTTTCCAGTTTACACACACACACACACACACACACACACACACACACACACACACACACTCACCGTGTTTCTCCAAAAAGATGACCCACCTTGAAAAGAAGCCCAATCACGTTTTTGAGCGCATGTGATCAAATTAAGCCCCACCCACAAAATTAGCTCTAATTAAGACTCCGCCCACCCCCAGGGTGCAGGGGGTGGGGCGATGCACACAGGTAAAAAATAAGCTAGGGTGGAGATGGGGAGGGGGGGTGGAGCTGCCCTACTTACCAGGCCTCGCACACCCCGACACCTGCCTCACCTTCTTCTGCGGCCGCTTGCCACCACTCACACACATCACCCTGGCTATTATCGACAGCAGAGGGCTTTCTGGAAGGCATCTGAAGGTGAAACGGAAGCCGGGGTGATGCGTGCGAGTGGCGGCAAGCGGCCACAGAAGTGGGCCAGCAGTGGGCTCCTGCTGGGCGGGGCTGTTGGTGCCACTGCCGCAAGTTGAGTCAATAATTAGAATCATCCAAAAAGAAGGCCTAGCCGTTTTTTCGGGGGTCAAAAGAAAATAAGACCCGGCCTTCTTTTTGGAGAAACACGATATCTATCTATCTGTCTGTCTGTCTACTGTCTATATTATAGATAGATAGATAGATAGATAGATAGATAGATAGATAGATAGATAGATAGATAGATAGATAGATAGATAGATACACACACACGTATGTATGTATGTATGTATGTATGTATGTATGTATGTATGTATGTATGTATGTATGTATATGTATATATACTGTATACACGTTGCCAGGAAAGGGAAGGAGATGTTTGCAATACAAGAGTGTAAAATATTCTGAGCACTGAACTAAACAACCATGCTGGACGAATGGTATTGAGTTGCATAATGTTCAATGTTCCAACTTGTAAGAAAAAGTTGTTTATTTGTTTTGAATTCTTCCAAGTCAGGGAAACTTGAGGACAGTATTAGATTCCATCTGCCATTGGCTGTGGCTAGTTAAGGGGAGGAGGAATAAGAATGGTAGTATGAGAGAGACACTTTAATACATACTTGCTCCCTGTCTAATAGGGAAATTTACTGTTGTTTTGAAACTCTTTGATCTAAGAATATTTAAAATTATATGCAACATATGCTTTACAGTCAATGTTGCTTTGATATTGAGTTTAGAGTTTATAAAATATGAAAACTATCTTGATTGGTTTGTTGAGTTTAGCAGGCAGACTTTCAAATGCAAAAAGTATGCATTAAGAAAAAAAATATCAAGTCAGAGAAGTATGTTGTTGATGGTTTTTATTGTTGATTATGAACTATGTTAAACACATTGCTGTTGCTTTTTTGCTAGGCCTAGTTTTGCTTTTTTACTAGGCCCAGCAGGAAAGCTTCATGGTCAGGATCACATAGATACCTCCTCCACTTTGCAGGAGAAATTTCAGAGTGAAAACATAAATACTATGAAGCCCTGAAGTTCAAGGTGGAGGATGCAGAGCTCGGTTTCCCAATCCTGAACTCTGACCTGTGAATCTAACACAGTACCATTGCAGAATAAAAGAACAAAGCTGAACAAAGAGCATTTAGGAAAGATAGCTGCCTGTACCTTAGCAACCACCAGCTGCAATAAGGAAAGGCCACGTGCATGGGTCTTGAAATAGCAGCAGTTGAATTCAAGGTATTTGGTTAGAAGCATTTGTTTCAAACTACTTTTCTTTTCTCAAGCTGGAATCCTAATGAGTCAACCTGATCTGCTGAACACTATGATTATCTCTACACCGTGTTGCTGTCCTGAGCATTGGAACCTGGTATTCTAAGTTGTTTTTTTTAAATCATCCACTTGGCTGATTTTTCTGTAGTTTGGCTGGTAGATTACACTCGGTAAATGTTATTGATTACCTGGAATAAAAAGCAAGGGAAGAAGAGGCTTGTTATGAATCCACATTGAACCTTTTGGTTGTGTTGTGTTGTGTTTGTTCTGTGAGAACACAAATATAAAGTGGAATGTTTCCAGTTGGTTGTTTTGTTGTAAGGCTAGAACAAAATGTGTTGTGGTAGAAAAAAAGCATTTTCTGTCCATAACAACTGACCATAACAACATTGTTTTTCTTTCTCCGTAGCAATAAGTAAGAAGAAAACGGAGACGTGCATCATGAAACATGGGGCTAAACCTGTTCCTGGTGATTCTGACTACTGTTTGATATATACACTTACTGAATCTTCTCTCTCCCTCCCTCCCTCCCTCTCTCTCTCCCTCCCTCTCTCTCTCTGTCTCTCTCTCTCACACACACACGCACGCACGCACACACACACATCTCTTTGCTCCTATCCTTGTCCCTCTGAATTCTCTGAAATTTGGAGGGAAGGAATTTGCTTATAATGGAACTGCCACAAAAAATGGCCTGTTCCACACCCTTACTCATTAGATTCCCTTGGACCTTGGAGGTCTTCTAGTTCAAACCCTTGCTCAAGCAGGAGACCCTGTATCACTTCAGATAGATGGTTGTCCAAACTCTTCTTAAAAACCTCCAGTGATGAAGCACCCACAACTTCTAAAGGCAAGCCATTCCACTGTCGAGGAATTTCTCCTAATTTCTAGGTTGGTTCTCTCTTTGATTAGTTTCCATCCATTACTTCTTGTTCTGCTTTCACGTGCTTTGGAGCATAGGTTGACCCCCTCTTCTTGTGACCAGCTTCAAATCCATACTCAACCATAGAAACTTGCTAGCTGACTTTGGGCCAGTTACTTTCAACAAGCACTTACCTTGGTGAGGTAGAGATGGGAGAAGGGAGATCTATGTATACCATCTTGTGTTTCTGAATGAAAATAAGAATATGAAACTAAAAAAAAAATGTTCATTTTATCCATTCCAAGTATTTTTGTCTACTTATTTACCTACTTATCCACTTACCTATAGATAGGAAAAATATTTTTGATGACCAAAACATCATTCTACTAGTCATATAAACTATACTTCCACTTAAAACCAAAACAAAGATATGGCAATAATATTCTGATAATAGTGCAGAAGGACTTTAAATTCTATTTCACTATCCTTCTCAAGACAATAATCCAACTCAAAACTTCGTTAATTCCACAGGAACATTTCTTTGTGTGGTTAGTTTAAGCCATTTGCTTTTTAGTTCTTAGCAGAAATAAGTTCATCATAACCTGCATGTTAGCATGTCAGATTTAAGACTTGCAATCATCTGGAAGACTTGGCCTGGAGATCAACAGAAGGTCTACTATTATGGATCTATGATTAATTTCAAGGATCCCAGTGTCAGTATCACATTATGTAACAAAGAGAAATAGTACCAAGGCTAGCATAATTTCTGTTCGAACCTAGTGTAGTTTGCCATTCATTATATTAAAACACAGGTACTTCAGGTATTTGAATCAGCTATTTCAGGACAGAGGTCTTTCTGTTGCAAAAGCATCATAGCTATCTTAAAGAAAATAGGGACCATGCAATCAGAGATCACTTCAATTTATGGAAGGTACAGAACCTCAGCAAAAGTGGATATCACAGCTGAACTTTGTCTCTTTAATCTTTCCTCTGGAGTCCTTTTTGTTTCCTTTGGCCTGCTGTGGTGGAAAGGTAGGCCTCACAAGCCTTCTGGCATCTAGCCCAAACTTTATGGGCCACTGGAGAGATGCATGGCTTGGTGCAGAAGTGCCCTGCGGCAGGTGTTAAAATATTGTTCCTGGTTCCTTGGTGGTAATCACTGCAAAACAATCCTGTCTGCTCTCGTCGTATCAACAAGCAGCTTTTCCCTGGCTGTTGCTAAGAGACAGGACAGTTGCTTACAAGTTGCTTGGTGCCTCTGACTTCCATAATTTATAATTTATTATCTCAGCATCAAAATTTCTGTCCTTTTTTTAAATTTAATTTTATTTTGCCACAGAGCTGATAATCGTTAAAAGGTTGTGTGTCTAACAGCCCCATGGCTGCTCTTATAATACGCTTGCTTTTGTAAGGTTCAGAGAGTTGGTGAGGTGGGGGAAAAAAGAAAAATGCTATTATAAACTGCAGATGAATATCATTTTTGCCCATTAACTTTTTGCATTATATGACTGGCTAGGTCAATGGATTCCCTCAAGATTTCTTCCCTATTGAAAAACACGCTTCTGTCCAACGAAGAAGGAAATGAATTGAAATGATTTCAATTTAAACAAGAAACAAGTCGTCTCTCACAGCTCTACACTTCAGCACCTAATGGCTGAACTCATCAATCCTACTTTCATGAATTTCAGCACTACAGGCATTTAACTAATGCCAGAAATTACCCATGTGCATTAATCTATTTTTTGTGACTACACACAGCTTACTTTGCTAAAGTAACTTATACTTAACACCAGTTAAATGGGGGGAGGGAGACACAAGAGTGGAAATAAGAATAATTTGAAGAGTTACTAACTTGCAAAATAATTCTGACACAGTTCTCTAGTTTAAAAGGAAACCTGGGTGTTGAGGGTGGGGTGGTGATCAGTTTATTATGAAAGTCCCTAGTGAAAATTAAGAATACTATCCTGGAATTGGGGTTTATTTGGCTGTTAAATGACATTTATTCCAGTATGAAGCTGGCAAAGCTATACTAACTGGCATAAACTTCAATAATTGCAAAGTATCACCATCAAAGCAGTTTTAGAACTTTCATATTGTATCTATTTCTTGTAGTTGGCAACCATAGTATAACAACTGGTTTAATTATCAACCACTGGAGAATCAGTTACTAGTTTCATTAAGCCAAAAGGAAGCAGCTTTAAGAACAACAGAACTTCCATGCTGGAACTGACAGTTTTATACAACTAGGTGTCCTTTATAAAGTGTAATATAACTCCTAGAGCAACATGGCTTGGACTAATAACAGATATACTCCAACACATTTGGAAAACACTAAGTTGCAGGATAATCTGACTGGAGTTACATGTAGAACAACATATAGCTTCTATTAGTGTCTACATTAATATATCTGAAAATTTACAGCTAGAGAATGAAGGCAATAATTATTTTGTCTGTCTGTCTGTCTGTCTGTCTGTCTGTCTGTCTGTCTGTCTGTCTGTCTGTCTGTCTGTCTGTCTATCTATCTATCTATCTATCTATCTATCTATCTATCTATCTATCTATCTATCTATCTATCTATCTATATCTATCTATCTATCTATCTATCTATCACATTTTTTAACTGCCTATCTCCTCAGGGAGGGGCTGAGCGGTGTACAATAAAATGTTAAAATATAAAAACAGTGTGTGTGTGTGTGTGTGTGTGTGTGTGTGTGTATAAATTAGAAAATTTAGAAATTAAAAGGAGGCTGGTTTTATTAAAATCTATTAGAAATTAGTTAAAAAGGCAAAGTGGGGGGGGGCCCTCTCAGGGCTGTGTGTTCCTCCGAACTCCCCCTGCAATGCCAAAGAGCAGCATTTTAAATGCTTTGGGGAAGGCCAGGAGAATGGGGACCTATCTCACCGCTAGGGGGAGAATATTCCACAGGGTGGGAGGAGTAGCAGAGAAGGCTCTTTTCCTAGAACCCGCCAGTCAGAATTGTTTAATTGATTGGGTTTGCAACATCATCCCTACCTGATTGGGTGGGATGGGCTGATATAATGGGACAAATTATCCTCAGTCATGGGTCCAAACAAATGTTAATGGCTTCTGTCTTGTTCCAAGGTCCTTTTCCAATGCCATGCCCATTTCCAGGTTACACCGTTCCGTTCAGCTACTACCATCTTTCCCATAGGAACTCAGTAGGGGAGGGAGGGAGAACTAGAAATTCCTTATTGCTTCTTTCAAGAGTCTGATAGTAGCCTTCAAATGCAGATGTTTCCTCAAGAAGTAATCACCCAGCCTCCACCCAGTTAAAAATGTAAGACAATCCTAGGAATTTAAGAAAACACAACTAAGTTGATATTGTGGTTGCTTCAAAGACACATTAAAATCCTTTACTGAGCATGAGACCAGGCTAGCTAATATTCAAGGTCCTTTCAGCTCCTATAATTTTATAATACTGAATATTATTAAAAGTTAATGTTCTTTCTTTGCTTCCCCCCCCCCAAACAATTACAGCTTCTTGCGTTTCTGATTCTTGCGGTTCAAAACCAAAGAAATATTTCTTTTGTCCCCTGTGCTTTAGGCAAATCCATTCCATTGAGTAAACTTAAGTTCTAGTATTCTAAAAGAGCATTTTAAAAAAAGTTACTTAAATGGTCAGACAGCTGTACAGCTTGGAGTGGCTACATTATTTGCACCAAGCACAAATAGTTGGTTAAAACAATCACATAAAAATATTCCATGCTGCTTTACTCAATGCCAGGAGCGTAAATTAACCATTCTCAATATGAAGTATGGGAAGGCAGAAACTGGTCCAAATGGGGAGCAATTTCATCTCTATGCTAAAAAAAAACCAAAGCAAAATAATTGCTCCAGATATTGCCACAGGAATAGAATCAGATGTGTTTGCTTTGGGATAAAGAGAAACTAAATATATAATCAGGCATTTCTCCAGCCTGTTTAGAGGTGGAAGCAGAGAAAAGAAGCAGGGAAAGATATGTGAAACTGTAGTTCAGAATGATTGGCAAAGACGAGGGGAACCAGGCTTTGAAAAGAAGTTAAGCATACAACATACATCCTAAGAGTAAACTGGATTCATTTTCCAAATATAAATTCTTGTATTGCCAAAATATACATAATCTGCATACAAAAAGGAAGTAATAGCAATCTGGACTCCTCAAGAGAGTATCATATTTTTAGAGGTCATAATCCACTGAATTACAATGAGGGTTAGGTGCAATGAGGATTAAGCATGCGGAGTGGGTACAAAATTCTGAGTTCCTGTGGGAAAGATGGTAGTAGCTAAATGGCAATGTGTAACCTGGAAAAGGACATAAACAAGAACATTCCACATTGCAACATATCTCTCTGGACATAGATGATCAGTGAGATTTACATCTACTGTTCTTCTAAGTATTTAAGATAGTGTACTGTGCTTGTCTATGACTATAATATAGACTGACTTGATAAGATAGCATACATAGTATTTATTCCCTTCTTCAATTTTATTCTCTCCACAACCTGTGAGATACAATGGGATGAGAAACAGTGATTTGTCTCAAAATCACCAGTGGACTTGCATAGCTCAGATTAGATTTGCACCTGGGTCTTCCCATCCCTAGTAACCACCCCAACAACTCTGAAATACGTGCTTTATCTAAAACATCTAAATTAAAATAGCATAGATTGCTAGGAAGTAGGACATTGAAAAGATAATTAATTAATTAATTAATTAATTAATTCATAGGTATCATGAATAATTCAATGTATTGGTCACCCAACCCCCAACAATTATATGTAACCTACAATTAAAAGGATTCTTTAAAACAGACAAAAAAAGAGACCACGAGCAGCACAAAAACAGATAACAAATCCCATCTCAACTCTCAATCCAACAGGGGTTCAACTTTTATCCTGTTCCAAAGCCTGGGAGAAAAGTCAGATATTTAATATCTTCCTAAATATCATCAGGGTGGGACCCATCTGAGGGATATCTTGATATTCTTGGGAGAGGGGTATCATTCCAAACGTTGGTGCCTCAGCAAAAAAGGTTACTTTAATATTTGAAAGACACTGGATTACTATGCTTGTCATTGCAATACTTTGTCTTAAGCTGGGTGACACATTCATTGTCTCTGATTTAGTGCTGCCTTCTTTATGAAAGATTTAGTATATCCTGCTTGGGATATTAGCTGGAGACAGTATCTGAGACCTTCTGTCAGCGAAACAGGTGCTTGACCATTGAACAATAGTGTCATTCTTCAAACAACAATGGATATATTATAGTAAAATAAAGGCCACTGGGATGTAGTAGTTCTCAAGAAAAAAAGTAATTGTTACCTAACACAATATTGCCTTCTCTTGAAGATTTTCTTATCCTTGGAGTCATATTCCAATTTTGCTACCTATAATGTTTTTTTCCTAAGATTGAGTCTCAAACTTGCTACATTCCAATAATGTACTGTACTTCATTGCATGATGTCTTCCTTTGCACCACATCTTTTGGTGATGTTTCATCTTACTTCACTGTGACACAAGAAAAACTTTCTAAGGTCTTGGAAAGGAAGGCATTATTTTGTAGAAAGTAAGGGTTGGCAGGAACTTTATTTCCATCTCCTTATTTATTTCAAATTTCTAGGTTCTACCATATCGCAAGATCTAAAATGGACACCTAACATCAAAAATGTCATCAAAAAAGCACAACAAAGAATGTTCTTTCTGCGCCAACTCAGAAAGCTCAAACTGCCCAAGGAGCTGCTGATACAGTTCTACAGAGGAATTATTGAGTCTGTCATCTGCACCTCTATAACTGTCTGGTTTGGTTCTGCAACCCAACAAGACAGACATAGACTTCAGAGGATAATTAGAACTGCAGAAAAAACAATTGCTACCAACCTGCCTTCCATTGAGGACCTGTATACTGCACAAG
>QLTV01002691.1:839242-858735 GCA_003457575.1 Thermophis baileyi
TAACACCTTACTTTCCTCCCCTAGCTAACTCAAGCCCGGGTGTCTCGGAAGGCCTACCTGTGGAAGCCGAGAGCCAGCGATGTCCTCCCTTCGAACCGGTCCCTTCGGCCGTGGAGGCCACACCCAGTACCTTCCAGGAGCTTCCATGCTCGAGCCCCGGAGCGGCAGCAGACCTGTCCGCACAGGCCGCTGCCTCACCACCAACTGAATTGCGCAGGTCTAGTAGGGCTCCAAAACGCCCCGCCTACCTGCGTGATTACGTATGCTGGACAGCTCCATCCAGGAGGGGAGGGGTGTTATGTTCTAACTGTTTCAACTGTGTTGCATGGTTCCAACCAGGTCCAGCGTTTGAGCGGGAAAAAGCTCAAACGCTATTGGCTGGTCTGTCTGACAGCTCCCTATAAAAGGGCAAGCTGTCAGACTGCTCTTTGCTGGTTACTGATACAAGAGCTGAAATAAAGAGCTGCTTTGGAAGTCTGTCTCCTGTCATCTCTAGCCACTATCTAACAGGAAATTAGGGAGATAATGTGCCAGTCTTTGTCTCACACTAGCCTGAAGGGAGATGGCATTGAATAAAGTAGGGTTGTTGTTGTTGTTGTTAGTTGTGAAGCCGTGTCCAACCCATCATGACTCCATGGACAATGTTCTTCCAGGCCTTCCTGTCCTCTACCATCCTCTGGAGTCCATTTAAGCTCATGCCTACTGCTTCAGTGACCCAGCCACCTCATTCTCCGTCATCCCCTTCTTCTTTTGCCCTCAATCTTTCCCAGCATTAGGCTCTTCTCCAGTGAGTCAGTGAGCAGGGATAGGCAAGCTTTTATGGCCGGGGTGGGGTGTGGAGGGGAAGGGGTTACATTTTCATGTTTGAATATTCAGTCCTTCAGAACTGCAATCAATATATTGATAGTATGGGCACACTGACCTTTTTAAATTTGCTGTCCTACTTTTTTGTGGGATTGGGGAAGGTTGGACTTATCTTAAAAAGTAAAACAAGTCAGTAAAACTAATAGAAGATGAACACTCCCTTATTATATTTATCTGCCCCCCCCCAAATTACAGCAGCATAACGAGAGGGGGGGGGACTGGGTGATGTCTGCAGATTGCCAATACCCAAATACCCATCCTTGCAAAAGAAATGATGAAATACTCACATTGACCAAAGTGACTATCTTGTGGTAAGGATGGCAACAGCAAACAATCTGCTGACATTTGTCATATTGTGCTAGGAAAGTTTGAAAACAAATACAAAACATGCACATAAAATCAGTACACTTTGCGGCAAGTTGAATCTAACATTGCATATTAAGGCTATCCACATTTTTAAAAAAACGTATTAGGGGTTAATGCAAAATAAAGAAATATATATTAATAATAATTGAGCTGAAAAAGCAAACAGAAGTTATAAATAAATATAAACAAAACTGTGTACGTTAAGGAAACAAATCAAAATACATGTAGGTTTCTAAAATTATCTTTGGAGTGGGTAGGTGATTTTAAAAACACTCCTTTGCTAAAAGAAATTGACAAATCAGAATAATGCAAACATGTGCAGGAATAATATGTATTAGATATATAGAAATAGTGTTCTCTTCTCAGTCATTCTATTTTAGCTTCACCCAAATATCAGTTTAAAAAATAATCACCAGATACTTCTTTATTAGTGATTTCTAAAAACATTCAACAAATGTGCCAAAACAATAGTAATGAGGATTGCCTTCAAGAATGGCTATTTGATGCTGTGAAGACAAAGAAAGCCAGATACTATGTGGGGAAATCACTATAGAATGGCTAATGATTTTAGTTTCATTGAGTAAAACAGACTTACATGGGTATGAAGTTCAGAGAATATCTCAAAATAATCTCAACTCCATCACATTTATTTATTCATCATATTTACGGTGGACAACAGAATGCCTCTAGATGAGATGGGCGGCACACAAATCAAATCAAATCAAATCAAATCAAATCAAATCAAATCAAATCAAATCAAATCAATCAATCACAGTGCTGTGTTTTGCATTGGAAGATGAATATTTGGTCACTTTGAAAATCCTTTATGAGAGTGAGAGTATTTTATTGAGAGCCAATATAATACAGTATTTAAATAGTGGGGAGAGTCACAGTGGATTATTGAAATGTGCTTTACATGGGACTGCCTTGAAGACCATTCAGCAGCTACATCTGGTACAGAACAAAAAGACATGCACAGTATTGACTGTTCCTAGGTTTGCCCACATGACACCTTTTTCACGTGAGCTGCTCCCAGTTTCCTTCTGGATGCAATTCATGATGCTGATTATCGCTTTTAAGTCCCTGTATGATAGCAGTCCCCAACCTTTCTGGCTCCATGGACCAGCAGTAGCAGTGGTGGTGGTAACGGAAGTGATGGTTTTGTGTGTGCAACCTAGCTCCCACACATGCACAAATGAAGCCTCGTGCACTCGCCCGCCACTTGCACATTCCGGTTCCTAATAGGCTGTGGCCCAGTATAAGACTGCTAGTCTCTTTTAATTATCATGCAAGTCCCCTGGCCTATTCTCCCATTAGAAGACACAGTTACAAATGCTTGCCATTTAACTTATTATCTCCCAAATCAGTGCAGAAGTTCTTTAGGGCCAGTTCAAAATACTGATTCTTTTTATGTTGTTTCCTGACAAAGAATCATGTTCTTTGTTGGCTGCTGAAGAGCCAAGTGTGTTTTGGCAATATGTACAGTAGGCCTGGATGGAAGCCATGTAAGCAACTCTCTAGATTCACAAGGGCCCAAAGGATTAGAGATCAATGGATTTAGTTATCTGGTCAACTCCCTCTGCTTCTCTGAGCTGTTAATGGGCTTTTACAATTGTTAAAGACACCTGAAGTTCTCTCTCTTAAATTCTAATTTGAACAAAGGAAGGCTTACATTTGCATTGCACACTCTCAGGAAGAATTTCAGTCGTTTCTAAAAACTTTTCACATTGTGATCCTAGTCTTCAAAATCATTGCAGATGGAGGAATTGTGAGTTGTTTTCTTACTGCTGACCCACTCCTTGGCTACTGAAAGCAGAATGTTTTATAAGCTACCCCACCAGGGGTAAAATACACTTACCTGTCCTACCGGCTCGCTAATGCGCGCACGTCATCGTCTGCACATGCGCATGCGCAGAGCCTTCTGTGCATGCACCAAGGGTCAAAACCAGGACGTGATGATGTCCTGGTTTGGGGGGGCGCAACTCCCGCTGCCGGCGCTACCGGCCCTCCGAACTACCCGCCGCCGGCCCTACCAACTCTCGCGAGCCAGATAGAGCTGGCTGAATTTCAGCCCTGTACCCCACCACTATTTTTCCATCTCAAATTAAAATCTGAGGCATAGAATAATTGCTGACATTCAGTTCTTGGCTGCCAAAGCAGTTAGTCCACCCTGGAGCCAAAGGGAGAAAAATTAAGGAGGGCCCAATTTCTCTGGAGTTTTCAAATCTTTTACTATCCTTTACATAATTTTATGGTGGTAGTTGACTACAATGTATTACATGGAAATAAAGAAGAAAAATAATGCAACAGGAAAAAAAACCCTGAGAATAAAGGAAATCTTGCAGAGATTAATAGGCTTTTTAGTTCAAAAGCATCTCTAGTTTCAGTGAAGAACTTGCATGGTAATTTTATTTGAGCCCTTGGACCAACTCAGAAAAAATAGGTTGAAATGCTTGGAAAAGTAACAACAGTATTAAAGAATATAAGCAAAGAGACATGGCTGATAAAACTATAGAATTTCCTCTGGAGTAGAAAACTTCATTGCTAATGAAAAAAAATAATGCCTTGTTCATGTTAAGTGGGAAAGGTTTCAAAAACCTTACTTTATACAAAAAGAAGTGAACAATAAGAAAAATAGTAATCCTCTCCTTCCCAAACCAACAGCAATAAATTATATAGCACTGAATGAGGAACTCTCCTTAAATACACTTATTCTACCATAAGTACAGCATTATGGCTTCCTGAAACTTCCTTGTTCACCCTGCTGAAGTAATGAAGAAAAGCAGCTTCTGTGACTTTATTTTTATTACGTAGTCCTGAATCCTCTAAAAACCTGTAATGTTTACCATGTTTTTGGTTAGGGGATAGTGCTATGAAAATGGAAGGGCATTCCACTCACAGCATTTTTACAAAATAAAAAGTCTCTCTGGAGACCGATGTAATATTTAAGCTTTGGTTCCATTTTTTTTTAAAAGTTGTTCTAACACACCTGTACTAGTATCTGCAGCAGTTCAAATACAATTTTGATTAGTATTCAGGCTCTCTTCTCTAGACTAGTCTTAGCTGTCATAAAATAGACACTGCCGGTTCTCACAGTAGATACTTCTTTATACTAACGTAAAACCATGACACTGCCTCTAACATTTCTTGAATTTTTCTGGGCCTCTGAAGAAATCTAACAACTCGTCTTAATCATTGGTTATACAGAAAAGATGTAATCTCAAGTGAGTCAGCAGGGAGACTTGACCTGTACCCAAGTGCAAAACTCAGAATATAAAAACTGTATGTACAGAACAGCATCATAATTCAGAAGTCCCCCCCCCCAAAAAAAAATCACAGGCGATTAAGAGAAGGTGATTAAGTCACAGGTAATTAAGAAAAGAACTTCAACTTCTATTTTTTGCAAGCCTTGAGCAGCTTCAGATGGTGAAGAGGGATCTATCCAAGGAAGTGATGAGAAAAATAAAAACTGAAACGAAATTGTTATGACTGGCAATGGATATGTAATCATTTAACTGACTTTAGGTTTCTTTTTAATAGTTCTCCCTCTCAGGTTTAAGAAAGTGGTAACTGAGAAAGGATTAAGGTTTCCTGTCCTGCTGATTGCATTGACTAAATTGTTTAACAAAATAATTATTTAAAGAAAGACTTTTTAATTTCACTAACACATTCTTGGGTAAAACTATCGTATTTTTTGCACTATAAGACGCTCCGGACCATAAGACGCACCTAGCTTTTGGGGAGGAAAACAAGAAAAAAAAATCTGCCTCCCAGCATCCATCGGTATTCATCTGGCTAGCATCCTTGCAGCAAACAGCAAACAGCCTGGTCAGTTTCAGCACGTTACCGCAGCCTGATTTAACATGAGCAGCTGATTGGTGGTTGGATCAGCCTCCCAGAATACCACCGATCAGCTGTTCCAGGCTGCAGGGATTGCCGCTGCCTATCGCCGCATCCACGTGCCCCATTTTCGGCCTCCGCACATCCCGTTTTTGGCCTCCGTGCTCCCGTTTTCGGCCTGTTCCAGGTAGCGGGGATTGCTGCCGGCACCTATCACTGATTGCCGCCAGTGGCAGTGGCAAGCAATCGTGACAATCCCCACCACCTGGAACAGGCCAAAAATGGGATGCGCGGAGGCCGAAAATGGGGCGTGCAGAGGCTGAAAGTGGGGCGCACGGAGGCAAAAAACGGGACGCACGGAGGCAAAAAATGGGGCATGTAGAGGCCAAAAGTGGGGCACACAGAGGCCAAAAATGGGATGCACGGAGGCAAAAAATGAGGTGCGTGAAGGGTGGGGGCCGGTGGGTGGGCAGGGCTTCAGCAACGTTCGCTCTATAAGATGCACAGACATTTCTACCCACTTTTTTTGGGGGGGGGGGGGAAGTGCATCTTTAATTATTTAATGACTAATAGTTCTGCAAGTGGGGCAAAAAAAAATGTTAGGAATCCAGATTTCCAGATTTACTTTCACATTTTTAACCTGTTATAATTTTGATGAAAATGAAAGATAAATTCAAGTGATATTTTTACTTTTTAAATGCATCTTAGAAAATAAATGTAAAGATGGGCATATTATTGGTTTCCTGTTACTTTTCTCAAAAAAAGAAGGAAAGAAATCAAGAAATCCCCATGTGCTTAGTCTTATCTATCATGGGTTGATTGAAAACATCTGCAGTACCCTTTGTTTGTTTTATTCCTACCCCATGTAAGCATAAACTCTCCATTCCATATGGCAAGCATGATTAAATGGTTGGCTTTAGTATTTACTGACTTCACACATACATACACACACACACACACACACACACACACACACACACACACACACACATCATTCTGCATGTCATTGCATATTTAATCCAGAGTTGCTGCTAAGGAAAGAGATGAAAACAAAGGAATTCTCAGGAATTTGTGACCAGGTATGGCTCAGCATAGAAATATGAGGCTATATCAGTTCTCTTACAAGGAATACAATTTTTATATATATAAAAGTATTTCTCCCCTTTCAGCACATCTTTGTTATGAAATGCTACTCGAGTTTTGATGTGGATCATATTGATTTATTAAAAGAATAGAAGTGAGCAAATAATAACAAAATTTGGTCATTTTTCTTTCATAAAGTAATCCAGTACATGATATGCCAGTGTGAAAAAGATTGTCTCCTTGTTCAATCACCACAATGAAAGGTATAGCTAAGTCTGATTGTGTAAATTTAATTTTTTTTAACACAATTTCTTTATTAAACATTAAGCTGATCTGAGCCAGCCTTGCCTTATACAAATCCCACAAAATTTGGCTTGCCTCATAATAGTTATGGTCTCACCTCACAGATTTTACAGACAGAATAGAATACAGAATGATAGAATTGGAAGGGACCTTGGAGCGCTTCTAGTCCCATGCCATGCTCAAGCAGGAGACCCTATACCAGGGGTGTCAAACTCGCAGCCTGCGGGCTGGATGCGTCACGCACTGGCCACACCCACACCCAGTTTAGCGAAGGCAAAAAATGTCACGATACGTCATGTGATGCCTCCATGACAACACGAATTTGACACCCTTGCCCTATACCATTATGGACAAATGGCTCTCCAATCTCTTCTTTAAAACCTCCAGTGATGGAGCATCCACAACTTCTAAAGGCAAACCATTAATTATTCTGTCAGGAAATTTCACTTAGTTCCAGTTTGTATCTGTCCTTGATAAGATGCCCTAAGATGTTTTGGAGACTAGGTTGACCCCTCTTCTCTGTGACATCTCCTCAAATTGCTGCTATCATGTTACCTCTAGTCCTTCTCTTCATTAGACTAGACATAACCAGTTCCTGCAACCATTCATCACGTTTTAGCCTCCAGCTCCCTAATCATCTTTGTCGTTCTTCTCTGTACCCTTTCTAGAGTCTCAACATCTTTTTATATTGTGGTGACCAGAACTGGATGCAGTATTCTAAGTGTGGTTTTACCAAAATATTATAAAGCAGTACTAATACTTCACATGACCTTGATACTATCCCTCTATTGATGCAGCCTAGGACTGCATTGGGTTTATTGGCATCTGATCTTGAAGCCATTTCCTAGGTCAGGGGTCTGCAACCTTAAACACTCAAAGAGCCATTTGGACCTGTTTCCCACAGAAAAAAAACACACCGGGAGCCACAAAACCTGGGTGGGCGTGGCCAACTTGATGTCACTCACTCCCACCCAGTCACATGACCCCCTAGCCATGCCTACCCAGCCACAAAACCATTCTCTCTCTGTCTCCCTCTTCCCCTTTCCCCCTTTCTGTATCTCTCTGTGTCTCTCTCTCTCTGTGTCCCTCTCCCTATCTTCCCCTCTCCCCCCATCTCTCCCCCCTCTGTCTCTCTCTCCCTCTGTATCTCTCTCTCCCCATCTCCCTATCTTCCCCTCTCTCTGTGTATCACTATGTCTATGTCTCTCTCTCACACATCCTCTCTGTGTATCTCTCTATGTCTCTCTCTCACAGACCCTCTCTGTTTATCACTCTGTGTGTGCCTCTCTATGTCTCTCTCTCACATCCTCTTTGTGTATCACTCTGTGTGTCTATGTCTCTCTATCTCACACCCTCTCTGTGTATCACTCTGTATGTGTCTCTCTATGTGTCTCTCTCTCTCCCCGTCCCCTCTCTCTGCCGCGGCTGGGCCAACCCAGCAAGCTCTTCTTGGGGCACTTCACTACGTCTTTTATTTCTTCTTTTTGGAAATCCAGGCTGGCTTACCTTCAGGCGACCATTCTCCTCCCCCCCTCCTTCTCCTCTCACAACCCCCTGGCTGCCTGTGGCTGAGCCGGGAGCGTGCGCACGCGTGAGGAGATCCTCCTCAAGCTATTGCCAAAGTGCAGCAAAGGCGCACATGGGGCGGCTGGCCACTTGCTTAAAAAGGGTCTTAACAGGACGTGGCTTCTCTTGTGCAGTAAGGCTCCGGCCATCGCCTTGCCATGTCATCCCCCACCCCTGAAGCTCTTCAGCCAAGCGTGGAGGGCGCGAACTCCAGTCCGAAGTGGCAGGAAGCGAAGGCTGCCTTACATGCAAATGTGGCGTGAAGGCAGGTACAGGGCCACTTCGCTCCTGCATGCTCTAGTGACCCTCCTCCCCCTCCTCCTCTCATGACCCCCTGCCCAGCTGTGGCTGAGCCGGGAGTGTGCACACATGTGGGGAGACCTCCTCAAGCGAGCAGCCGCCCACCCTGTGCACGCCTTTCCTGCGCTTTGGCGCTCGCTTGAGGAGGGTCTCCCTGCGCATGCGCACGCTCCCAGCTCAGCCACAGCCAGGCAGGAGGTCATGAGGGGAGGAGGGGGAGGAGGAGGATCGCCCGAACGGAAGCCTTCGCCATGGCTAGCTATCGTTCCTCAGCCCGGATTTCCAAAAAAATCCAAAAAAGAAATAAAAGGGGTGAGGGGCGGGGCCAACCAGTGATGGGACAGGAAGCCACAGCAGAGGGCCCAAAGAGCCACATGCGACTCCGGAGCTGCGGGTTGCCAACCCCCGTCCTAGGTAAAAGGGATTGAAACATTTTTCAATCCAGAACTGAAAGTGAATGTAGTCTAGAACAATGAGATAACATGCAGAAGCAGGTAGATAGATACCTCCTTAACTCAGTGAAGTTTAAGAAGGAGTATAGCATAATTGCAGAGGTTGGCTGCTGCAGGTTCAGACCAGTTCAGGCAAACCGGTAGTTGCAACCAGCGGATGGGTGGATAGGCAACCAGCCCGCCCACCCGCCCCGGCACTATCCCATCCTATATCGCCGTGTTTTTGAAGCCACGCGCATGCAGTGCGCTCACATTTTCAGTGCTGGGCAAACCAGTTATTACATTTTGTGACACCCACCTCTGCATAATTGGACTCATGGGATTAAAGTACTTTCAGCCTTCCTGTGATGTTGATTTTCTGGTCTACCTAGTGGGATGGACAATCATGAACATGGCTATCAGTGATGAAACCTTAGGTAGGGCTATCAAGCTGAACTTCAGAACAAAAGATATAGTTGGTTGCCATATATGATTATCCAGATTTTTGCAGGTAGTATCCCTGGCAAACGTGAGTTTTGCAATTTATATGACACAGTCTATGCCTCTCAAAATACAGCAATATCTATGTATTTGGGTGTGTGTGTGTGTGTGTGTGTGTGTGTATGTACCTTAACATGGTGACTCTGTTGCCAGGCGCTGTGTTCCTATTGTTAGATGTCTGAAAGAAGCCTATCTACAGAATAAAGATCCAGTTCCATTTTAGACCTAGTAGACAGATGGTTTGGAGTATTGTCTGTAACAGGAATGGTCCCAAAAATATTGTGTGGGGGGGAGGGTCCAAGTATCCTGTACCATAGCTTAGTATTATCTGAAAGGGAAAATATAATCCCTAATGAATTGCATGGCTAAGAATAGATCAAATGTGATACAGCTGCAGCTGATTAAATGTGAAAGGCTTCTTGTTTGGTGCACTAATAAATTACAGCAACTTTTCTGGGCATGTTTTTCTTTCCTGACTCTCTGTAATATGCAGAGTATTTAATTCTGAATATTTGTCAACAGCTCACTCAAACAGCAAATATAGAAAACTTCTGTCCATACCTGTTTCCAGTATGGCTCTGTTTCGTTGCTTCTATTATTCGGAGGCCCAAGTTAATGCAGGCATATGTGGCTCTTTCCCTTCATTTGAAAGCATGTTTTCCTCCACTATTCTTTCTCATAGCACTCCCCAAAGGATTGTCTGTATCTGTCCACAGTGACTGATTTACACACTATATAGACTTGGGAAGCATAGAGATGCATCATGCATAACACTGCTTTGGCACAGAATAGGGATGTGCACAAATTAATTCCCATGATATTTATGGGAGACTTCATTTACACATAGAAAAGATAGATCAGTGTTTCTCAACCTTGGCAACTTTAAGGCGGGTGGACTACAATTCCCAGTATTTCCCAGCCAGCCATTGTTGGCTGGGGAATTCTGGGATTTGAAGTCCACCCACCTTAAAGTTGTTAACATTGAGTAACACTCAGATATATAGCCAGAAAACCAGACAAATAGACAGATATTGACATTAATCTCAGTCTCTGCTGGCATAATGACTGGCTTAAAAAATGTGTGAGGAGTTTAAAAACTCAGGCCACAATTCCTATGCCAAGTCCTCAATCTGATCCTTTGCTTTAAAGGTGCCAGGCGAACCTCTGGCTGCGCATGACTCAGTCAGACCTCCCACAGCCAAGCCATTCTAGAAAATTCTGCCCTTGGATTCTTGGTTTAGCCTTCACTTTCTCTCCTGGTTCTTATTAACTCTGTGGCTTTTCTGGCTTTCCAGGCAGTCCTCTGACTGAAAATCACTGCTGTCCAAGGTGGCCTGACTTGCTAGGGCTGCATTTGTTCAAAACGGTGGGGAGGGAATTCTTTCTTAGTCACTTTAGTTGTGGGGGTAGCATGAAAGATAGCTTTGCTTCACTTTTCACAAAATGTGCAATTATGTCGCTGAAATAATATATAAGTATTCATTCTTCTCCTCTGCAAGATGCTAGGAGAAAAGAGGCTAAATGATCGAATGCCACATGACTTTCCCTACACACATCTAAAGAAATCAAGGAATTCCACTAAGGCAACATACATTACTTGAGGGAGTAAGATGCTTGTCGTGTTTTGTTTTATGAGAATTAAGACTGATACTTAAAACTAAGCTCCCAACCCACAATTTCTATCCTCCACCAGTTGTCTCAATGATAGAAAACAATAAAGGAAAAGTTTGCTGCAGGAGGGGAGAGCATTAACTTCTGCTGAGTTTTTTTTTTAAATAATTCATTTTGAAGATGTGTCCACTGCCAATTTCCCATGTGTGGGTGGCACATTTTAGTACCTGCTGCTCATTGTCATCACCAACTTCAATCAAGTTGCATCGACATTTTAACCCTGAGGAAGATTACCTCAGAAATTAAGATGTCCTTTTCTTTCTCCAAAAACCACACCCGTCGCTCACTCCCTGACTGATTTCACAACAGTTTGGGCAGCCACTTCAATAAAAGGAAGGTAAATGTATTTATCTAGGACAGCAGTGCAGACTGCCAAATGCCAACATACGTGGGAGCCAGATTATCTGTCAGGAGGGCAGTTCTTAAAGCACCTACAAGGCTTTTTACTTTTCTGCTAATAGCAAAAAATGTAGTTTCATCATGCTGTGAGATACTACATGTTTAGTTCGTAAGGATGTGAATCCATTGTCCCAAGATTTAGACTGATGGTGATATAATGAATTTGGAGTCATTTGACCAAGGGCCAGCAGTCTTATTAAGCACAGTGAAGCAGTCACCTCAGTTGGCTCTTACTGAAGGGCAGAGGGAACAATGGTGAAATGAGGGAATAGAGGCATGTGTACTTCATTGGTGTTCCCAGATATAATGGATATTGAGGAAAAACATCATGTGATCTTTCTCCTTGGGCAGGAAAAATCTATTTGGTCAACTCTTGGGGCAGCATCTATGGGGATTATTCTGCTACGCATCACAACAGCCTTTTTAAAAATTATATTCCTAGCAATATTAAAACACACACACACTGACACACAGATGTATTGAGAGAGAAGGGAAAATAGATTTATAAAAGTAAAGTTCTTTCCATCATTATTTAATCAAAGCCATATTCCAGGATATGACAAAAGTATCCATTTACCTGTGACATTTTCTTCTGAATAACTGTTCTCCTTTATGTGAATTTACTCAGTAATTTCTGTCATGTTTCAATATATTACCAACCATCCCTTTAGTTTGATTGGGAGGGAGTGGAAGAGGGGTGTTAGTGAACAAACTATCTGCCATTAGAAAATGCCCATGTTACTAATAGTAATTGTTACTTTTGGCAGAATGATTTCTGAATGCATTGAATACAATTAATTATTCTCATTGTATGGCAATTTGTGTTTTCATATGATGGAGAAAAGATAGCCCTTATTCATTTCATAAGCTATCTTCTGACACCACTTCAGAGTTTCCACCTGATTTAAGAGTTGGGGAAATGCTTGTCACACCTAAATAACTGTGTAAATAGCATTTTAATATACAAGGGGAAAATTGTATTTTTCTGAAAGTCTTAATTGTATAAAACATAAGTGTACAATAGTCCTCTACTGCATTTCAGGATAAGGTTGGATAACATTTTTTGGTCCTGAGGGCCATAGGTAGTACAGGACAATGGACTGGGTATGCCCGCCAGTGGTAGAATTTGAATTCTCTGTTTCCTTCTGTCTCTCTCACACACAATTACAAATGCACAAAAATGGTACCAATAGAAAAGAATATTTGTAGATCAGAGTTGAGCTGTGGGGTCCTTGGTGCTCTCTGTGCTTGATTGTCTCAAAGGTGCTTTTTCAGGAAGCAACTGGACTTTCTTGTTTTTTGTTTTGAAAACGTTTCGCTTCTCATCCAAGAAGCTTCTTCAGCTCTGACAGGATAGTGGGGAATGGAAGGATCCTGTCCACTATCTGATCCACTATCCTGTCAGAGCTGAAGAAGCTTCTTGGATGAGAAGCGAAACATCTTCAAAAGAAAAAACAAGAAAGTCCAGTTGCCTCCTGAAAAAAAGCACCTTTGAGACAACCATGACCTGAATGACTGAGAATCTCTACAGACCCTGTGCTTGATTGTTTTCTTTCTTTCTTTCTTTCTTTCTTTCTTTCTTTCTTTCTTTCTTTCTTTCTTTCTTTCTTTCTTTCTTTCTTTCTTTCTTTCTTTNTGAAACTCCACTGAATAAAACAATTCCATTGAGTATGACCTTACAAGAAATCTTTTTTTTTTCCATTATAACATTGTGAACATTTTGTACAATCTATCAACTTTCAAAAACACCCATTCTTTCAATTTTATACATTACCGCTATACATATTCTAGTCCTGCCTTTCACAAAATACTAGCACATAAATTCCTAACTTTTCAACTTATCCCTTATCACTTATCCCAGCATTCCTTCTCGATTCCAACCATTTATACAATTCATTCCAGATTTCATAATAATCTGTTTCGCTCTTCTCCTTGAGCTCTAATGTCAACCTATCCATTTCAGCACAGGATAATATCTTAATTATTACTTCTTCTTCTGAAGGGGTATCTCATCCAGCCAGCATTTTATCAGATACCAGAATTTTTGAGCTTTTGGGCATTCCCACCACATATGGTAGTAGGACCCCAGCGCTTCTTTACATTTCCAACATTTTGGAGAACTCTTTTTATCCATTTTAGCTAGTCTCGTAGGGGGGAGATGCCACCTATAGAACATCTTGTAAAGATTTTCTTTATATGCAATTGCTAATGTGAGCTTCCTATTCCTTTCCCATAGTTCTTGCCAATTGTCTAGCTCGATGCCATATCCAAAAATTTTACTCCACATTAGCATTGTGTCTTTTACTTGTTCTTCCCACATATCTTGTTCTAGCAGGTAATGGTATATCTTTTTTATCACTTTATCCTCTGTTCCTAATAGGATTTTATCTAATTCTGTATGCTCTAGCTTAATTGTTTTCTTGCAGACATTTCATTACCTAACCAGGTAACATGAATTCCTTCTAGCAGTGATGATGTTACTTAGTTGGGTAATGAAACAACTGCCAAAAAAAAAAAAATCAAGATCAGAGAGCGCCAAGGACACCATAGTACAAAATAATGCAACCAAACACATCTCTCCCCTGTTCCTACTTCTTTGCTTTGAAATTCCACTATATGTTTCTTTCCCTCCAATTGGGAAATGTGACCATGTTGAACATGAATGTTGGACAAATCCTGCAGGCAAATATGGACTATACCCTATTACCCTTAGGTGTTCTATAAGGAACCCCCTGACTGATAGGTTATTGGTTATCTTTGGTGGCAGTTTGATGAAATTTACAGTATGTCAGCTATTAAGGGGCACATGAAAATTATTTAGAAATGAGAGGGAAAGTACTGCTGCACATTCCAATGGTTCTCCCCATTGATACCTCTGAGGTAAACTCCACCATTCTTTAACCATGCAATCCTTTAATGTGCCCATAATGGCTATAAGGCAATAGTTGGTGGGTAAAGAATGTGAAAGAGGCTTCTAAATTCCTTTTAGTAGAGACAAACATTAGAGATATGAGGAGATAATAGAAGCAAAAAATCAGAACAATGCAAGCAGGAAAATTGTGTAATATATAGCAGAAAACAGCTATAAAATTCAAATCCATGATCTTATTAGCTAAGCCTATAGAAGAGATTGAAACATGATTCTAGTGTACTTCATCAAAAGTTATCCGAATGATCAGTAGAGAACATAGTTCTGAATGAGCAGAAAAATCAAGTTGGTGTAGTAAAGATTTTTTTTCACCTGATGCTCAAATCTTACAAAGTCTTTCAGAGGGACTTTTAGATTTTCAAAGTTTGAAACGTTTTAGAGGAAACTTGTGATGATAAAATGTACAGGGTTGTCAGTACAAAATTGTCAACATATAAACAATTTTGCAGGATGTTGTAATAGGAGACCTACTGAAGAGCAACATGTTTCTTTTAAACTCTTCCTAATTTGAGCACAATCAGTAATCATTTTATAAGATTCTTAGACATGCTTAAGCTTCTGATATAGCTATCTGATAGAATCACCTAACATTTTGCAATCAAAAATATGTATGTCTCATGTACATGTGGCTTGTCCCGTTTTCAGATTTGTATTCCTGACTGCCCTACCAATCAAAAAGTCTGTTTTATGTCTCTCAAGAGGGAATTCACAATCCAATGTTTTTGCTGATGATCCCTTAATTTGCTTTAAGCCAATGTCTAGCCATTTATGAAACAAATTTGTATTCATAATCAGAGAAAAAAAATGGAATCATTTGATTTTTATATTTCAGGAAAAATCATGAAACATTTCATTATATATGTACCAGATTTTGACTTTGCTTGCTTATGAACATTCAGATAATTTTCATCTTGTAACAAATGTTTCAAGACACAAATATCTTGAAACAGAGAAAAGAATCAATACTACTGTGTGATGCTGTGGTTTTATCAGTAAGATCCCCCTCCAAAAACGAGTCTTGCATAAGAACAAATAGTAACATTTTTACAGGGGTGAAATGCTCCTGGTTCACTCGTACCTGTCAGTCGCCATAGAGCTAGTCGCCAAGGTAGCGCGAGGCGCTGCCCACCTGCCCGGATGCCACCATTTGGGTTCTTTTACCCTCTGCGAATGCACAGAACGCTTTGCGCATGCACAGAGGGTAAAAGAACCCAAATGGCGGCATCCGGGTGGGTGGGCGGTGCCCCGCGCTACCTTGGCGACCGGCTCTACGGCGACCGACAGGTATGAGCGAACCGGGAGCATTTCACCCCTGCTTTGCAGCCAATAAATTGGACCCTAGAAAAATGGAAGATTCTTTCCAGCTGCAGGCTTCTCATGGACCAGGACATTTGAAAATTCACCCTCTAGTCTATTTTCCCCCCAATATGCAAGTTCAGGAATAGGCAAGCCTTTAGGGTCAGTGAATGCATTGGCAATATTTAAATAAGATTGTGAGTTCTTCTTAAAACAGCTGCTGTGATTGAGATGGCCAGTCAATCAAAATATCCATTGACCAGAATCCAGATTGATGAAGTTATATCTCGCCATTATAGGTAGTTTATCAGGATATTCAGTTGCTTTCCTGTATTATTTAGGTTCTTAAAGTTAAAGGCAGGAAGAAGCCAGGAAACCTGGCTTGTTTCAAAGGAGGGGACCATCTTTGGCATGACTGCTGATGATCTCATAGACCCCCCAAAAGAACAGAGATGTTTCCTGCCCAAGAGCCGGGATGGTGCAATGGTTAGAATGCAGTATTGCAGGCTAACTCTGCCGATGGCCAGCAGTTCGATCCCTGGACGCCGCCATTTGGGTTCTTTTACCCTCTGCGAATGCACAGAACGCTTTGCGCATGCACAGAGGGTAAAAGAACCCAAATGGCGGCATCCGGGTGGGTGGGCGGTGCCCCGCGCTACCTTGGCGACCGGCTCTACGGCGACCGACAGGTATGAGCGAACCGGGAGCATTTCACCCCTGCATTTTTACCTCAAAGCCATATTTAAAGATCAGAGATGATCTTCTCACTCACATCATTGTGGGGAGCAATGAACAAATGTCATATGATTTAAAATGTAGCAAGAAAAAGCCTTTGTTTATGCTAAATACCTTCAGGGGAATGACAAATAATTAGGAAAGGGTGCCATAGAGACTGGTCTCTGTAATGTAGATAAAGAGAGCATAATGAAAAAGTTTGAGATGACTAATTCTGAAGTGAAACAACATTCAAGAACATTCAAACATGGAAACTCAGAGCTGCTTGTCAAAGTTTCGCAAGCAGAGTAAGTGTAACAGAAATTAATGGGTCAGATTATTGCAGACCAATAACCATGTACATGGCTTTCTCTGCCTGTCTCCTTCTCTCTTACCTTTGTTTTCCTTTTTTTAAATCCAGTTTCAAATCTGTGACTTAGAAGTTATTTCTGTAATAATACTCTAAAACCTAAATCCACGCAGTCATTTTTCACCCAGAGAGTATTAACAATGACTTGATGGTTCCCCTAGAGTGAGATTCCCAGTTTATTAAAAAATGGACTAAGTTCTTCGCATAACTTAGATTTAAGATAGAATGCAATACTGTAAGCAGAACTTTGCTAATCTAATAGACTCCCCCCCCCCCTTCTCTTTCCCTGGAACTTCTGAGCATAAAGGCACAGGTGGAAGGAGAAATCCCATTTTTAATTCCAGTTTCAATCATGAGCTCTCTCTCTCCCTCTCCTTCTCCCTCTCCCTCTCTCCCTCTCTCTCCCTCCCTCCCTCCGTCTCTCTCTCCCCCCCCTCTGTCTTTCTCTTTCATATCTGCCTACTCCAACAGACTATGGGTGGCTTACAAAATCTAATACAGTTCTAAGTAAAAACATAGGCAAAATCAGCCCACCTGCAGGTCGCCACTACCAGTTCACCCGAACCGGTCCGAACCGGCAGAATACCACCTCTGCTGCAGCTGCAAATAGACTGCTAAGATTCTTCCAGACAGTGCATGAGCAAATGGGGAGGGGGAGCAAGTATGCTGAACCACTGCAATAGGGAGACTCAGAGAAATGTATTGCTTTCATTCCTTTCCTTTTGATTACAAGGATATACATTTTAATCCATTCCAACAAAATCACCTAAAATGTATTTGAACTGATAGCTCTATTATCACTACTTTTATTCTTTTTTTTTAAAACTGAGGACCAAGATTGAAGCATCGAGATTTAAAATTCTTTCTTGTGCCAAGAAAGATTGAATTTTCTAGATTAAGATTTATGAGTATCAGTAACATATAGTAGGGGTCATCTGATATAGTGACTTCTATATTGTTCCTGTGAGGGAACACTGAAGTAGCTTAGAGGCAAAGAGATGGAAGATAGAGCACATGCCTCCATATCACACACACAATTAGGGTTTTTTATTATAAGATGTTAGTATTAGCATTTCATTAGGGACAATATCCTCATCCAGTATCACACAGTCTATTACAAGGTTGTGGTTGTTTTTAATCATGCCATGTCCACAGAACAATGTAAAGCCAGCCACATTTCTTTCAAATGGCTCTCTCCACACTACAAACATGCATAACTTGTAGTTTTGTACTTTTTTTGTTTTACTAACAGAAATCGCACAGAGGCAATAAGCAGTTGATTGTTCAACATGAAAATGAGTAGTGAGAGGAAATCAATTTTGTTTCCTCATTGGGAATATGAACTAACTAATTATTTTATTTTATTTTATTCAATTTATACAGATGCCCACTCAATGAGCAACTTTGGGCATATACCAAGTTAAAAACATAAAAAAAACCATCAACTATACAAAACATATCTCTCATGTATAGGAGTGACATGATAGCAGTGCTACAATATCTAAGAGGCTGCTACAAAGAAGAAGGGGTCAACCTACTCTCCAAAGCACCTGAAGGCAGGACAAGAAGCAATGGATGGAAACTAATCAAGGAGAGAAGCAACCTAGAATTAAGGAGAAATTTCCTGACAGTGAGAACAATTAATTAATGGAATGACTTCCCTCCAGAAGTTGTGGATGCTTCAACACTGGAGGTTTTTAAGAAGAGATTGGACAACCATTTGTCTGAAATGGTATAGGGTTTCCTGCTTGAGCAAGAGGTTGAACTAGAAGACCTCCAAGGTCTTTTCCAATTCTGTTGTTTTGTTATATTGTTAAAGAAGATACTTTCAGAGATCACAAAGTCATCTTTAATTAGGGGTTTCAGCATTTTGGTTTTGTTTTTTGTCACAGATACCAATTATCAAAGACAACAAAGGAAGCAACACTCTTCCCTTCTCTTTCTTTTAAATCTTATATGGTTATTCTTTTGGGGCACCAGACAAGAGAAAGCTACTTAAGGATATCTTCAATTTCTTATAATGGTGAGTAGAAAAATCCAACTTCTGATTTTTATTGGATAGCATTTTGAAATCAACCATGGAAAAATATATTGATTAGTAAAAAAAAGTTTACTCTTTTCCATTTCTTTCTAATACAGTTTTATATCTAAAGTATATTCTTTAATTAATGAAGCATTTATTTATTTATGAGTGTATGTATGCATACTGTATATGTACAGTATATAATCAACAACACCCAAAATCCCTGTCAATCAATATAATCTAATACAACATATCTAATATATAAGCCATAGCATGATGTGACCTGTTAAGTAATCTAAAATTGGAGTCTGAAAACTCACTACAGAAGAACAGTGTAATTTAGAGTAAAATCATTTAGATTGTATTTTCAGTTCAATCGGACTGGAAATATTTGTTAACCTCACCAGTCTGATGTCCATTTTCTCAGCCTGCAAGAACTTAATTTGTTCCCACAAACTTTATTAGGAATGTAACTGTTATGTATGGAATATATATAGTTGTGTTAAGCCCTGCTAAAGTGAAACTAACCTTTAGATGACCCTAACTGTTAACTCCAACTGTTTTGGAAGGAAATTTAGAATATTCATATTTGGGCGGGCTTTTTCAAGTATTATGATTGGTTAAGGTTTATTTAAACATTTAGCCAGTTTATGTTGAAAAATAACCTAATATTAAAATCCCATCAAACAATCATGAGAAGCACTAATGGCAGCAAATGTGTCAATTTTATTTTTTAAATATGGTAAATATTGATAAATATGACCCATACAAAAAGAAAGCTCTATTGGGGTCCTGAATAATTTTTTTATGGTGGGAAGGGAGGGAGAGAGGGGGGAG
>QLTV01002691.1:870630-885892 GCA_003457575.1 Thermophis baileyi
ATATGTATATGTATATGTATATGTATATGTATATGTATATGTATATGTATATGTATATGTATATGTATGTATATATATTATTTTCTTGCCACCTGCTTCCAGTTTCTCTTTGACAATTTCCCTTTTGTTGAATTTTAGATTATAAGTCTTTTTATTCAGTGGCATATCATACACACTGATGATAATGAATGAATGAATGAACAAAAATAATTATAGTACCATCTACAAGAGCTTATATAAAGACTCTTGCCTTAGCCTAACAACAGCTGGTGCTGAATTTCTTTGATGAAGTATTAGCAAGATGTTCACATGTCCATCAGCTCTATCTGAATCAGAACTTTTTTTTATAAAGATGTTAATAAATGATATTCTGCTAATTTTATAAATTTGCAATGCAACAAGTGGATCAAGAAAAGAAAGGACTCCATTGCTGGACTGGAGGATATTACAAATATGCACTTATTCATTCTCATTCTCATTCTCATTCTCATTCTCATTCTCATTCTCATTCTTTCTCTTTCTCATTCTCATTCTCATTCTCATTCTCATTCTCATTCTCTCCCTCTCCCTCTCCCTCTCCCTCTCCCTCTCTCCCTCCCTCCCTCTCTCTCTCTCTCTTTCTCTCCATGTAATTTCCTGATATTTTCCATTTATATTACCTTGATATTTGCTAAGAATCAATTTAATTATAGATAAAACAGTATTAGAAGATTATAAAATAATTTTATGTGGGGTTTTTAAAACTGATTAAATATAAAAGATTGACATGTCTTCCCACTGATTAGAGATTATAGGTATTTTTTCAAAATATGTATTTGTGTGTATATATACAAACCTATTTGGGAAAAATATTTATAATACACACAGAGAGATGCAAATGCACAAAGACACCCCTCTCTCCACCTATTGTAACACCAACCGGCTATGACACTTTCATAATAAGGAAAAAAAAAACCCTTCATGCCAGTTTGGAAAACACATTAACTACCTTCTAGCCTCCAATGAGAGGTTTTAAAATAGCACATGTCATATGTGTTTTCCAAATCAGGCATGAAGTATTTTTGGTTCTTCTTATTATAGAACAAATCATCCTAACCGTTATCTTCTTTTTTAACTTCTTATTTAGCAATTTTGCACCTTCAGCTTACCTTCATTTCTACAAATCATTTACATTGCTATCCATAGATACTATATGAGTTGCTGACCATGATGAAATCAAAATGATAAAATGTGCATCATGATGTCATGACATACATTTCACCTTTTTGTACTTGGATCATGACACTGCATGCAATCAAGTGAGGGGCAGAGTCTGTACAACAACATCAAAATCTTGTTATTTATACCTCTCCTGCAGATGTCTATGTTGCTACCTTGCAACTTCATTATTGTCTGTTTCTGTTCCTTTAGCAAACATTAACTTATTTCTTGAAGATATTCTGCTCAATATTCAATGTTATCTTATATATAGGCTATATAAAGTTACTTCATATTTTAAAAACTCATTGTTTATGTAAATGTCTATGTTATATTGAGGTATATGTCAACTGTCTAGAAATGTAAGGATAATGGAAATGGAAAATACATGCTTTTATATTTGTTTGTTTTTTTTTTAAAATACTACACCAAGGTTGGAGAAATGCCTATTCTCTATCACTATAGAACTTTTTTTTTAATTTGTACTGGTGACTGAATTTCATGAGAGCATGATTCAATTTGAGTCTATGAAACTTATTTTTATTCAAGTTCTTACAAATTGCTCCTTTTTTTTTTTTTTGCCAAAGAAATCTAATGCTAAAACCTAGCCCTGGTAGGTTTTATTATTATTGTAAAGATGAGCCGAGGTGGCGCAGTGGTTAGAGTGCAGCACTGCAGGCTAATTCAGCTGACTGCTAGCTGCAGTTCGGCGGTTCAAATCTCACCGGCTCAAGGTTGACTCAGCCTTCCATCCTTCCGAGGTGGGTAAAATGAGGACCCAGATTGTTGGGGGCAATATGCTGACTCTGTGAACCACTTAGAGAGGGCTGTAAAGCACTATAAAGCGGTATATAAGTCTAAGTGCTATTGCTATTGCTATGTGTCTTGTGCAATATTATATGATGATAGGCATAACTATTTTGTATAATAAATAGGAGGAATTTGCTTTTGTGGAGTTATTTAATTGCAGACACAACAACTCATGCTACTTTCTTTTTCTGATTCTGTATCTATGTCAGAAATATCATACCAATACACATGTAGGAACTGTCATCTATAGAGAAACAGAGGGGGCAGAGAGTATCTTCCATCATTATTATCAACATCATCACCATCAAGCTGATCTCACTGCTGTATGCAAGCCACTCTTCAAGAAAAGGATTACACATCTTTAAACAAAAGTAATGTCTCTGCTGTTATTGGGGTTTTTAAAGTCATATTTTGAGTTTAGTTGACAGAGTTTAGAAATCTGATGCTAATACACTCAAAATATCACCAAAATTTCAAACTGATGATCAACCAAAATCCATCAAATGCACAGAAGCTTAAATCAGACAACCTTGGCATATAATCCACTACAGAGTGCACTAGAGTTAAGAGGGTGAAAATAGAGAAGAGACAAATGGCTTCTTGACCCACACAGAAAAACTCATAAAGAAAAAAAAATGGAAATTGTGAATCTAATATTTACGTTCTTCCAAATGTCTTTTGATTTCTTTTTTCTTTTGTAAAAGATATATTAAATAACATAAAAATATGCAGACATCCTCTTGGGCCTTAAAAACACATTCACATTATGTCTTCAAAAATAAAAATAAAAATCTATACATTCTTTCTGACCAAGAATTTCAAAGATAGTCCTTGAAAGTTAATTTGGGCAAATTCTGGTGATTACATTCACGAATCTTTCCTACAGATACTTTTAGTTGCACAGGTAAAGTTACATCCACATTTGCTCAGATAATCAACCAGTTCAAGAAAGAGATAAACAGTGTTATACATTTGATTAATACCTTTTATTCCAGTTTGCTTGTGGGCTACATCATGTGCTATAAATTATCTAGAAAGAACCATAATGAAATCAATACCCTAACTACTAAAAGTATATATATAAAGGGCTTCAGTTGAATTTAGAAGTATGAGAAGTGCCATAAGAGGCCAGCACTGCATACTCTATTAATTAATAGGAACTAGTAAATCTGTTTCAGGTTTTGTACTATTTATATTTCAGCGGTGGGTTGCTCCCGGTTTGGCCCAGTTCTGCGAACCGGTAGTGGCAGTGGCGGGAGGCTCCGCCCACCCACCCAGGACTCTGCGCATGTGCAGAAGCGTCGCGCGCAAGCGCGAGTGTGAACCGGTAGCAACGGGTTTTAGAACCCACTACTGTTATATTTGTTTAAATTCAATTCATTCTGTTCTAGTTCCATACACAGCTTTTTTTTCTGCCTAAAACTGTACTGTTTTACTACCATATTTCCCTTAAAATGACTTTTTAAAAAAATATTTTTCCTTAACATATGTCCTGTGTTCAGTTCTGCCCAAAATAAGTATTTTTAATACAGACTACTAAAACTCAAAATATGTGAAGAACTGAAGGATAATTCTTTTGAAGTATTATATCATTTTAGGAAGTTTGCATTAAAAATTAAATTATCTTTTCCCCCTCCTCCATTTCTCCTGCCATTTTCTCCAATGGCTGAAAATAGCTTATACTTGACACAGGGAATGGGTTGGGGGTAGGGATGTAAAATTTCCGGAAATTTTGAAGCTCGGAAAAAAAAACTGGGTTTTTTTCCGGTTTTTTTTTTGGGGTGGGGGAAATGGAAATTTTTGGAAAAATTGAAAAAAATGCTACATTAGCACTTTTTTGTCTTTTTAAGATTGAAAGTCATTCTGTTACTTTAGGAACATAAAATATGACTATGGACAATTTGACTTGGCATAAAATTATCACAACTAGCATATTAAAAATATAGTGTAGCCAAACAATTAACACAAACAGAATTTACTTTTTTATAATATTTATTTGTAAGAAAGGGAGCAAAAATCTCCTGAACTGCTTACTAGTTTATGTGGAACAGCCAAAAAGCCTCCACAAAACAATTTTCAAAACCAAAAGTAACAATTTTTCATATTTTTTCATATTTTAACATATTTCCATGTTAAAATAAAATATTCCCCAATGTTTTTTTTTTCTTTTTTCAATTTTTCCAATTTTTTGAAAAAAACAAAAAAGCCTTCAGGAAAAAAAACGAAAAAAAAATTGGTTTTTTTTCGGATTTTCCCGGTTTTTTTCCGGGCCTTCACATCTCTAGTGGGGGGTTATGTTCCAATAGAATTAAGGATAATCAACAGGATTTAAGGCAGGGGAAGGACTAGATCATAGCAGGTAGAATTTAAAATGAGTATAAAAAGTTCCAGGTACAAAAGCTAGAATTTTTACTGCAAAGGACTAAAGTGTGTAAGTGTGGATTTCTGTTGTTGTTGTTGTTTTTAATTTAAGGAGCAGAAATAAAATACACTGGCACATAATTGAGATCATGTTGGCAATTGGAGTCCTGGGAAAAAATATTTTATGTAAAAATAGAGATTCCTAGAGTTTGAAGGGGCTGTTTAGGCTATCAAGTTTATCTTCTTCCTTAGGAGCCCTGATGGTGCAGTGGATAGAATGCAGTATTGCAGGCTAATTCTGCCCAGAGTCTGCAGTTTGAGCCTGATGGGCTCCAAGTCAACTATCCTTCCAAGGTCAGTAAAATGAGGACCCAGATTGTTGGGGGCAATATGCTGACATTGTAAACTGCCCAGAGTGCGCTTTAAAGTGCTATGGGGTAGTATATAAGTCTAAGTGCTATTGCTATTAGTGCAGAGATCCAAATTAAAGCATCCCAGATAGGTAGCTCATTAAGTTTCATCTGAATATATACAACAAAGGGATCCCAATCTTCTTTGCATTATTACTTGGAATGGTAGAAAACAGGATGGTAGGTGTGGTTTTTTGGGGGGAAGGGGTGTTTCTCTGTAACATTCTTTCATGATTTGAAGAGAGTTATCAAATACACTTTGTGATTCTGTTTTCAAGCCTAATCGTATCTACTGTAGGACCTTTGGTCTCTCATTCTTTCTCTCTTCTTAAAACTTTGTTCGACTCTCCTAATCATAATTTTTGTCCTTCTCTGAATTTATTCCAATTTGCCTGTAATCCTCTTAAACTATGATGAAAAAGGACTCTGTATTTGAGATTTTCTCCCTGATCATGTATTTCAAAGTATTTCTTATGAAAAGATTTATTTAAACACATAAATACATACATACTTACATACATACATACATACATACATACCCTTTGTTCATTCAACAACCACATCAAAATGTTTGGACAAGTGGGAATTAGAAAGGATAATTGCATTCTGATCTTCACATTAGCCTTGGAAATATAAATCACATTGATTTGCTTTGAAAGGAGGTCCCTCTTCAAAATACCTCCTCCTCAAATCACACTATTGAGTAATTTTCCTGGAACATTTTCAAAGATGCTTCCCTTTGATATAAATAATATGCACTATAATTTATCTTAAACATCCCTAACTTTTCCTTTCCACAAATCATGCCCAAAGCATCTACCAACTGTAATAAATGAACAACAACAAAAAATCAATAAAACAAGGTGCTCTAAATACCAGTAAAAGTTATCAAAGAAATCCAACCAACAAACAAGTAGGATTAAAGCATAACAGGGGAGATGATAAAATATTAATCCAACAATATTATTAGTCACAAGAGCAGTATGTCAGAGAGAATAGAAGCTAATCATCTTCTAGGGCAAATGCCCACCAACAAAGCAAAACTACAGACAATGATACAAAGTCATTAGTGAGAAAATGGGGATGGGTGGAAGATACCAAATCAATAGAAACAGACTCCCCAAGCAGATCAACAAACAGAAAAGACAATTCGGCCATCAATATTATTTTTTATTATTATTTTTTAAACTTTCAAAAGCAAAGTACAACCATGAAGTTAGAATTTAAATTCTTTTGTTTTCCTTTTAAATTTCTTAGATAGTTTCCCCAAGCAGGCCACATGATGTATGTCTGAGGGGACTATATGCCGGTGTTCAGATTTAAAAAGTTGAACATTCCTATTAGGTGTACACCAGCCCTTGGGATTGGTTAAAATAGCTTTCCAGCTCCCACCCATTCTTCTTGTATAAAATGCAAGGGGTCCTGTGCTTATCACATGCCAGTTAAACATGGCTGCTTCTGTGACAGGTGCAGCTGACAAAAGGAATGAAGTCTTGATAAAGGAGGAGTGAAGAGTGCATATGTTTCACTGTTAAACATGATGAATATAAAGCCTACAATTTTAATTTATGACGATGGTTGTATATAATGTATGGCTTTCTATAGACAAACTTAAGCATTACCTCTTTATCGGTATAAAGCAGGATTCTTGGCAATTTATTATAAGGAAGTAGCTTACTAATATACTGGCATTTTTATTGTTAAGGTCAGTACAATGATAGAACTTGTTTCTGCTTTTCTTATTGCTTATGGAGGGAAAAATCAGATGCTCATCACTTTACACTTAGCTTCTGATATTAGCAGGGTTCTTGTTTTAGAGTCCATTTCCCACTGGAGCTAAAACATCAGATTAATAAATGATAGGAAAAGGAAGAATCAGAATCTGGCTCCATGCAGATTTTCCTATGTATTTCCATTTGTAAAGCTAATCAAACATATTTACCAAAAGAGAAAGCGAGAACGAATCAGCTATGCTGCTATGGTATTGCTTGCCTGATAGGCAGCATGCAACTCTAATTAGCACTGCTGTCTTTTCAAATATTATACAGCACAAAGTTATTGAGAGTAATTTCCTGAACGTTTGCACTGCTAGATTTCATCGTAGTTTGATGTAAGATAGTATTTTGATACAATTGGGATATATGGAAGTAAAGCAACAATGCTATCTCATTGTAACAGAACAGATTATTTGTGTTTCTGTTTATTGTTTGGTCTAGTCTAGTATATTTTTTTTTCAATAATTTTATTAGAGATTCTATTACATAAGTAAAATCTATACAACTGCAAAATAAACAGATACATTTAAAAAACTAAAAAAAAAGATTAAAAAAGAAAGATAAAAATAGAAAAATAAAAAGGAAACCTCCTTCATCCCCAGCACATATAATCAACATTAAAAATTAAACACTATCTCCTAAAATAAAACCAAACATCTCTTCGTGTTTTGTCTTTCCCCAGTTTCTATAAACCATTTCTAAAATCTCATCCATGCCTATTAATCACTAAAAATCCAGTAGGAGTTATCAGAAATGATAATATAAGTATTACAAATTATATCTGTTATGCCAAATCTGAATCCATCTTTTCCTTTTTTCAAATCCCCCCTTCCTCTTTTGAAATAATCAAAATTCAGTCCCACTAAAAAAAAACAATTAAAATATTACCAGAAATATCCATTTGTCATCTAGTCCTAGTCAAAAAGCCATTAATCCCCCCCCCTCTAATAGCAGTCCATTATTTTAACCTTGGTCAAATAAATTAATTTTGTATTCTTTTTTTCTTTCTGCTAATTTTCTTTAAAATCCTCAAAAGAGTTCTAGCATTTGCCTTCTCATACTCTCTTCTCTCAAAGTTCTTTTCTTCATCTCTATCAATCCCCCTTTATACTTCCTATGTAGAAATTCCGGCAAACCTTTCTTGTAATTCAACACAATAATCCAAATCACTCATGTGGTTTATAATATGTATTTCTTTTTCAATTTTTGAGTCAACATCTTTCATTTGTAAATCCATTATTTTTTTCTCCTTCTTGTAAACTATGATTTTTAATTTCACCTGTAAATCAGTTTCAGTTTTATTCAATGGGGCTTGAGTCTCTGGAGTTATGTCAGCTGAAGTTAATAAAGAGTTAAATAGTTCAGAAACCTCCTGTTACCATACATCAAACATTTCTTTTAAACTAGCCATTGGGTGACCTCTAATATTTAATTTTCAAAGTGTTTTTATCAGCACAAAGTGTAAAGAGAAGTTTTTCTCTTGAGAGAGAATCCTTTCAATCAACAACAGAATCTTAAATCAAGTCCATCTGAGCCCCTAATTTGTGTAAAACTTTCAAAGCCAGCAGTAATCATCCTCTTACTATATATTCCAAAAGTTACAATCCTTTGAACTTATAGTTAAACTGTATTAATTAAAAAGGATTAAAGGACACACACTCAATGATTTCAATAAAACTTGCCTGTCCAAAGGTTCTTGATCTTTAAAGAAAGCCAAAGAATGGGGGGGGGGGAATCTAAAGCAATTAAGGGCTATGCCAACGGTGGGTTCTAACTTACCTTGCTGCCGGTTCGCTTCCTCCCGCGCCGCGTGGCCGCGCCTCGTGGGCGCGTGCGTGCGCATGCGCAGTGCCAAAAAAAATCATTTTTTTTAAAAAAGCCGAAAACAAGATGGCGACGCATGCACAGTGCCGGAAACTTGGCTTTTGCGAATGCGCAGAAGAAAAAAAACCCGGAAAAAAATTCCAAAAAAAAAAAAATTCCCCCCCCCCAAAAAGAGAGAGAGATGGCGGCGCCCATGGACCGGCACCAACTGAACCGGATCCGTGACATCACTGTGATGTCACCAGCGGGTCACTACTGATTCAGGCGATCCTGTCCAAACCGGGAGGAACCCACCTCTGGGCTATGCCAGTGGAACTTAAAGTCCATATAGGTGACATTAGTGGATATAAGCATTTTGGAATCCCACAACTCCCAGGCAATGGCAAGCATATTAAGAAACACACTTCCTGCCATCTGTATGCAAAAAAGCAGCCGTATGGCGCACATGTGGGTAATCTGATGATCTCCAGAGAGATTGCAGCCTGACCCTTTTTTCACCACAAAGTGTTCTTCTCTTTTAAATGAATGTTAGTTTACCATTAGACTCACCAGAAATCCTTAGTCTAGTTAAGAATCCAGCTGAACAGCACCTCTGAACTGACCATCTTGCAATGTTAAGCAGAGATGGATCTAATTAATACTTGGATGGGGGAACCACTAGGAAACATCTGTAACATAGGTTAAAAGATCCTATCTTTTCTTTTTTTTACCCTACTCTAAACAGCTCTTACATAATTTTTTTCCCTATTTTGTATAGATTTCAAAGTTTTCAGCTCCATATTTGCTGTTTGTATTACCGGATCACTAAATTGGAAAGGATTATTCAGGCCATCAAGTCTACCCCCTTGCTCTGTGCAGGAATCTCAAAGCACCTATAGCATATGACTTTAAGAAATCTAGGGAAGGGAATCTACCATTGGTGCCACTAAAAACCGCTCTTACTCTTGGATATTTTTCCTAACAGTAAACCGGAATCTCTGTAACTTAAATCCATTATTTCATGTCATATTTTCTGAGATAGTAGATATGTTCTCACATTCTTCTGCATGATATATTTTCAGGTTCTATCATAGCCACCCACCAACCTCCCACCCCATCCTTCTATGTTGCTTTAGCATGACAGCAAAGTATTTGTGGAATGGATTTAAAAAAACCAATTAAATATAAAAAAGACCAACTTAATTATAACAGGTATAGCAACCAGCCTTAAAATAGACAATGAAGACCTTGATAGGTATCTTCTACCATTTAGGATTAACTATTAACAATAAAGGGACCAGTAATAAATAGGACAAAAATTATCAATTGATAGGGTAGCTAAGAAGGTCTTGGTAAAGATATTGAGATGCCGGAATGTGTCTATACCTAAAAGCATCAGAATAGTGCATGCAGTAGTTTTCCTTACGATAGTCTAATGGATATAAAAGTTGGACTTTGAAAAAGCAGGATAGAAAGAGTATTGACCCTTTTGAAAGTTGGTGTTGGGGAAGGCTTTTGAGAATACCATGGATAGCCAAGAAAATAATAACAATAACATACAATACTGACTTGATGGCATATAATCAATCAATCATAACATCTCTCCTCCAACCTTCTCTTCATCAGAGTAAATATTGCCAGTTCATTCAGTTTCCTTTCATAAACCTGTATTTCCAGTTGCGTGATAACTTTCATTGCCTTTTCTCAAACCTGTTCTAGTTTGCCTGAATTCTTGTTTAAATGGAGCACCAGGCACAGGAGTCAGTTTACCAGGCCCAATGCAGAATAAAATGGATTGATTGCTTCTATGATTTAAAAACTGTACTTCAGTTGATGGAGCTTAAAGTATATTTTTCAAGCAGTTTTTTTTTCCACAGCTACATTGGAATGATGATTCACTTTCAGTTTGTAATCAGTTACTATTCCAAAGTTGTTTTTCAACAAGAGGAAGAAATACAAAAGAGAGAAAAGTAATGAAAAACCCCTCTATATTCTAAGGAATTGTGTGCTTAGCTATACAAGGTAAAAAGGCCACCTGCTCAATTGCTGCTAATTGCAGGTGGTATGTCCTGAGAGTTGCTCTTTGTGCACCATAACTGCTCAGTAAGTAGAGAATATTGGAAAAATATAAGGAAACAAATTTCCAGGGAGTAATTTCACCAATCAGGGGATGAAAGAAAACCTAGCAGGGTAGATTAAGGAAGAGTTCCAAATTGTCCCTGGGAAGAACAAAAAGTATCCTGAAGCTGTGGGTATTTGACTTCATTGAGACCCTTTAAAAGGAACAATGCTTGAAGTATGGAGGAAACAAGTTAAACTTGAGCTTTTAGTAGAGAAAAGCAAATGTGTCTCAGAAAGAATAACACAAACCTGTTGAGATGTCCCTCATGGGTAAAAGTCAGCAGTTGGATGTATTTAGTTGAAAAGGAATAGAAAAGTTAACAAGGTAGGGAAAGTATGAAGAGCATAGCTTCTTGAATTCCTTCCAACCTTTTAACCAACATCGGCCATAGAAAGGCATCTATATTTCTTTTGTATAGTAAATTAATGGAGATATGTGTGTGGTGGGAGGGCACTTTTCCCCAACATACTAATCAGATGTGTCCATCTGTACAGTGTGTGTGTGTGAGAGAGAGAGGGGGCGGAATCTAACTAGGAGGAGTGCACACATATTATTGGAGTCTGTATTTGTCTGCTTTCCCCTTTTGTTGTGTCTATGTTTTTTTTTTTTTTAATGTGCAAATGTCTACCAGGAAGTACACAGCAAGCTGCATGTCAACAGGATGGAGAAGGCAGGGACTTAAAAAATGGAGTAGTCAGCAACATCCTAGGTCTTTCTCCTTTCCACAGAGATGTATTGGAGTATTTAAAAAAATGCCTATTTTTAAATTTTATCTATTTTTTACCAGTTTCTCCTACCATACAAGTTTCATCCCATTGTGTTTAGCTTTCTGAGAGTTTATCAGGCTGGACGTGTACTAAGCCCCTTTATGTAGTTTCTTTACAACATTCTCATGGTTTGGAAAGTATTAGAAAGGATATATAAAGAAGGTAAAAAGAGACAATTTGCCAAGAGAGAATACAGACAGATAGCCTGAAACTATAGAGAGGATGTCAAGCCGAGGTTGGCAAGGGATGCTAAGAACAACAATAAAAGCTTTGAATACCTTCAAAAAAGGAGAAAATCAGTATACCAACTGTTTAATGAAGAAGACAAAATTCAGACAGAACTGCTCAACTCCTGTTTTCGATTTGTCTTTTCTAGGAAGAACATATGTTCCAATGGTCAGTTCCAAGGAGACAATAAGAAAACAGCACTGGATCTGAGGACTGGTAAAAACATGGTCAGAAAATACCTGTTTACTCTGAATAAGTCTAAACCTCCAAGTACCAGAAGTATTACATCCCAGAAAATTGTTTCCATGAGCCTGTAATAATCTTTCCTCTGGAATTCAGTGATATCATTGAAATTCAAGACTTGATGGAGTTGATAAGATACTTTTGAAGACATAAGCAATCTTCTTATGGTGAATAGCAGTTTCCAAAAGGTTACAGATGTATGGCTATTGGTATGGTCCAGTCCATTCTCAGACTCCTTGATAGTTTCCAGTTTCACAGATACAGAAATAACTTGCTCATCATTTGTCCAGTCCTTTGGGTCTTTCTTTGAAATATCCTGGGATCACGGAATGTAAAGGTTGAAGGAGATGTTAGTGCTCATCTAGGCCAATGTTGTGTTCAGTACAGAAATCCACAACTATAGCAACCCCATCAAATGAACAACCACAATGTATTTAAGTATTTCCAGCAAAAGAGAGGTCATTATCTCTGAAGCAATCTGTTCAGCATTAACTGATAGATACTTTTTTCTGATATCCAAGCAAAATCTATTGTAATTTAAACCCATTATTTCTTGTCCTGTCTTCTGGAACTCTAAAAATTCTGCCTGTTTTCTACATATAAGAAATTTAAAGTTGAGAAATTTGAAGTTACCATTTGTTCTTGCAGTTTTCTTTTCTGCCATTGAATATTCCTTGAGAAATTTTCCTTTCAAACCTATTACCATCTTGATTGATGTACTTCCTAAAACATGGTACCAATCCCCAGTTCAGCGTAAAAATCTAAATTAAAACAAACTGAACAGATGGCTGTCTAGAACATAGAATAATAGGGTTGGAAGGGACCTTGGAGGTCTTTTAGTCCAACCCCCTGCTCAAGGAGGAGTCCTTATATTATTCTGGACAAATGTCTGTCCAGTTTCTTCTTGAAAACCTCCAATGATGGAACACCCACAATTTCTAGTTTCTATTTTATAGAAAATAAATAGAAACCAGAAGAAACACATAGTGGAATCCATAACCTTTTTGGGGTAATTGGTTTTCTGTTGAAGATGTCTTAGTGTTAAAAGGGCTTTTCTTGCACAAGTTGGAATCTTCCTTTGACTTAAATTTATTACTCCAAGTTATTCCAAGTTCTTCACTCTGGAAAGAGAGAAATCCTGTGTGACATCCCTTCAGATACCTGAAGAGTGTTTTCATATTAGTATTACTTGCTACATGACTGAAAAGCAATATTTGTCTTACTACAGAAAGATTTGCTTAAGGATATGGAGACAACACTGTTAAAGGTGTAAACCAATTCATGGAAGAATTGTTTAACAAATTTTAATCACTATAACTAATTGAAACTTCCATATTCCTAAGTGGCAAACACAGCATGGGAGAACTGTTGTTTTTATGCCTTATTTGTGGGTTACCTATAGAGGCACTTGATTGCCAATCAAATATTCAACCTGACCAAATGGTCTAGAAGAACATTTATACTTGTAATTATTTTTCAGGGGAAAAGTTTGTAGGGAAGGAAAAAAAATGGATTTACCAGGAAGCGTTTTATACTTAAAAGCATATTTGACTAATATGCCCTTTAACTAAATGCAGACTTCTCTTTAACATTCAACTGTGCTGAACATCCAGTATGTGGGGGGAGTGAAAGTTGGAAACCTGTAGTTAAGCTTGCAAAAAAAAAAATATTACAATTAAAAAAATCAAAGGCAAGCAATTTTTTTTATATAAATGCTAAAATTTCCTACTTAGAGTCCCTATGGAAATTGATTTCCTTCCTTCCTTCCTTCCTTCCTTCCTTCCTTCCTTCCTTCCTTCCTTCCTTCCTTCCTTCCTTCCTTCCTTCCTTCCCTCCCTCCCTCCCTCCCTCCCCCTCTGGAATGCCAATTGTGCAGCTATCCAGCCTTAATTGTTAACAGCCTGCCTCTCCTGTCAGGGTACAGGTGGCATCCATGCAAGGAGAGCAGCTGTAGAAGTCTCCCTACTTTGCCAGATTTGCTTGCTGAGGGAGAGGGACCCTCACTCTCTATGTTTTATCCTTGGCCTTTCTCTGCTGAGGTCACCAGCAAAACAGACAACAAAGGCTAATTGTGGTGCACGTCTGAAGCTGGCCAGCAGTTTAAATAACACTTAACAGATATGAAGTCTGGGAACTTTGTGGTGTTATAACTCTCCCTCCTTCCCCATCTCCTTTTTAGCCCTGCCATTTCAGTGGGTTGTTTCATCAGGGGAAGCAATTATATAAGCTGATAGCAGCTTTTTCGCTCAGCCTCTGGCAGGAAGCCAGCATCATGCTGCAGAGGTGCAGGGTGTGCAGCAAGTGGTTGCACCGAGTGATGCTCCGTAATGATATGATGTGGCTGTGTGATTAAGAACTGGCTTCCTGCCGAACCATTTCTGCCTGGGAAACAACAGCCGCTGTACTTCGGCTCCTTGCTGCTCAACAGCAGCACGTCATGGAAGGTGCTGTTTCCTGGATCTTGTGATCACAAAAGGTGAAGACTTTGTTAGAAGGTGAAGTCCTTACCCATATCACACTTAGTTTTCTGAACAATATTAGGCCAAATCCCATCAAAGCCAGGCATCTGAAAGGTTTTGCCTTGAGAAAGCAAGCGAGCAGGCAAGCTTGGCTATAAGCCATCTGGTACCAATTATAGCTTGCAGTCATGCAACAATTTATTCTATAGCTTCACTAAAAATGATAGCCATTCCCCTGCATAAGATTGTGTCCATCAGGCATAATAAACTTGTAAACCTTTCACCCACATTTCCCAGCTTCTGTAGATATACCATGCCTTTATCTTGGCCTCTTTTCCTAAGAGATTCAGAGCAGCATAGCTTATGCAGTCTCTCATTCGTAAAACAATCACTAGAAGACCTGCTCAGTCTCAGTAGAAGAAAGGCTCCTCTCCTTTCTCAGTGCCTGCGTTATGGGGACCAAGGTCTCTGGCTCTGTATTTGAGAAGCCTTTGGCAGTAGGGCAGAATAACCTCAGTTTTATGACAGCGAGTCTCGTCTTACATTGGTGGCCTCATTGACATTTCCTGGAGGCAGCAGACAAAAATAACAAGTGGTTTGAACAGCACCAGGAAACTGGATCTAAATCACCATTTTAATTTCCCAGAAACCCCAGAATGATGTCATATCTGGGACACTGTAGCAAATTCAAAGGAGACTCAGCCATCTGCTGTGGGGCAGGCATGAGTAGAACCATGGGCTGCTGTCCACTGGATCTTCCCATGTGATGATATTACCGTGCTGTGTCTTTCATCCCAGATGTCCCCCTAAGGGCAATCCATCTTTAAAGAACAGGGAGGGCAGGGTAGGTCTTAGTGAAAACCACAACAGACGTTCTTTATTCATAATCCAAAGGCTGCAGCATTGTCACAGCTCCCCAGACAGTGGCAGACACACTAGGGAAATGGAAACTGGCACAAAACAGGGAGGGGGAGAAAGGAGGCAATTTTGCAAACAAAGAGACAAATGGTTATGTTGTTTCTTGTTAAACCTTAATCAGTGTGTGTGTGTGTGTGTGTGTGTGTGTGTGTGTGTGTGTGTGTGTGTG
>QLTV01002691.1:885917-907664 GCA_003457575.1 Thermophis baileyi
TGTCTGTGTCTCTGTGTGTGTGTGTGTCTGTGTCTCCCTCTCTCTCTCTCTCTCTCTCTCTCCCTCTCTCTCTCTCTCTCTCTCTCTCTCTCTCTCTCTCTCTGTGTGTGTGTGTGTATCAATAATATTCTCCTCCTAAGTAAGCCTCTCAGTCTCTTTTAAGTCTCCATTCAAAACCACTGTAGCTTTGGAGCTTTTCCTGGCATCTTGACAGTTTGGGAATATAAAGGGCTAACATGGCCAACCTCACTTCCAGACAGGAAGTTTTGGGATTCCAAAGCACTGTCTCTGAACAATCGGCCCTACATCCCCTCCCTTCTCCTCACAGTGTTCAATTGTTGCTCTTTCAGAAAAGTTCATATGGTAAGTTAATAAGATGCTATGGGAGTCAGCTGATAATCTTTTTCTTTCAGTTTACAGGATGCTTCAATAACATGCAAAAATTCTACTATTCGTTCAAATTATTCTTTTTCATGAAATGGGAACAGGAAATACAGGTGTAGGGAGATATAAGATGATTGAATGGTTTTCCATATGAACTGAGCTTCCAGATGTTATCAAACCCATGTGCAGGGTAGTGAAAGGGGAAAAGTTATTTCACTGGCTAGCACATAACAATTATCTTTCTCTTTTTAAAATTTGTTTCTGGTGCCAACTCCTTCGGTTTTGTTTTACACATTTTTACTGATACTATTGTGTTCCAACCAGAAAAAAAACCCCACAGGTGATTATATACTTGAAAATAAATTGGATCAAAGACTAATCTAAAGATTAATTAGAAGCAGTCCTCTCCTTTGTATTCTCTGAATGTATGGAGTTCAGCTTCCAGAATTAACATCTATACCAGTGATGATGAACCTTTTAGGTTGCCCAAACTGCAACCCAAAACCCACTTATTTATCTCAAAGCAGGAATGGAGAGGGAGAAGGGGGCGGCGTTTCTGTGTGCTGCCGTTTCTGTGTGGCACTCTCCCCTCAATGCTAGCGGCCGCCACTGCCCCCTTCTCCCTCTCCTTTCCCACTGCTGGGCAAGGGGGCTAGCAGAGAGGGGAGAGTGCGAGGTTGCTGCTTCTGGGATAAGGGGATCCGGGAAGTGTCTGGGTCTGGCTCACCTGACTTCTCTTCCTCTCACAGCCAGATTTTCCAGTCCTGCTTGACGCAGGCTTCCCCCCCCAGGCCCCCGTCCATTTTCCCCCCAACAGCTGGACAAAGCTAGGCAAAAAGCCAACCCTCACCAGCACCCAGCTTCACCGACAGCGGGCTTGGAAAGGGCAATGTGAGCTGTGCTGCCGCCTGCGTCAAGCTAGACTGGGGAGGGAGAACGTGAGCGAGCCAGTGATGCTTCCCTCCAGCCTTTGCCCAAAGCCCCGCGTCGCACCAGGAGGCTGAAGTTGGAATTTCTGCCCCCTTCTGACCTGCATGTACCTTAGCAACAGGACTGTTTCTCTCTGCCCCATTTTCCTGTTTTGTCTGCTGGATCGGTGCAGGGGGACGAACCTAGCTTTGCTGCCCATTGCAGGTAGGAATCTCAAAGCCGAGAATGAATGTTTGTCTTGTAGCCAGCCCGGGTGCTAGATTGGACCCCTGAAAACTGTCTCTCGAGGAGCACAGCCGAACTTTTGCGCACCACTCGCTGAGGCAGAGGGTGGGGTGGAGCTAATAGGTGTCCAAGCTAAGTGGCCAGCGGGGAGCCCAACTCTCCGGCGGGGAGGGGGGGCATCTCAACTCTACAGGAAAAGTAACTGCTTTTTTTGCCGAAACAAGACGACGCAGGGTCACATTGTGGCTCCGTGTCATAATGGGCTTCAGGAGGAAGATGGGATCCCGTCCCTCCCATTGTGAAGCGTGCGAGTGAAAAAGTTCACTCAATCAATTCCAACTTCACGAGATCTTTTTCTTTCACAAGAAGTTGGAATTGATTGAGTGAAACGCAACGGAGAAACGCGATTGGAGCTGGGCTGGGGCGACTGCGTGCGTGCCCACAGAAAGGGCTCTGTGTGCCATGTCTGGCATGCGTGCCATAGGTTCGCCATCATGGATCTATACTGTCAGGACAATTTGGGGAATTGATGAATGCCAAGGTTGGAGAAGGCTATACTAGAGTATACAACCCTGGTTTATGAACAAACAAACCAAGCATATAACAGAATATATTTTACAGAAAGAAGTCTTCTCTAAAACTCAGGTTGAAGTGTACAGGCTGAGCATGGACATTCTCCAGTGAGTTGGAGAAATCAGGGAGAAAAAGCCCTGAGGATAGTGAGACAGGATTGCTTCATCATTAAGCAATACAATGCCCTCATAGAGAGAAGTCAGCTGATTTATGGATCTTTCTATCCCTCAATAATGCAAGATTGGGACTTTAATATCTCTTCATTCCCCATGCTATAACTAGTCCACAAGCACATTAGCAGTTTCCCCTTGTAGGGACTCTGTGGACTTTTGGAATTCTGGTCATTGGAAGAGTTCACTGTTTAAGTCCCATATGATGAGACAGAAGGCAATATAATAACCACTGGATCTGGGCAGAACCAACTTACTTCAATTAATTCATTCGTTGTCACGTAGAGGAGGTTTTCCTGTTCTACACATCAGTCATTCTTTGATAATGAAACAAAATATATTCCTTTGTGTGGGATTTTGAGTTTTTCATTTCCAATAAATAAATTTAAAAAAAGAAAATTGATGCAACCTTAAACTCTAGTCAAAAAAGAAGATTTTTAAAATAACCTAAATAGAGTATAAAGGAGGCTACCTCTTGGTCACATAATCCTAATGGAGGTATTTCCTTGCCTGAAGCTACCTGTCCACTCATCTCATGTCTGTCTCCTTGCTGGAGTGATAACTACAGGTATGTTACAACAAATTGGTATTAAGAATATTTCACCTCATACATCAACATCCAGCACCACCTACTGGTGAGAGCTTGTAGCCAGGCTGGATGAATTCTGCAAATCTATTCAAGTTCAGAAAAGGACAGAAACGTTTTACAGAATTTGTCTTCTTCATGAAAAGACCTAAGTGCTACTGGTAGACTGCATATCTTTCATACAAAAAAGCCTATGTTCAACTCCCACTTTCTCCAGTTGGAAAGATAAAACATTAATGAGTTGAAAATGGGAAGAAAGCTTTCAGAGGACACAACAATGAACTTGTCTGGCCTAACCCAGTGATCCCAACATTTCTCAAAATCTCAACATTCATTTTAAACAATAAAGTTATGGCTTAAAAATATGAGTGAACAATGTGTGGTTCATCAAAGATTGCCAAACTTCAGCTTCACAAAGCCACAGAAAAAATGGCTGGCAATGACATCATCTGCCAATGACGGCAATGGCTGGCAATGACTAATGCCTTCTCAAAACTCTGAAACCTAAGGGAGATAGCTGAACAAGGTTTTAGTAATTAGGGTGAAATGTCATTCCCCTGCATATGGTTTTGTCTTTGCTAGTGACTAACCAAATTAAAATACATTAGCAAAACTAGCAAAATGATGCTAATATGCTTCATTTGCCTGATACCTAAAGTAGACATCTCAACTTTTTTTTTAAGACAACTTGACAAATAATAGTCACTGTGATACATAAAGCAGTTTAAAAGAATCACTGACCTGGGTAACTAGACCAAAATTCTGAAATTATGTCAATTGTGCATTCAGATAATACAAGAATGAGATATTTTTATCATGGAAAAAATGCTTGAATGCAAGATTTGAAAGTAATGAAAAAGATTGGAAGGTACAGAGGGAACAGTGTTCATCTTGCCTCTAGTCCATAGTTCATAAAATAATTAGGCTTAAACTGCAAGAAAACATGTCCTTAAATAATAGACAAAGGGAAAATGAATAGAATAGAATAACAGAGTTGGAAGGGACATCGAAGGTCTTCTAGTCCAACCCCCTGCTCAGGCAGGAAACCATTTCAGACAAATGGTTGTCCAATCTCTTCTTAAAAACTTCCAGTGTTGGAGCATTCACAACTTCTAGAGGCAAGATGTTCCACTGATTAATTGTTCTAACTGTCAGGAAATTTCTCCTTAGTTTTAGGTTGCTTCTTTCCTTGATTATTTTCCATCTTCAGTACCAGAGTGGAGTATTGTTTCAGTACTTACCAGGTTTTTACATCTAAAACTCAACACACCAGTAAGGTTAAGCAACCTTTGTCTAATCTCTGTTGCCCTGTGATGTCAGTGAAGGACTGGCTGTCCACAAGGACAGTGTGATCGTTTACAAAAGGAAGCCTTGTTTATAGAGCTGTGTACAAGAAGTCTTCTGTATGAGTTGCAACCCTGATAGTGCTAGGGGTTGTGTTGAAGCCTTTGCAAGTGCAGCGCTCTATGAAAAAGTTCAAAAAGGATGCAGATAATTGTACTGCACATGTGGACAGTCAGTTCACTGCTTCACTGCTATTCACTACAGATTTCTACAGGCCTGAACAAAAATAGTATGTTACCTAGATCCACAACTTCGGTCATTTTAATAATGACTAATCAAATGTAAATACAAACCATAGTTTGGATTTCATTTGATTGAAACTAACTAGGGTATAATTAAATTTACTAACAATCCATCCCTGATAAAGCAAAGGAAAACCAGATGAAGAAAGATCTGAATTCCTCTTTATAGTGACGCATGAGGAAATGAGAGAGATATGAGCTACCATTTGTGCCTATTCATTCATGTCACAATGAATTGTAACAGGTAATGCAGAGAAGACTCTGTCATTAGACAATGAAGCAGCTGCTTGAAGCTTCTGGCAGTGGACTGGGACATGTGGTGAACTGGGGCTGCCCTCTTTATTTGCTGTCTGGAGCAGTGTGTTTTATTGCATCTAAGACAGATGGCTTGTCCAGAACACTTCGTTGCCCTAGCTGGCCAAAGAGTGAAGGGAAGCTGCTGGGGAAAAGGTATGTAGGAAAGAGAATAGAAAGTGGCAGCAGAGCCTCTTAGTAAAAGTGCAGTCTCTGTCCACTTGCTTTGTTTTTGTTTTTCAGGAATTTTCCTAGATAATTCCCTGACATGGGACACCTAATATATTAATCTGTGAAATCAATTATGAGTGAATCTTTTAAACTTGAATTGTTCTTACCCATCTCTAGGACTGTTTACTTGAGCTTTTCCTTGAACACTCAGCTCCAAATCTCCTCCTGCAGGTCTATATAGTTATCAGCATATGCATCATATTTCACTGTCTTGTACATTCAGTTGCCCTTTTTCCTTCAACAGACTCTACATTTATATTTCCAAAGTGGCTTGATAAAGAATATGTCATTGGTGTAAGAAAAACAGGATGTCTCACAGATGAAAGAAAGATATGGCATCCAGAATTAACTGCTGCAGATCCAAGGATGGGGGCTCCTGGGCCCCTCTGAGAGAATTTTTGTGTGTGCAGGCTGGGCTGTAGAGCCCTGGGGTCCAGACTGAGCTTTGCCATTGAGACATTATGCTTCTGAATCAGAGGTTCCATCTAGCTAGCCATGACTAAGAGCCATTGATGATCAATTCTCCTCCATAAATAAGCCTAATTACAGGAGAAAAAGAAGTAACTCCCTGCCCTGTGGCAGCTTCCTCCACACATTGGCCCTGACCTGTTCGATCCACCTAATCTGAGAGAATGCTGGCAGCCACACAGAATGTTTCACCTGGTGATTGAAGTCAACTGGCAGGCCGGAATTTCCCTAAGGCTCAGTGTGTTAGCCCTGAAGTGCCAAGTATGCAGAAGCCTTAGTTTGATTTCCTCCCACTCCCAACAGCTCAGGGGCAAAGGCCTTGGGAAAGAAGGGAAAAAGCTCCTTGGTGCAGGTGTTTCTTAAATGGGGAGCAAAGGAACACCCTCTTTGTTGGCTGCAGCAAAGGAAGGCCTTCTGCTTCTCCTTCACCTCTTTCACACAAAAATAGGGGCCCTCCTGTCTCTTTGGCATTATACCTATGAAAGAGAGGTGTTAATCACAATCAGATAAATGAAGCAAGAGAGGAGGAGGAGAAGCTCCAGCCTACCCCTGTGCCTCAGTAATTACTGTTGAATGGCTTCTGGTCTGTTCACCTCTGTGCCAAGTCAGTAATGTATCCCCATTTGGTCGATTCGAGATCTCCAGCAACACCTGTGGGAAAGGCTTTAATTAATCCTCAGTTACTGTTGTAATTGCACTATCCTAAGGGAAAGACCTAGTAGCCAGGAATATGCTTTTAAACATATACTGTAAACAACATTTGTCCTCAGGAGGGTTCAGTAAATACTGTGGCTTTGACCCTTTCAGTGCTGGATGCTTAAAAGAGTGTGTTTTATTAAACTGCTAGGAGCCATGGAGTGGGTAATTCTTCTCATACCCTGTTGGTAGTTGAAACATTTCTTGGCAATCTGTGCATAGATGAGAAGAATATTTTAACTTGCCCATTTAGCCTTAATTTTAATTATGCTTACTCTTAAAAAAAAACAAAACCTCCAGATTTCAATAGAACTTGTTCACAAGTAAGTAAGCAGGCCCAGGGTGGAACTTAAGCAGTCTTTTGCTCTTGGACAGCTTGATTTCATTTTCAAACAGTCACACATAAAACAATAAAAAAAAACTTAGCAGGGTGTGTGTGTGTGTTCTGTCTCCCACATTTGTGTTTATTTTTGGACTTACTTACAAAGCATCACTTTGCTTTTATGATTGGTTTGGTGAGTACTGAAGATCACCAGATACATTGAGGTTTCCCTACAGGATAACCTTGATTTATCTCTGGAAAGGAGGAGAAATGAAAAACAGAGGAACAGGAATGATGGTGGTGGGAAATCGAATGTTAATATTTTTTGTGGTGGTTGCAGATTGTGCAAATCTAAAAATAAATCATACCCTAAGTAACTTGCAATAAAAGGTACACACTTTTTTTCTTTGGGGCATTTATTTCCTTAAATATTATTTGGATTCCAATATATTTGGCTTCTTGAAAATCACCTTTGGAGGAAAATATTACCATTAACCATATCTATGTGTAGGATCAATCTGGGAAATTATTCGGTGATTCAGCAATAACTTGGAAAGAATCCCTAGTAAGTACACAAACCCAAAAAAGTATGACAAAAGCTCATTTTAAGCAATGGAAGGATAGATATTATAGACTTCCAGTTTTCAAGCTATATAATTCTATTCTTCCTTATGGAACAACAGAAAATCAATGCTGCTCTATCATATATGCCATACTCCTGATTCTGCCAGTAAATTGATATTAAACTATATTAGCTTGCTAGTGACCCATACTCTGAAGTCTCAAAGTTACATGATTCTTCAGAATGGCAACTCATTGAATATTAAACTTTCTATTCAGAAATGCCTTTGGATTTTGTCTGTCTCTTCTTGTTATTTATTCTTTCTCTTTCCATAAAAGTATTGTTGCTTAGCCGGAAAGCTGTACTCTACAATATTCCAAAACTTTCCTCAGAAGAATTTGTCAGCTCAAAGCTCCCTGACAGTCAGAATTTAATAGTAATTCTAAGCCTTTATATGGAGGTAGATACGGCAAACTACAAGGACCTGTAATCTTGTGGATCCAATAATAAAATAATTCTCCCATTTCTGCTAAAGAATATATTTTGGGGAAGGTGATTAGGAGATTTCCAAGTCTTGTTATGATACAGGGATATTTGGATGGAGTTTTAAAAATGCCTCATTTTGCTGACCAATGGGGACTGGTGAGGTAGAAAATACAGCAAGGTGCAAAGGGATCACAATAAGCAAAAACAATGAAAGAAAAGAATTATTTTACTCAACTGAGTTAACCAGCAAAAGCAGTTGCAGGAGGGAGCAGTGGTTGTATTCAAACATCCAGTCACTTAAGAAGGCAGTTTTAACGATGTTCCTTGTGAATAAGTACATTGGGTAAGATATTATACCCATGCAGAGACATGAACTATTTTTGGACATGACCCAAATCCCTCCCCCCCTTTTTTTCCAAAGAGCTCTTTCAGAAAAGGGGACATATTTCCACCTATTGAAATTAAATATTTCCTTTTCTTTAGTAGAAGATGGCAACCCACAGTTTTTAGGTACTTTTAAACTTGACACATGTAGTGATCCAGGACTTATCTTAGACTGCATCTGGTCCTATTGAATATTTTATGCAAACTAAAAATGAATTACTGGCTTTGAATGGTAAGCCCTGGGTTGGTTCTCAGAAAGGTTGGTGAGTGCACAGTCTTGCTACTCTGTGGAGCACGACTTGATCAGAGATTTTGAGGAAAGAGAGAGAAGCACCTGGGTAATTAAGAAATCACCCCTAGGGAGAAGAGAGACGTGTGAGATGCAGTTTTTCTCAACCTGAACATCCTCCAAAATATGTGAATTTCAATTCACAGGATTCCCAAGTACAGGTAGTCCTCAACTTACAACAGTTCCTTTAGTGACCATTCAAAGTTACAATGGCACTGAAAAAAGTGACTTATGACTGTTTTTCACACACTTGTGACCTTTGCAGGGTCATGTGATCAAAATTCAGAGGCTTGGCAACTGATTCATATTTATTCCAGTGTCACAGGGTCATATAGCAATAGCACTTAGACTTATATACTGCTTTATAGTGCTTTACAGCCCTCTCTAAGAGGTTCACAGAGTCAGCATATTGCCCCCAACAATCTGGGTCCTCATTTTACCCACCTCGGAAGGATGGAAGGCTGAGTCAACCTTGAGCCGGTGAGATTTGAACCGCTGAACTGCAGCTAGCAGTCAGCTGAAGTAGCCTGCAGTACTGCACTCTAACCACTGCGCCACCTCGGCTCTATGAAAAGCTTTTGTGTCCTTCTGACAAACAAAGTCAATGGGGAAGCCAGGTTCACTTAACAGTGTTACTAATTTAACAACTGCAATGATTCACTTACCAACTGTGGCAAGAAAGGTGGTAAAATGGAGCAAAACTCACTTAACAAATGTTTCCCTTAGCAACAGAAATTTTGGGTTCAGTTCAGGGGTGGGTTCCAACTTACCTCGTTGCTGGTTCGCTCCCTCCCGCGCCGCGTGGGCGCGCTACGTGCGCAGTAGCAAAAAATCCCCCCAAAATAAAAAAAAAGCCAAAAAAAAGATGGCGGCCACATGCACAGTGCCGGAAGTCGGCTTCTGCGCATGCTCAGAAGGAGAAAAAAAATTAAATTAAAAAAAAATATTAAAAAAAGATGGCGGCCCCCACGGACCGGCACCGACCGATCCGGTTTGGTGACATCATCGTGATGTCACCAGTGGGTCTTTACCGGTTCGGGCGAACCGGTCCGAACTGGGAGGAGCCCACCCCTGGTTCAGTTGCGGTTGTAAGTCAGAGGACTACCTGTAGTATAATCATAGCTGAGAATTATGGGTGTTGAAGTGCATATATGTGGTAGTGTTCAGTGTAAGGAAAGCTGCAGTGGAATAGCAATTCTTGCTCTGTATAGATTTTAAAAATTGAATCCTGCTCAATCTACTACTTCATGGTTATAAGCAAATATTTATCTAAGTCCAGGGCCTGCCAGATCTGTGGATTTCAACACCCAAAATTTTCAGTAATGACTAGCTGGTGGAGAGATTGGGAGTTGCAATCCACACACCTGGAGGACACTCAGATTACTTGATTTAGGCTAAAGTACTACTTTCTATTCAAGTGTTCAATGCTGAGGAATAATTGTTATTCACTCAACTACAGCTGCATTTATATTTTCTTGACTAATTCTGTTCAATTGCAATTAATTTGTAAAAAGACAGAGTAAGTACAGTATTTCTAACAGTAAGGGCCTGAAAATATTATACTGTTAATTTTTTTTTAGAAAACATATGAAGCATTAAAAAGGGAGATAATAATTGATACCCTCTTCAGTTGTTGTTGCTCTGTCTGTAGTGAATTATCTGGAACATCCTAAGTGCAAGTAAAATGGAGATCCTTCAAGTCTGAGTCACTTTATTTTAACAGAATGTTAACCATATTTCAATTTGCACTTGAATTAATGGGTAACTACAAAGCTTTGGAAGTCTTAAAGAGCATGTTTCGCCTATTATAACACATTTTATTAATCAGTGTCTTTCATTAAGAGAGACCCTTCAGCTAAACAGTCATATGTCTATCAGAGGGGGCCAAGGAAAAGATCTTTGCACACATAGTAATTGCAAAGAAAGGTGGCTCACCAAGCACATTTAGAGATTCTCCAGAACAGTTCAGAAAATATGTTTTTGGTTGGGATACTAAAATTGTTAGGGCATTTAAAAAAAAAAACAGAAATAAGAGACTAACTAAAGAAGCAAACAGAAGAAAAGAACGCTCATTCTGAGGGAAAAATACAGGTATTCCTCCACTTATGATCACAATTGAGCCCAAAATTTCCATTGCTAAGCAAGACAGTTAAGTGAATTTTGTCCCGTTTTACAACCTTTCTTGCCACAGTTATTAAATGAATCATTGCAGTTGTTAACTTAGTAACATAGTTAAGTGAATCTGGCTTACCCATGTTCTTTGCTTGTCCAAAGGTTACAAAAAGTGATCACATGATCCCCAAGACACTGCAACTGTCATAAATATATGCCAGTTGCCAAGTATCCAAATTTTGATCACATGATGATGGGGATATTGCAATGGTTTTAAGTGTAACCAACGATCAAAAGTCATTTTTCATTGTTGTTGTAACTTCAAACAGGTCACTAAATAAATAGTTGTAAGTCGAGGGCTACTTGTATTGAGATCTGTGTTTGCTGTCCAATGCGGGTTTTTTTAATCATTTCATTAGAAGCTATTTTGATGCTCCCTTTTAAAAAAATCAAATTAACTTTTATTTCGCTCTCAATGTAGCATCAATTTCATTTGCTCCATTTTTACATAAATCTCAATTTAACATTCCAGTGTTTGTCTTTAAACTGCTAAATAAATGAGCTCTGTTCATAGTCATTAAGTGGTGGGTTTCTACCGGTTCGCCCTGGTTCGGGCAAACCGGTAGCAGCGGCAGCGGGAGGCTCCGCCCACCCACCCAGACATCATGACAGATGTTCTGCGCATGCTGTTCCCGAACCGGTAGCAAAGTTAAGTGAAACCCACCACTGTAGTCATTCATACCTTAGTCATCTCCCTGAGGGACTATTGAAACATGCTTTACAGTACATGAGGCTGTGCTTGAAGTCCAGAATGTGTGCATATGATCACATTTATATGACAGCCCATCTCACAAAAAAGTGATTCTGGGTGGCACGCAAAAAATAATTAAAAACAATAAATATATAAAAAGAACCATTATTAACATGTAAAAAACCATAAGGCACAAGAGAGAGTGAATGTTAACTATAGTGATGGAGCCATCACAAGGTTTCACTGGTCACCTGGAACCCCAGTCCTGATGACATAGCCAGATCTTGAGGGATTTCTAGAAGATTAACAAGAATGGAGCTAACTTCACTTTTGGGGGTGAATGTTTCATAAGGTGGGGGCCACAACAGAGAAGAACCGCCTGGTGGTACCCACAAGATGTATATCTCTAGCAGATGGGAACTGCGGCATGCCTTCTCTAGCACATCTGATGGGATGGGCAGATATAATTAGGGAGAGATGGTCCCTTGGATAACCTGGCCCTATGTCATGAAGGGCTTTAAAGGTTAAAACCAGCACCTTGAATTGGACCAGAAGCAAACTGGCAACTAATGCAGTTCAAGAGCAGAGGCATAGCATGCTGTTCCGAAAGCACACATAACTGTCTGAGCTGCTACATTCTACACCAGCTGAAACTTCCAGACACTCTTCAAGGTCAGCCCCATGCAAGTGCATTACAGTAATCTAATTGGGAGGTGACTAGGACATGAGTAATTGTGAGCAGAGCCTCCCAGTCTAGGAAAAGGCACAACTGGAGCATAACATGAAGCTGTGCAAAGGTCCTTCTAGCCATGTTTACCACTTGCTCTTTGAGCAAGAGCCACGAGTACCCCTATATGGGATATCAGATCTTTCCAAGGCAGTACAACTCACCCAACTCATCTTTGATGGCATAGTCCAGATTCAAAAAGTGGTTTGGAATGCATGTTGGCATATTTGTTGCTTCAGTAGGCACCTCCTTAAATCACCCATACTGTTTTCCATGTTGACTTAATAGCACTTTAAAGAATTAGCAATGGTAAATGGAAGTTACCTCCATGTAGTCTTTTTTAATCTAGATCACTGAATCTTACTTGGCACAAGAGATGCAAATAGCCCTTCTCTATATACAGTTTAACTTAAAGCCTTCAGTTTTGATATGCCTTCCAGTAATCCATTCCTTTTTGATAGGTTACTTGCCTTAAACAGTATTCACTTTTTTGTTTGTTTATCTGTCTTAATTTATAATCGTGACTTTGACTGGCTGTTGCTTTATTGCAATTTTATATAAATAATAACCCTCATTTTTTGGGTTCTTCTTGAAAAAATGAAATGTGGGAGAGAAAACATTTAATAAATCATATAATTAAATTTAAATAGGAAATGTGTACTTAATGCTGCATTACTGTCAACAGATCTTTAAATGTGTTCATTTGTGACTGGATTATCAGCCAGTATTCATGAAAATCAGTAGTTACTATGGATTTGAAGGTCTCCAAGACAGAGATGTAAAATAAACTTCATTCAGAGTTGATTTGAATGATCCAGCAACATTATTATTAATATTTTCATTCAAATATTATAGTGTGCAGAATATCAAATTAAATTACATTATTAGTCTACTTATCCTATCCAGATATTTCATCAGAAACACAATTAAACAATTTAATTTTTCTGCAGTATCTACAACCAAAGCGTTCAACTGTGTCCATATCAAATATATACCTTTTGTCAACTATCTGCAATTAGCTGAACTCAAATGGACTGCATTTGACAAAAAAAAAAAAGTTCAACATGTGCTCTATGACAACATTTCCCACTGAATTCCCAATTTAGCTTTCTGCCAAGGCTGCCAGCTAAAGCTTGCCTGGTTTTGGCAGACTTGCTAGCAAAATTTGCGTGGTAAAGACAGAAAATTGAAACCCAAGTCCAGCTCTGCCAATCCACCACACACGCAAAAGAGCTTAGCTTCCAGCATCTGATCACTATTTTGAAGGGGCAGCTAAGAGGCTACATACAAAAGAGATTTGTCTGCCAAACTGCAGTCCAGATTTTGGAATGGAAATGGAAGTATTACTTCAATGTAGTTGTACATTTATTTGGATTGGCTTTGGCTGTATATAAAGAATGTCAAAGGTACAATTTTCAGTGATACTCTTGAAAAATCAGAATACCCTTGAAAACTCTTCAGAAACTGCAGCAACTCCAAATATAGTGACCACATTCTTGAGTTTCCTAAAAAATAAATAGTCCAAAAACAGATAGATCTGGCTGCTCAGATCAAATTTTGCCCTTACTGAAAACTCTTTTTTAACTTTACTATTTTTCTATGCATAATCCAAGGTGGGAGTTTGGCAGAAAGCAAACAAACATTGCATAAGTCAATTTTAACATTTCTCCCTTTATGTGAAAGGAAGAAACTATATGAATTTTCCTTAGAACAATATTCTACAGAACTTCCTATTGCTGGCAGAGATTAATTTAGCCTTCATGTAAAAAGCATGACTTAAAGAAAAGACATTTCCCAAAAGAATACTCAGGGTACAAACCTTCTGAGGATTTAAGGATATCACATTCTCAACTAGCTTTGATGGCTAGTGACTTCTAGAGTGAACTACATTTATGTATATTGCATGCCTGGAACATACAACCTACATACTGAATGTCAGATAAATTATTGTAGTAACTTTCGAAAATAATATCAAAATCATTTCACTATAATGATGCTCAAGCCTCAGTTACAAAAAATAGAATCATAGACGTTATGGTTAAAAATACTGTAGACAGTCTATTTAGGATTTGGCAGGAGGTGGTGAGGTCTAAACGCAAAGAAGTAAAGCCAGGAAGTAAATAATTAGGATGGTGGGACATTAAATATGCAAAATGGAGGAAAAAATTAAGGAAAATCCAGAATTAAGAGAATGAGATAGGATATTTATGTATCTTCAGGCTGTGCAAGCATGACTGCTGGAAAATTCTGGCAGTTGAAATCCGCATATGTTAAACCCTCCAAGATTAGAGACTAGTAAGCTAGTTTCTCTCTGCTTGGGAAGAGAACAAAAGGAAAGCCATATATTATTTCTGAAGGTAAGTCATCCTATCTTATTCCTGAATTTTTGAATGTTATTTGAGAAGCATGGCTTCCACTGGCTAGTTTGGGGAAGTAGGCCTAATACTTATCTATTCCAATATAAGAAGGCTACAAATTGATATTTGGAATGCTGAAGTTCTTAGTTTGTGTTTGGGGCTCTGTCTTTCCATAATGATGTGATGAGGAACTGGGGTCTAGTAAGGTAGGAAGACGAGATGAGGGGAATCATTATCAAAACAAAGAAAACAAAGAAATCTTAGATACAACAAATCTTAGATACTGGTCATTCTTGCCAGTGAGATAAAGAGAATTCTCTGTGCAACATGATATAAATTTCTGGGTGGTTATGAACGTGGAGTCTCATGTAAACAGAAGACATAATTCCCAGTTTTTAATATTTGCTAATAGCACTTAGCACTTAGACTTCACAGTGCTTTACAGCCCTCTCTCTAAGCGGTTTACAGAGTCAGGATATTGCCCCCAACAATCTGGGTCCTCATTTTACCAACCTAGTAAGGATGGAAGACTGAGTCAACCTTGAGCCAGTGACAATCGAACTGCTGGCAGTCGGCAGAATTAGCCTGCAATACTGCATTCTAATCGCTGTGCCACCATGACTCTCTAATGTTGCTATTGTGTTTCTTAGTAGTGTTTTTCCCACCAGAGCTTGGTACTGACCATTTATGCTTTACTTCAAAAAAAGGTTCTGCATAATCTTGTTTGAGAAAAATATATCAAGATTCTATCTATATTTATGAGCTGAGGCACAAGAATCACCTGTGATCAATTATACGATCGAGGTGCTCTCCAAACTTTACATGTGTTTGGTATCCAAAGTTTTAAAAAAGTTTCAGTGTAGCAGAGAAAAGAAAGAGTTATGAAACTGACATTCTGAGTTCAGGGTAATGATGTTACAATATGTCATAATTAATAGGTTCAAAATGTTGGTTTCTCCAATTTGGAACAGTTTATTGTGTTCCAAGTCTAAAGTTATTCGCTATTTCAGAGTACAAAAAAAGATCTCAACTTTGTATGATTTGCATTCATAAGGCTATTTATAGAGTAACATTTTAAAATGTTAATTGCTTATATCTCAGCAATTCATAATTCTTTTACAACCTTTGCTCACTTAATCTCAATGCCTCTCACAGGCCTCAAAAATGATATATATGTGCAAAGGGTAGTGTCTGATATCTATAACATGGTCTGCTATGGGTTCAGAGGGGACTGTGGTATAAACATCGCCAAATTGGAACAGTGCAGAGCAGAGGTGGGTTCCTCCCGGTTCAGACCAGTTTGCCCGAACCGGTAGCGACCCGCTGGTGACATCACAATGATGTCACGGAACCGGTTCTGTCGGTGCCGGTCCGTGGGCGCCGCCATATTTTTTTTTGAATTTTTCTTTGAATTTTTTTCTGTTTTTTTTTTCCTGCACATGCGCAGAAGCCGAGTTTCCGGCACTGCGCATGCGTCACCATCTTATTTTTGGCTTTTTTTAAAATTGTTTTTGGATTTTTCGGCACTGCACACCACGCGGCGCTGGAGGAAGCGAACCGGCAGCGAGGTAAGTTAGAACCCACCCCTGGTGCAGAGGCATATTACTTTTTCTAAACAGCTGTAAAGACAGGATAGCAAACAGTGGGGCATGAACAAATACTTCTTAAAGAATCTTAAACTTCAACAAGTTATGAGAACAAGAGACATTGAACTTCACACTCCTATGATGATGAAGTTATAATTTTCAATGTTAATTATTAAAGACTTTTCTAAAGAGGAGGAATATTCTTTGCTGAACCTCTTAATGTCAAAGAGAACAAAGCAATCATACTTATATATTTTTAGAATTTGACAACACACTAATTGTTGTTTGTTAGATTAATATCTCTTTTTTCTCCAGGGGCTTTTAACGGAATCTCCTCTCCTCACCACTCATGTGAGGTAGATGAGGCTGACAGAAAATGACTGGCTCAAAGTGAACGTCTGTGTTTGAGAGTGGATCTGAACCTGGTCCTAGTCCAATATCTCAGCTGAGTATGATGCTGATAATTTTTATCAATATGAGTATAATGATGTTGATAACTTTTATTGTATTATGCTAAACAGCTAGCAGGTTTCTTAGATGGTGGTAAAGAGCAAAAAGAAATTTCACTTTTCTATTCCTGGCTATGCTTTTGTTCTTCTTAGATTTCTTACTTGCTCCTACTTAGATATCTACTTATTTAAACCCAAAATTGGCAGCTGAATTAGAGAGAGAAACTGGGATAAAATGCAAAATAATATACTTCTGTTTCCAATGTGTGTGTTGCACATATCCTGAAATTTTACATACAGGATAAAAACTGTGATAGCCTGGCCTCAGTCGTAAAACTTACTGGGTGGCCTTGGGAAGAAGTCACTCTTTCACAGCCTCTTGTCACATAGTAGGTCTGAAGATAAATGAAATAGGATTATAAAGCTTTTTGTCTCTGAGAGGGCCAATAAAAATGATAAATAATCATGCTAATTATTCTTTCAGAATCCTTAAGTTCTCATCCGACCTCTGGCTATTAATTGATTGAAGGATAATTCACATTACTTTCCTAGATCTACCAAAAAGTATGTCTTGGATCATCAGTCAGTGAAAAGCATACATTTTGTGATAATTGACATAAAGAGAACATAATTCAGTAACCATGTGAGGACCAAACTAAATGTAATGATAAGGTGTTCTTTCATACCCTTTTGAAAGTAGGGGAATGCATTAAAAAAAAAGAAGTGTAAGGATACCTAACGTGCATAACTATAGAGAGAAAACCAGAAATATAAATTATTTATTACAGATAATTCAGTTTGTTTAATTTAAGGGATGAATACTTTCTGTATTTCTGTAGTCTACCTAATGGCCTTATGGATCTTGACCCTTAAACTGGACATGGAATGCAAATCTTTGAAATATAACTGGCAACTGTAACCCATTGGGTCATGATTTCAGAGGCCTATCCTTACCTAGCAGAGAAATGAGTTTAACACTGATTGGCAAAAAAAGTAATGGAGCAGAAGCAACTTTTGACTACCTGGAAGCTTCCCCTTTGACATGTGGAAAGCTGGCAGGGAGCATTAGAAATGTCCCTCCCTCCCTCCCTCATTCCATTCTCAGCAAGCAGGTAAGTAGATGCTGTCAGGCAAGGGAGGGAGTGTATGAGTGGCCAGCACAATGGAAACTCAGAGAGACTGGCAGAGAGTGTGCAGATGGGGCAGATTTACCTGAACTTTCAACCTTTCCTGCACAGTTCCTCCCACTGACCTTTTTCCTGTAAGTTTCCATGGCAGCACAGCAGTGAAGCTGAACAAGAGCAGCACAACAATGTTGCAGCTTCAACAACTTTTCCCAGTTTTATTCCCATGGGAGTCATGTGGCCCAGCACTCTGTAAGTTACCCATTTGACTTACCTTGGTTCAATAACTGTTGACCTATACCTTCCATTTTTGTCAATTCCTGTAAACTACCTGTAATTTTCTACAGGTGGGAAGAGGGAGTTTCCCTTGAGTTTCCCGCTATCATCTTAATGAAAAATGCATATCTGACATTAATGTTAGTTCTACCACAGAAAGGCATGGCATTTCATCAATAGTTAACAGTTGTTAAGTTCATCAAAGAGTAATTAAAACCTTAAGCTTGAATCCAAAATGGCACTGTGGTACCCTAGCTAAACTGTTTACAAAAAACAAGAAAAATCCACTACCTCACAAAGACTTTTGCTCTTTGGGTTTGCTTACCAAAATAATACATAGATCACTACGTTTCTCAAAGGAATTATGACTTCTTCCCACCATAGAAGGTGTCTCCCCTTTCCTATGCCTCATATTCACACAATGTAAACAATTTAAACAGATCCCAGCCTTCTTTAAAAGTTCAAATATTGCTTTGATTTTATTTCCTGGCAATCTGTTGCACAGAGAAACATACACACAGAATGACAGACAGACAGACAGACAGACAGACAGACAAACATAAAAAAACACAGACAGACAGACAGACAGACATACACACACAAAATAAAAATCTAATAACAACAAATTATTAACCAGGTGTTTCATAGATGCAGCTAATAAAATTGCCAGTTGCCAGTTGTATATTAGAATAACACTTCCAACTGTATATTTCAATGGAAGAGAAGAGGCAATAATCCAATCAAATCATCTAGGAAAAGCAGGATGTTACAGTATGTGTGTGTATGTATATGTGTATGTGTACATGTGTACATGTGTATGTGTACATGTATATGTGTACGTATTTGTATACATATACATATACATCATATACATATACATATACATATACATATACATATACATATACATATACATATACATATACATATACATATACATACATACATCAGTGGTGGGTTGCTCCCGGTTCAGCCCGGGTTCTTAGAACCGGTAGCGGCGGCGGGTGGAGGCTCCGCCCACCTGCCCGGGACGCTTCTGCGCATGCGCAGAAGCGTCGCACGTGCGAGCGTGAACGCGAACCGGTAGCAACGGGTTTTAGAACCCACACTGACATACATATATGTTTTTCCCCATTAAAAAAAGAAAATAAATTGGATTACTGACCTACAAGAATTATGTACATACTGTCAAGCAAGACACAGCAGGTATCGAAATACCATCACAATTATTTTTATTTTTTAATGTTACTTCTTACAAGTCACAATAACTTTATCTGATGTGAATGCATTTGTATGGCAATATGTAATACAATCTTTTGAAAAGTGCATCTCTGATGTGCATTGTTGCTATGTACCCACATGGCATCCCAGTTGGGGCATATGGTTGGGCTATATGCATTCATAAGGTAGCAATCAGACTAATTAGGCTGTGTCTTTAATAAATATGTATTTGAAAAATATTTTCTGGTATTTGCATATACATTTGGTTCAGTGGAGGAGCAAGTGTATGACAAAAATTCATGAATCTGTCCATGCATTTGGGCAATTTTCTTGGAAAAATTAGGTGTTAATTTTTAGAAACAATTATCATCCTGACCTTGATGATTAAGTATGATAATTAAAAGACGTTGTGAGTAATATGTTTTATATCATAAACATTCCTTTCTGATCTAGTCACTGAAAAAATACCATTTTAGTACAGCAAGGAGTATTTTTTCAATATGATTAGCAAGCCATCTGTTGACATTTTAGTGCAATCTTTTGAAAGTCCCCAGCTTACTGCTTCAGCTTTAGCAAAGAAAGAACCTAAAATAGTAATGCCTTTTGCAGTTCCATCAGAAGAAGGTGATTTGGAAAGGGCACATGTTTGAGAACAATTAAGAAGATATTTAGAGGATTTGCAAAATTTTCCTAATGAAACCAGAAGGTAAGGAAAATTCACCAAGGCTTGTATCTCTATTTGATCCCTTGGGCTAGTTAAAGAAGATCTTTAAGAGTAAATGAAGCTTTGTTGCTAGCTTTGAATGGGATTGCCACTCAAATTTTGACCATCATGAATGAAGTAACTTAGGAATTCAGAAGAAACACATAAGCAGATAATATCTTATGCTAAATCAAACTCTTCTACTCTAATATTGACTATTCTAAATGTCAATAGTTCTCTGTCAATTTTCCATGTGCATCCATCATGATTTAGGCTTCTCATTTACAAACAGTTCCATTCATGGAGAGAGTCAAAACATCAGCATTCCAGATTTGAACTTGGATGTCTGTGCTTGGACTCTTGTTGTATTACATCAAATTTGGGAAGGTGAACTGACTCCAAGAGGTGAATTTCTTTTTTGCAAGAATGATATTAGCATCTACTTTGAAACAACCAGTAATTAGGCTATTCCTGAAGAAAACCTAAGCTAAATCCAGAAGTAGCCACTAAATATAGGTTGATTGCCCCATTCCTTGGCAAATTAACAATAATTTGCAGTCACTTTTAAGATCATGTTCATTGTCCATTTCAATCCATTTAGGCTTGCATACCAGTGCTGTACTACAGCAATTCTTCTAATTGAATAATTACATAAGGCTGAAGGATTATTGCACATGGATATTATTCAGTGTGAATCCACAAACTCTATTTTATTCCCTATGCTGATTAGCATTTATATGAAGCTAATGGTGTAAATCATTTAGTAATTTGGACAGAGATCTCACCAATCTGTGGGTGTCATACACTACCACTCCTTTTCTTCTTAAAGCAGTTGGTGTTCTAACTAATCCTGAATACCATAATAATTCACATAAGGGCCAAGACATTTATATTCAATCTAGATAAAAACAATAAATTCTGTTAATAGGGTTATCAGGCAGTTGATCAATATTCAACCAGTTTTGGTGAAGAGTATATTCTTTTTCAAAAATATCAATTACATTAGTAATTTGCCATAAGGCACACATGGCTTATGCCAAATCATAATAAGATGAACAGAGATAGATTTCCTATATTTATTCATATTTTGTTCATCTCCTAGTTGAAGGAAATAATACATTTACCACGACTTAATTTTTTTAACTGAAGCACAAGGATCTTATAATAGCATCTCATCACTACATAGCTGAGCTACTGAAAAACACTCTTTTTAAGCCTACCCAGAAGCTTCAAAGTGGCCCCAAATAAAGTGGCTTAGGTGCTGAGCACATAATATCTGTATTCTGGCTGCTGCATTGGCTCCCTCTTTGCGTCTGAGTTCAGTGTTAACCTTTAAAAGCTAAATAACCTTGGTACCAAGTATGTCAGATCACCTTGAGCTGGATTTGACCTGGCCAACAGGTGGGAGAACCTGCTAAAGAATACCTAACTCCAGAGAGTGAGGGAGATGAAGGCTCACAAATAATTCGGTAATTGCCAGTGCCAAAGGAAAATACATCTTAAATCTCCTTTGCAAAGTAATGAGATTTTTTTTTCTTTCTTTTTCTGAGAATCCAAAAGGAGATAATCAACTTTTTGGATGCCCTAGCAACCAAAGGAGGGAGGAGTCCCCTGAATTTAAATAATAAAACCCCAGGACTTACCAGACCAGCTCAATCTACATTTGAACAGAGCCTAACTTTGCCGAAGAACACGTAAACACTAAAGGAATACCCCTAATAAACCTGATAGTAAGTGAAATTGTAAATGAATCTAACTTTCCCAGCATTGTGAGAGAGAAGCTCTTTGTTCTAAGGCGACCACGCGGCCGTCACTCCACCAAGTTTCATTTCTCCAGAAGCCATCTAAACACAACTTATCCTCCTTCTACCTCTTTCAACCAAAATTTCTCAATACAACTTTAACAAATTGAGTTAAGCATTGAATGATTATCAATTGAACAATTAATAAATCAGGCACTAATTAACTGTAAATTGATTATATTATTATATTATATTTTTATTGATCTGATGTTTTTCATTTCTCCAGAAGCCATCTAAACACAACTTATCCTCCTTCTACCTCTTTCAACCAAAATTTCTCAATACAATTTTAACAAATTGAGTTAAGCATTGAATGATTATCAATTGAACAATTAATAAATCAGGCACTAATTAACTGTAAATTGATTATTTTATTATATTATATTTTTAATGATTTGATATATTGCTATTGGTTAGATTGATCACTTGATTGGTTAGGTAATATTAATCAAC
>QLTV01002691.1:929440-949834 GCA_003457575.1 Thermophis baileyi
CAGAGAGAGAGAGAGAGAGAGAGAGAGAGAGAGAGAGAGAGAGAGAGAGATGATAGATGGATGATAGATGGATAGATAGATAAAGACAGAGAGATAGAGATCTCTCTATTTATTTCTCTATCATCTCCCTATCTCTATCTCTATCTCTATCTCCAGCTCTATCTCCAGCTCTATCTCCAGCTCTATCTCCAGCTCTATCTCCATCTCCATATCTCTCTCTCTCTCTCTCTCTCTCTCTCTCTCTCTCTCTCTCTCTCTCTCTCTCTCTCTCTCTCTCTCTGTCTGTCTCTGTCTGTCTGTCTGTCTATCTCTTTTAATGTATTCATGATAACTATATACTACCTATCATGCAGTTTACCTGTCAACCTGACTACTTCTGTCAGCCCTTCAAGGTAGACCAGATTAGAAAATGAAAGTTATTAATGCTACTATTTTTACTTTTAACAGAATCTTGCAAGTCTCCATATGCTTCTCCTCTCCCTTTTCATCTGAGAACTAGGGAGGGTCAAGTCTCAGATGCTTTCTCAAATTACATTGCTGCTTTGGACTCAAGGTTCTGTTACCTAGGCTGCAACTCTTCCTTTTGACTCTTAGTTATTCTCACAGCCCATTACAACCATCAGAAGATTACAATAAGCCAGTCTTTCTCATACTTGGTTTCCTTCAGGCATTTTGAGATTTGAACTAGGCTGTCTGGGAAGTACACTCCTAAAGCAAGGCAGTGGGAGTGAGATTCAAAAGGTCACAATAAATTGGTTGGGGGCAGCTAAGGTTGTCTCCCAGCACCTCTGCTTTTCATTTTTTTTCCCCAAAAGAAAACAATTGTGTCTCCTAGAGACCAATGAAGCCGGTGGTTCCTTGCTTGTATAGGTTTTTTTTAATGTTTTTCTTTTAAAACTTTGAGCTGTATCGATGACTAGAAAAAGCATCTGTGTATTTTGAGGTGGCCCCATTTTGTTTTCAAACTGATATCTGTATTAGTACATATTGATTATGATGATTTTGAGATTTTTTTGGGGGGGGGGGTTCTGATTGTTATTATTGTTTTTCCTAATAAATATATACATATAAGTCTGGTTCCTTTTGTGCAAACTAAGTAACTAGATACACCCAAATGGATCACAAGAAATGGAATTTTCTGGAATTCATTATTTCCCAGAGTTTCTTTTTAAAAAAAACTTCATTATCAGATATTTGAAAAAGAGGCATCTGAAAGAATAGTATATATTTGAAACAATTTCAAAGAGGTTTTTGCATTAAAGTATATTGAACCATTATTTGCTTTAAAAGTGTTTTAGAAAAATGTACATAAAAGTCCACAAATATTTGATTAGGAAGTTGCATATAATAGCTCCACATTTTGCTATTTCAACTATCAATAGTTGAAAAGTTGTGGTTACATGGACTGCATTTATGCTGATACATATTAACAGAGTTGGAAGGGACCTTGCAGGTCATCTAGCCCAACCCCCTGCCCAAGCAGGAAACCGTACATCTGCCTCTACCTAGGATCGAACTCACAACCTCCTGATTGTGAGGCAAGAGCTCCACCTCTAGGCCACAGATGTTCATCCCTACTTGAGATATACCCTCGCTTCCTTTAGTTTGTCTTCTGGACTAGCTATCATATTCCCAAACAGCCAAAAGCAGTTTCTAAAAGCAAAAGTTTTGTTGCTACTAAAATATCATGTTTAGGGAAGATACTCAGATCTTTAAGATAGACTCTGCTCAGTTAGTCTTGTTTATTGACTCAAGAGTGTCTCTTTATTTCCAAGTGAACTGAAATGCATCATTAAGTGAATGGAAAAATAACACATAATAGCTCCACTTCTTTTTCTCTGTGTAATTTTAGTAGCTTTAAGCAGAATGGCTTGCACAGAATGCAGTGCACTGAAAACACATTTTCCATCTTCATTTATGCCGGACTGTCCTTCTTTTTCCTAGGAAGGATTGCAGGCTATCCAGTACTCTATAATCAAAAATGGGATTTGTCATGTATTGAATAAAACTATTCCCCTATTAAGTAAACAGCACTTCTATCACTTGCCTTTTCTGTATACAATTGTGCAGCAAACATAAACTCCACAGTTAAAATATACTTTGAGTTCTGTCACAGCTTGGTAAGTCAAATACATAGTTCAGCATTAATTTTTTTTTAAAAGCAAAACTAGGCCACTCAAATTTCCTTTTTAGAAAATAGGGTCTGATTTTGGAGATTCATGTTCCACCTTACACTGGATATGTTTTCAGCTGTTTGCTACTTTCACCTTGAGGAAATGTTAAGCTGCTAATTTAGCTAAATGAATCAAATGCATACAAATGGAACTTTTGGTGTTGTGAAAGTTATTTTCAATGCATAATATGGAAACAAGTATATAGGTCATGATACCTTATGAACTGCTAGTTCATTCTTTGTTAACAACTACATTTTCACATGAATGCCATGTGAAGGTGTCATTTTATAAATACACACAAATACACACAGTTCAGTTTCTTTTAGACTGATGCAGCTGTATTGACAGCTTTCAGCGTGGTAATATTGAAGCCTCATTTGGTATACAGCCATTCCTGCCAATAAGCTTCTGTTTTCCCTGACTGGAAGACATAGGATATCCTCTGGTCTACTTCCTACAGGAAAAACAGACTGCTGTACTTCTTTATTCTCTTTTTTCCCTTTCACAATGTTGAGAAATACATATTTTTAGTTGGAATATTTGACTTCTTTGATACACTTTATGTGCAGTTTTGAATCTTAAACATCTGTTTTTATATTCTTTTAATAGACTAAGTTTTACTTACATTCATATGTTGTTCTAATTAATTAATGAAGGATACCAGTCAAAGTTCCATCAGAACTTTCTCTGCTTTGTGCAGGCATCTGAAAAATTTGAATGAGATATGATTCACTGCTAAAAGATGCAAGAAGAGGACAACTTGATTATAGTTAGGCTTGGATCTTAATATAGGAACTTCAAGAAGTATACAGCATAAAAATTTTCTAGTTTCAGCAGGTTTCTATGTCACATAGGATTGGAAATCATTTGCTGATCAATATGTTCAGGAAAGACGTCTGACCATACATAAAAATCTTTCAGGATCACAGAAGCCATGGGGGGGGGGGGGATTTGGGAAATTTTCTTTGCCCCACCTCATTAAGGTATAGCAAGACATAAGAGAAATCTGTTCGTTATCAACTTCTGGGCTACTAACAAAAATTGAACATAGAATCCAAAATCAAACTGGACTTCATATGCAGAGTTTATGTCAGAGTCAGTAAACATGTATTATAGAATTATCATGAATATCAAAAGGCAGACTTTTAACAAGTCAAGAAAAATCTAACTCACAAGGAAGAATCAGAGACTACAGTTAAATTTACTTGAGGGAATTAAGGGCTAATAAAATCATAGCACTTGGAGCTTATACAGGCTCCAACTTTTTAGAGCATTTCTAAACATTCCTCCCTGCATGTAGATATTTACACAGTAAATCTTATGTTTCTCTCTCTTATGAGAAGTTGGGTGGCACAATGGCTCAGTGGTTAAGATGCTAGGCTTGTCGGCTGGAAAGCCAGCCACCCAGATTTGAAACCCAAGTGCTGTATGACAAGGTGAGCTCCCATCCTCGTCCCAGCTCCTGCCAAACTAGCAGTTCGAGAGCATGAAAATGCAAGTAGATAAATAGGTACCACTTTGGTGGGAAAGTAACAGTGGTCCATGACATCATGCTGGCCACATAACCATGGAAATGTCTTTGGACAGCACTGGCTCAATGGCCTTGAAACAGAGTTGAGCACTGCCCTCTATAGTCGGCAATGAATAGCAGAGCAAAATCTGCAGGGACGCCTTTACCTTTACTCATAAAGAAGTTGCTTTATTGTGAACTGTATCTTTGGATTGAACCCTCCAACTCCTGAATTCTCTGGGACTTTGAATAGGACAGACAAATCTGGTCAACAGATGAGTGGTCACAGGATGACAGCAAAAACATGAAGGAACCTTTGCTACAAACTAGCATTCGTTTGGATTTTAGCAGCCTAGATTTAGTAGTATTAATTTTACGGACACCATGGCTCCCCCCCCCATTTAGTCCATTGTAGAAACTCATTATGTGGTAGCAAAAAGAGTATTTCATATTTCTTTGGTGCTAGCTGATAAGCCTCCAAATCTTCACAACCCAAATATAGTTATCTGCTCTTGAAGAAATTTAGTTCATTTCCTAGTTGTTTTATTTAGCCATGAAAACCAGCTGGGTGACTTTGGGCCCGTCATACTTTTTCAGCCCAACCCAACTCACAGGGTTATTGTGGGAAAAATAGGACGAAGGTGTGTGGGATATGTTTGCTGCCTTGAGTTATTTGTAAAAATAATAAAAGTAGGATACAAATAACTAAATGTAATAAATAATGTTAATCTCATGCCACATGTGGTTCATAATATTTTGAATGGAGCGCCAGAGTTTTCCAAGCCTTCCTAAGGTATAATTTTTAAAGTGAGGGATTAGTGGGCAGAGTATATCAAATACACCACTGAAAAATAATCATGTCAAGATTCATAATTCATAATTATGAATCTTGACATGATTATTCGCTCCGGTCACAATTCAAGGTGTTGGTTGTTACCTTTAAAGCCCTACATGGCTCAGGACCAGTTTATCTGCTTGACCGCCTTATGCCACATTCCTCCCATCGTCCAGTGAGGTTGCACAGGGTTGGCCTTCTTCAGGTCCCGTTGGCCAGACAGTGCCGGCTGGCGGGCCCGCGGCGGTGTGAATGTTTGATTTTAAATATAGTTGGGTTTTTTTTTCCCCTTTCTTTTTTAAATTGTTTTTATATGTTTTATTTTTTTATGATGTAAGCCGCCCAGAGTCCTTCGGGAGTTGAGCGGCATATAAATTTTATAAAATAAATAAATAAATAAAATAAAATAAATAAATAATGAATGGGAATGAAATTAAATTTAGTTTTTTGTCCTCATCCCACCATTGGACTCTGGACTACGATCCATGACATGGATCCCACAGGCTAATATATATGATAATGAGGACATCAGGTGATCCTTGCTGTAAAGACCATTTCTCAGACAGGAGAACAACATGGAGAAGGATCTCCTCCTATACTTGCCACTGGCTTTAGTGGAGTGGGGGACACACTTTTTCAAAGATCAGTTTATTATGTATTTTCACATCTGCTAATGAAATAATGCAGAGAAATAATTTACAATTGTCTGAATATTTTAAATCACAATTTGATTTGTTTAATAATTTCTGAAGATCCATGGGACAAGAGTCTGTTCCATAGCAACTGTCTTCCCTGCCTTTGCATAGAGCTTTCTCACCAAAATGTGATTAAAAGTGCCCTTTTGGAAGTCCCCATGCTACAGATACACTATAGATATTACCTGCCAATTTTTTCCAGACGTTGGGGTCAGACAGTGACCAGACACGCAAATAACAGTCAAATTATGCAGGAAGTTGTCAAAAGAGTCCTAGCACAGGCAGGGCCAACCTTTGAACTCTCTCCATGTCAAAGGGCTGGTTCAAGTTACTTTATAGTAATCTATCACCATGGAAACCCTTTTGAGTGAACCAATTCGTAGATTTTCCTTCTAAAGCTTGTCTTCTAGTTATGAAATGAATTGTGAATGTATAGTTGAAAGTGTAATTTGATGAGATCTTTGTTTAGAGAGGAAAGGAAAGGAAAGGAAAGGAAAGGAAAGGAAAGGAAAGGAAAGGAAAGGCTATTCACACCCCCCAAACAGCAGCTGCTGACCTTCTCTTTGAGTGCAGCATATTCAACAGAAGATATGAAAAGTGCTTTGCATAGAGTTCCATATCAATAAGCAATCTCCATGCAATAAGAACATACACCCAATTCTTCATACAGGGTTTGTAGTCATACAGTCTTAATTCTACTGTAAACTATTTGAAACATGTTCTATTTTATTAGACTACTTGCCTGAATTTATGCCACATTCGAAACTATATAACCATGTTCTTGGGTTTGCCCAACAAATTAGAGAATTCCTAGCAGATAGGATTAAGCCAAGCCGTGTGTGTGTGTGTGTGTGTGTGTGTGTGTGTGTGTGTAAAATCCCTTCTCACCCCTATGAGTGGTCTGTGTTTTCCTGAATTTCAGGTCCTCCACCAGAGACCTGGGAATTTGAGAGTTCTGCCCAGAATCTTAGCTGTTCCTAACACTGCACTCCTCTGGACAGAGAACTCTAATGTTCCTCAGATCAGTTGGAACCATTCTCCCAGTTTAGGAGGCACAGCAGCAAAACCCCCAGTGCTCCTACTACCAGTGGGATCTCTTTGGCCTTTACTTTTCACATCCTGCAAGTTCATCCTTTCAGGCCTGGTACTTCTCCAGTTTCTCATACTCCTTCTTCCTGATGTTCAGATGTGCAGATGTTCCTGTACACAATGCCAGCTATTTGATTGCGTTGTTCAGGACATGCTGTTCCTGCCTCTATCTTATACTCTGCCACTATTTATTGGACTGTTTTTGCAGCCCCTCTGAATAGTTTGCACCTTCAGTCCTGTTTAATATGGTAGACCCCTGCTTTTATGGATTGGGTGCTTAGTGCCTGTTTTGCTGCTATGATCAATGCCTTAGTGCTGTATTTTAGTCCAGTCTTTTCCAGTAACTGGTAGGATTTCCCAATGTCAGCTGATTCAGCTATCTGTCAATGGTATGTGCTATGTAAGGTCTTGTCTTGCCATAGTACTTCCTCTGCTGCCTCAGGCATTGTCTCAGCAGCTCATCTTTGATTTATTCCTGCACGTTTTGACTTTCATCCACAGCAGTGGCTTTTACACTCATCAGACTCCATCAGCCTTCTTTCTGGCTGGTGTACAATCTCTGGGTGTTGAACTTGGGGGGGGGGGGAGGAGTATCTAGCTCATCTTTGATTTATTCCTGCACGTTTTGACTTTCATCCACAGCAGTGGCTTTTACACTCATCAGACTCCATCAGCCTTCTTTCTGGCTGGTGTACAATCTCTGGGTGTTGAACTTGGGGGGGGGGGGGGGAATTTCTGTGCACCATAAGGAATTTACAGGTCTTCAAATCAGCAGCCTCTATGTCCTCCTTTGGCCAGCTCATTATACCAGCAGGGTATCTGATGAGTGGCAGGGTGTACATGTTGATGGGATGGATCTTGTTCTTCCTATTGAGCTGACTCTTCAAGACCTTATCCTTTGGTGGTACTTGGATGTTGCTGTCTTCCTTCCCTCCTCATGTGTGTGGGATACTAAGGTACTTATAGCTAATCTAAATGTCTTCTATGTGGCCCAGTGGTAGTTCCATCCCATTAGTCTTAACTACCTTTACTCTCTTTACTTCTCCAGTCTGAATGACATTCCAATGTCCTCACTGTAGATTCATGAAAGGTGCATCAGTGAGTATGACGCTATCCATGTAGAAGAGATAGCTAATGGCAGTCCCACTCTTGAACCTGTATCTGTATTGAGTCTTTGTGATTATCTGATGAGGGGGTTCAAGTTTATGCAGAACAGCAGCAGGGATAGTGTGTAAACCTTGATATATGCCACACTTGATGGCCCCTTTGCTGTTAGCTGTCTGTGTTATCTTCCACAGTTCCATTGAGTTCTTGAGAAACATCTTTAGTGTCCTGTTGACATTGCATAGTACCAGGCATTCACAGATCAATGCATATGTGGTATTGAGTTGTAGGCTTTTCTGTAAACAATCCAGGTGGTGCTCAGATTGATCTGTCTAGATTTGGCTTGGGCAGCTGCTCTATCTATGAGCAACTGGAGTTTTGAGCATCTGGTGTTGTTTCCAATGCTCTTCTGAGCTGTGATAATGTACTGGCCCATAGGGACCCATAGATTGATGGTTATAATGCCTGATAGAACTTTTCATGTGTGGTCAGGTAGGTTATTGACTGTTAGTTGGGCTGAGTTATTCCTTTGTGAGGGTCTTTCATGATCAGCACTGTCCTTCCTTGTGTTAGCCAGCCTGGGTGGGACCCTACTACTAGCAACTGGTAGTGAACAGGTGTTCATGAATCACTTTTAGTCTTCTCTCCATCCATCATTCCCTCCTACATTTCACATATCCCCTCTCATAAGATCTACCATAATAATATGATTCCATCAATTCCAAGTTCTGTTGCCTTGATACACAGACACACAGACACACAATTTCAATTTGGCTTGCAATATAACCTGGGATAGTGAATATATGCAGTATAAATTGTTTCTTCTTCAAGTTTAAATATTATGATCCCAGAAGGAAAGCTTCTTTTCTGATGGTCCAGAAACTTTGTCTTCCCCTAAAATGCCTCAGGTAAAAAAAAAAATGTATTTTGGCTTAGTATGGAGAAACTATAGCTACCAGAATAGGTCAACTGCAGAATGAAATGAAAGAAATTCAACTATCCCTAACCACAAAGCCAGTTCTGATTATGGCTGTATTTTATGCTGATACATTGAGTAAATCAACACTATTGTTTTGTTCTGTAAATGCCTTAAAATCAAGAAAGAGAATAATTTTACCATTTGTAGACTTATTGTTTTGTTTTGGTTTAAAAAGAGATAAAATCAAAAGAAAAAAAATACTCTGTATACTTCAGATCCAAGTCAGTGGTGGGTTGCTGCCAGTTCGGACCAGTTCTCCCGTACCGGTGGCGGAAATTTTCACCTGCTCGCCAAACCGACAGCGATGGCCAGCTGTCCACGCCCCCGAACCGGTTCTCTGGTCGCTGCGGCCCTGCAAAGAACATTCTGCGCATGCGCAGAGGGTTCTGCACATGTGCAAAGGGTCATTTCCGCAAATCGACGTAGGCGTGCATATGAGTGAAGCGAGCGCGCGTGAGCAAAACGCGCACTTCCATCACGATTCGAACCGGTAAGGAAGGTAAGTGGAACACACCCCTGATCCAAGTCATGCATGTTTAAAATGTCCAAGAGAAAGCAGTTGCCAATCCCCAGCAGTTATTACATTTATAGTAATCTTAGGCTCAATTTAGCTTTTATCTTAATTTCCTCCACTTATCCCCCCCCCCCCGGGTTGCTTTGTTGAAATAAGACTGGGAAGGAAGGAAGGAAGGAAGGAAGGAAGGAAGGAAGGAAGGAAGGAAGGAAGGAAGGAAGGAAGGATACAAATGAGCTTTTTAGGAGAGTGCAACAATTCTGTGGGGGTTTTTTTCTCCTTATTTTTTTTTAAGAGAAATTCTCATTTTTTCCATGCTATTTAAGCTAATAATTTATTAACATTTTCTAATCTTAATAAAAATTATACTGCTGTAAAAAAGAATGGATTCAAATTCTCTTCCATCTAATCCTAGCAAAATAAAACAATATAGTCTGACCTCTCTGACCTTTTGCAACATGTTGCTATTATTTTATTCATTGTGAACAAAACCACGTGGGAGCCCAAATTCAGGATTACAAATATGATTGAGTAATACACAGGAATTCAAAGCTGGATGTTAGACATTCTGAAGACCTGGGGGAGAGATCTGTCAGTTTTGCATTATTCCAGATTGACTATTATATTTCAGGTTCTTGTCATTCTACTCAAGAAGAAATTTGCGCTTATCAAAAAAAGAAAACTGAGCAAAATATTCACTCATCTCTAGACCCTTTAATCACATTCACAGTACTAATTTGACAGATTTTTCCATTAGCAGGCTAAAATCTTAGAGTTAGCATGAACAATGATATTAAGCCAGAACAACTTTCTCTACATCAGTGTTTTTCAACTTTGACAACTTTAGGATTTGTGGACTTGTTTAATATTATATATTGTTCACTATATTGTTCTCTTCAGGTAAGTGAATGGCTATAGAAAAATATCAGTTTTGTTACATAAATGCCACTTCCTTTTATTCATCATCCATATCCAGCCCGACATTTTATTGGTATTTGAGAAGGGTGGGATATTTATACATGTGAACAATTGGAAGCAAGTTAGTCCTACTATTCTACTGACTTCTCAGCTCTTTTTTTGAGCAAATATGTGCTAATCTTTTACTGCCTAATTTCCTTTTCCAGAAACATTCTGAAGTTTCTTTTGCATTTGCCAAGGTTTTGCTCCTTTCGTCTTAGTGGGACTGCTGTGCTAACATCAGTGTGAAATAAGCAGAAAAGAAGTGCTTGTTTATGCACAGTGGTTGATTCCCATTTTGGCAAGTGACACGTACTGGAACAGGCCTTGTTTAAAGTATTCTGAAGAGTGTAGTCAAGTACTAAAAACTTTGGGTGTTGTCGTTTTCTACTTTCTCTCAAATCAGAGATGTAGCTATGCAAGACGACCAAAGTATTAACAAGATTTCACTTTTTTTTTTTTTGAACTAGATGCAAGATAGGGGAGAGAAATCTTAAGAAAGAGATCTTTCAAAGTGGACCGAGTTTGGGAAGTGCTAATGTCCAGAGGATACTAAGTTGAAACATGATGTAAATGTTAAATGGAGTTTGAAATGCAACAGAAAGCCCTAATAGCTTACACCAGAGTCCCCCGTATGTAGCAACAAAATGCCTGTTGCCATATTCCTTTACACTTGACAAACTCCCTGTTCTACCTTATTTAAAGGATTATTTTGATTTAAATAAGGTAGAAAAACATGTAGAATATGGCTTGTGGAATTCTTTCCAACCTCTTTACCAGGAGTGGCCATATGTATTAGAGACAACTGCATTTTATTCTATATAACAAAGAATCTTTCTGTTTACTTTCCTGTTGTATTTCTCTGGGTCTGCATCTATGTGTACACTGGAAAGTATGGAGCAGACTCCATGCTTTCTCTCTCTTCCTCCTTCCTCACATGACCAGAAAGAGAGGTCTTAGAGTGGAACTGTCAACATATCTGAGATATCTCATAAAGAGAAATGTTTCTGTTGTTTCCAAAGCCACTGGTCTGATCCAACTCATTTTCTAACAAGCACAGAACAAATCTGGTCCAATTCGGCTCTGTTTTAGGAGAAATTCTATGCTGATCAACAGATGGACAGACAAGCAGGCAGGTAGACAGAGTATAGGTCCCTTTACATAAAAGGGTAAGGAAATAATGCAGAGAACAACTCCTTTACAGTGGCAATAGGACGTGTTTGAATTTTCTACTCTGTAATGAAATTACATGTTTACTATGTATGATTTCTTTCCAGGGATTATGTATACAAGTTATACACATGATTCCTCCTAGTTATATAGATACATATGGCCTATATGTGAGGGTCTAAGGATGGGGACATATGGCTGTATGCATTTCTGCTTTCCCCTCATTTGCATTTCTGTCTATATGTGTGCACTGGGAAACACAGGATTGAGTCTATATGGTCCAGTCTATCCTATGTGACGAAAGGGATAAGGGAGGGATCTTAGAATGAGGAGTCAGCAAAATTCCAAGCCATTGCTCAACTACTTCAGAACCAGAATTCATTTTTGGACTTTGGGATGTTTTTTCCGTAGCCCCAAGCTTGATCACATTCAATATTTCTTTTGTTGACTTCTCATACCGCACCAAATTTGATCCAATTCTGTTGAGAGCTTTTCTGCTGATGGACAGACAGGTGGATACAAAAGAGATGGAATACCGAACTGCTTTATATGCCTTCTTTACAAATCACACTGGGAAAGAAAAACTAAAAAGGGGGAAAGTTAGCATGTTGCAAAACAAACATTAGTCTAGACATAACCTGTAATTTCTAGTAATGTTTCTGGACCCCACATAGACCTCAGTCTTTCCTAGAAAATAAAGCAATTGGTAGCTGCAGCCTAGAATTTTTTTTTTCCTTCTGCTAAATGGCTGGTTTTGTGTGTGTGTGTGTGTGTGTGTATGTATGTTTGTATGTGTGTACACACATACATACGTACATATGTATGCATTTATGTGAATATATATACAGTACATATATATTATAATTTTATTAAAGATATTTAAAAAGGAAGATAGTACAAACTAATATAAAGTAAGAATAAGAAAATTAAAAAAAGAAAGCTAAGAGAAAGCTAAAAGTTCAAGAAAAAAATCTAAAAGAAAAAGAAAGAAAAAAGATTCAAAGAAGTGGCTTCCAATGTTTATAGCAGGTGTAACTACAGTTACAAATTTACTTTTTACTCTGTGGTTTCAACTTAAGTCTTTTCCTTGATCTTTAATCTATCCTGTCTAATCATCAAACTATAAATCATAAGTTCATTTTTTATCTCTTATGCAAAATGTCCATAAGAGGTTTCCAGTCAGCCATGAGTGCAGATATTGTCTGTTCTGTGATCAAAGAAATATATTTAGCAATCTCAGCAAGTTCCAACATCTTCACCAACCATTCCTCTATTGTGGGTAGTGCCAAATCTTTCCATATTTGTGCATACAATATGCAGTTAGCATATAACAAAAATAAAGTTGGCTTTTTTCCAACGGTCTGTCCATTAGTCCCAAAAGAAAAACCTCTGGTCTCAGTTGTATATTAATTTTTAAAATTCTCTGAATCACTGTGTGCATTTGAATCCAAACTTTTCTAGCTTTTTACATGTCCACCGAACATGATAAAATGTGCTTTCATGTTTCCAACATAAGTTTGAAATGCTTTTATACATTTTAGATTATTTCTCTGGTAACATATACCAATGGTGCATTATTTTATAAAAAAAATATTTTTAAGATTATAACTTTCAAACCTTTCAGACACATATTTTTCCATTGTTCCATCTGTGCATTATAACCAATATTTTAACCTACTTTATCATACATTCGTTCACTTCTCCTTTTTTTCAAATGTCAATAAAAGTTTATATACATTTTAGAAATTACAGTAAACTATGGCAAGAATTCTGTCAGTGTCTATAACCTGCTATCAAAATTTTGTATGACCATTCTGGCCCCCAAAGGCCAAGGCCTCTACTTTTTATTGTTCTGTGTAAGGTAGGGGTCACTTCATCCTGGAAACCCAGGATGGTTGGGATAAGGGAACTTATCTTAATAGCATCTGTTTAATTACTATAGAAAATGGGATTAAAAAAGAGGTGGATTTGGGATCCAATGCAGGATATCTTTTCTCACCTTAGTGTGTTCATGTCCTATATTTTTTTTTAAAGTGTGTCTATGGGGAGTTGCTAGGTACACATAGCATACTTTTTGGCTAGGGAGAAGTGTCAAATGAAGCTTTCTCTCAAACACCTGCAAGCATTATCTTTTGAAAAGCTGGTTGTCTTGAAACCATATCCATGCTGATTAAAATCAGGCAGAAAGCCCAATTCCAGAAGTACTAATTTAACAGCTTGAAAAATGGAAACAGGCTGAACTGAAGGTGTATGAGTGGAGGGGTAAACAGCATTTCAAAATGAAGCTAAATGAAGCACTAAAGTCAAAAAGTATGTCCAACTCTCTTTTTTAGTGAGGATCATTATTGATCTACATTAAGGAAAAGAGAAGTATTGTAAATTTCAGTCCACTTTTACATGAGAGCAATGATAAAGAAATCAATATTAATGAAGGCCTTGTAAAAGATATTCAGAAGCCATGATGTATCTATACTTACAATCTTGGAGGCAATGGTTTTCCCTGAGACATGCATGGATAAGAAAGTTGGGTTTTGAAAAACCAGGAAAGAATCCTGGATAACTTCTGTTGATGTTTTTGAACTTTAGTGTTGGAGAAGACTCCTGTGAATAATATGGATAGCCAAGAAACCAACAAATGGATTATTAAAAAAAACCAGTTCAAAGTTCCCAAATTAGGTTCAAGTTATTATATTTTGGATACATTATGTGAAGACCAGCAATCTTGGGAAATCCGTAATGCTGGGAAAGGTGGAAGAAAAGAAGAGGATGACCACAAGCAAGATGGACACACATGGATTCAGAGGCAGTGGAAGCATCATTGGAAGATCTGAAGGACCAGGTTGAGTATAGATCATCCTGGATAACTTCTATCTATATAATCGCTAACAGCCAAGACTTATTTGATGGCACATAATCAATCAATGATAAGGGGATGTTCAATTCAATGTTTTGAATTTTACATATCTTTTCACATGGTCACCTAAGGCTAAATGTTTTCTTTTTATTTGTGTTATGGGATCTGCTTGCATCATAATAAATATGATGTATCTAAAGTTATGGTTCTGAAGGAAATATTCAACATCCAACCACAGTTTATTCCTTGAGCAAAAAAAAAATGGTTTTAGCAAATGCTGGTGAAGGTTTTAAACCATTGTCAGTTTAGACTATAAGCATGACTTGGCCCAGGGTATTTTTGTTTCTTATTCTTATAGTCTAACCTTCCTTCTCCTTGTTCCACAGACACAACATTACTCTGCACAGTGTGATTTCTTTTTAGTTTATAGTTCAGTTTAACTTTTGATGGTTTATGTTGTCTTTGAAAACAATTCTGAAAGTAGAGTGTTCTAAGCATTCCACAAACTCCCCACATGTTCATACTGTATCTCCAGTTGCCTCCCTATCAGGCTTTTGCCAGTCTGTCACAAATGACTGGAAATCAGGAATGTCGTCTCTCTTCTTAGAATTGAAGTGCCTTCAAACCTGTCTTTCCCATCTTACTTCCTTCGACAACTCTGGCTGTTAATGTTTTAAGTGACTTTGTAAACAACCAGTTTTCATGAACCAGACCAGACCAACTAGGTAACATCCCAAAGATTTTTTTAGCTACAGAGGAAAGAATTTCCCTAAGACAAGTGGCACCACAAAAAAAGTCCACGTATGTGCACTATTACCAGATAGCAATTTTTAATTTGCAGGATGGGCAGCTAGATTTTCCATGAAGGTCACAGCTGTTCAGAAGTATATAAATGAAACCATTCTTTATGCTCATATCTTCCTGAGTTGCTTGAGGCTTTATTAATGAAAAACAAACAAGCAAAAACAAACAAACAAACAAACAAACAAGAAAGAGATGAAAACAATGGAGTAGGGATTCATTATCAATGTGGCATCTTTTTAAAAATTGTATTTCATGTGCAAGAACATACCAGGATCTTCAATAAAAGAAATTACAAGGGCTAAACCAAATATTTATTGGATTGAGCTCTGCTTATAAAGAGAAATATGAATATGCAGACAGCATATTCCAAAACACATAGTTTTGTAAAAAAAAAATCCCTATTGTGAAACATAATTGTAAGGAGGGAGAGGGAGAGGGAGAGGGAGAGGGAGAGGGAGAGGGAGAGGGAGAGGGAGAGGGAGAGGGAGAGGGAGAGGGAGAGAGAGAGGGAGAGAGAGAGAGAGAGAGAGAGAGAGAGAGAGAGAGTTAAACATTGCATGACCTCTGCAACCAGACATGCTGAGGCTGGACAATATTGAAGCCAGGAACAGAAAGGTTTAGGATAAAAGGTTTTGTGATAGCAATCTGTGTCTCTCATGCCCTCAGCACAATGGCTTAAATATCTCCTCCTTGGACAAACAGATCAATATGCCCTTTTTAACATCTCCAATGAGAGCTCATTAATGCTCTCCTGGTGTCCTCTTTACTGCCCTAATGACCTGGAGGGAGCAGAAGAAGTGTGATAATTATCACAGGCATAACACTTCAGATCATTCTTCAGCACAATGTGAATTGTTTCTGTATAATTATTGCAAGCAAGAGTGCAAACTAATTGAAAAATATGTTATAATGTATTTGGGCACATGAGATGCAATAGGTTAAATGCTAAATTACCATGATAGGGGGTTTTTATCTGTCCTCCTGCACTTCACATAGTTCACTGCATTTTTTTTTTTGCCAGTCTTTAGGTTTGGATAACCTCTCCTCCTTTTCCTTCTTCCCCTTCTTTTCATCAAACTGTCATTTGATAATACAATCAAGAAATGTTCAGTCTCCATTGATGTTAGCTTTTCCCAGCTTGGGGATTGTTCAGGGATTGGAACACCCGTAATTCTCAGAATGTTTGGCCAGTTGTCATGAAGGTTAAAAATTCAAGGAATACCAATATTCCCCATAAACTTAATACTTCTTGGGGATATGAATTTGTGTAAGACTGTCTAGTGACCAGCATGTTTAGCTGAGTCATTCTTGGAGATTCTCTGTTAATCTGTTACCTGCAGTATAGGGCTTCATCAACAGAAAAGACGCACAGAAGCCCAAAGTTCCAACAGTTCTAGAAATAATATTTCCATCCATCAAATACAGACCTACTTACCTTAAGTAGTTAAAACCAGGGTGCTGGGGAAGAAAAAAATGGGAAGTTTCATTGCTTCATTTCCTACTAAACGAGAAGGCATTTAATCATAAATCTTTCTCATTTAGGTTATATTTACTGTATAGAACTGTAGCAGTTATATTTATTTGTGCATTTACTGACATAAACTTATAGGCCATTAGTAAGTTTCATTGTGTCTGGGGGTAGAGGTTCAACAATATCAAAATGGCAAGCATTATTGGACAATTGAAGCCCTGTCCATTTTTAACACTCAATCTATATATATTATATGGATGTGAAAAGAAGGAAGCTTTTGTTTGCTTGGTTATGCCCATCATTTTCACATCATTAATCCTGCTAATCCTCTGGAGATGTCCCTGGTACAGTTATGTTTTGAATATAACACATGGAACTGCTATTTGCCAAAGTCTTCCCTATGACCTGTAACATCACTTAGCTGTTTTCGTAAGGATAACATTTGTGGTGTTATCCAGTCTCATTCCATATTGTTAACTACCACTAAAAATGGGAGAGGAATTTGTACAAATCGGGGCTCAGTAACTATTCAAATTTCACAAGTTTGTTCTATTGTTTATGAGTCAAAAATCTTAAAGTAATACAAAACTTAAAGAAAGTATATACACAAAAATGAATATATTGGACAGAAGAGTGAACAAAAATCTAAAATTTTAAGTTTTCTTATGAACAAGAAAAACTGAAAAATTAAAAATGACTGATTCTGGCAGGAGAGTACAGAGAAGATACATACAATCATTATAATCCAGGCTCTGTAATCCACCCTAGAAGTAATATCTGCTAAAACCTTCTGGAATGAACAAAAAATGGCTTTACATTTGGAGTTGTGATTATGCCCTGGAGTCTGGTAGAACTAAATTTGGATATTTAGCTCCCATTGAATCCATGGCTGTATGAATGTTACAATCTAGTTAGCATTCAACACACACACACACACACACACACACATACACACACACACACACACACACACACACTTTAAAAGTATAAAAGAGGAAATGGAGGATGGAACTTTTTATTCAGTTAACCAAAAGACCTAAAGAGAGAAAGGGTTTTTCATATTTCCTTTTTATAAACATTCTGCATACTCATTTCAATGTGAGGTTTTTCACAATAAAGGCTGCACACTGATAGCCATATGTGAAGTTCCATGGTTAGTCTACTATCCTATCTCTTCTAAGCCCTGGACTGCCCTAGCATTTGAAAGTGGGGTGGGTGGATTGGGAGAACCTGTTTTAAAAAATGGAACCAACTCATAGAAGTGGAATCTTTCTGCCTCCTAAACGACCTGCCAAATTTTCTACAGATTTTTATTAATACTTTATGGATGATGTTATCTTGACATTGAGTATGTAGTGTTTGGAACATCCCATTCAAACAGCTTTCTCCACCAGTAATTCATCACAGAGAAGTGCAAAGCAAGAGGGAGCAAAAGTGACACTTTCCTTTAAGGAACAAAAAGAGGCAGTACTCTATTTTAGTCAGTTTTTTAGTTCTCATTTTTAGTGCAAGAATTTAATTATATGTATTTCCCCCATTTCTTATATTCTGACATATTAATTAAGGATGCTCTAATTCAATTCCTGTGGCACTATTGGCCTATTCTGTAAAAACATTTTACTGTTTTTGTACAAATATAAAAATGAGTAGATAGATAAAGGCAACCCTTACATGTTGCTGCTCCTCCCTGTCACGGAAACAGAAGACTAATTATTTTATAAATAAAGTGATAGTTTCCCTCATCAGCATGGCAGCTTATTAAATATCTTATTATGTTCAATACCTCTAATATTGTATTTAAATACAGGCTGATTTATGTGTATTGAACTATTAAAGACCAGAGACTTCCTTGCAAAGTATCTTCCAAATATCTTGGAGAATGTTCTGGAGGATAAAACAAGCTATTAATTTGAGAAACAAAAATTGTGAATAAGAAATATGATAACAGCTCTCTGCTTAATTCCCAACTCTGCTCTGAAAGTGTTCTCTGTTTTGGAAAAGATGTTAAGGCCACACGAATGTCTTAAAGAAAGGAAGAAGTGCCCCCTTTTTGACCAGGTTGAGGAAAAAATCCTATTTGTTGCCTTTTAGGGGTACGAAATAACAGTTGCATGTAGACATCTGAAAATGTGAATTGATGGTGTTAGAGCTGGACTTAGGGTAAAAGTCAAACTGACAATAGTTTTACCATCATCTGTCAGAGCACCAGACCACCTACCACATACAGGGGGGGAAAAGGCTGTAATCATCATTCCAATTTTTTCAAGTGTTTCTATGACTGAGATTTATAATTCAATTCAATTCATGTACCCACCCACTTGAGAAAATTCTGAGTAACTTACAAAAATCATAAAAAGAGAAAACAAAATTCACAAAAAGGCACCATGAATTAAAACAACTAAAACAGCAAAGTGTACAAAAAAAAAAAAAAAAAAAAAATAAAATACAAAAAAAGAAAAAAAAAAAAAAAAAAAAAAAAAAAAAAAAAAAAAAAAAAAAACAAAAAACAAAAAAAAAAAAAAAAAAAAAAAAAAAAAAAAAAAAAAAAAAAAAAAAAAAAAAAAAAAAAAAAAAAAAGCAGGGCTTTAGCCCCAAAATAATATCTGCATTAACCTCAGAGTTGTGAACAGAGCAAAGTTTTAAGACCTTTCTGTAACCTCAGGAGAGGGAGCACTGTTGGTATCTCTGAGGGGAAGCTGTTCCAGAGGATGAGGAGGGTGGGGTCATGACAGAAAATGTTTTCTCAATCCTGCAAATGGCAGCCTTTAATTGAAGGGATCTCATATAGTAGGTCTGGATGTACAGGGCAGGCAAAACCAACTGGATATAGCAGATTCTTCAAAAGCAGGCCCTATAAAGGGCTTTATAGGTAGTGACCAGCACTCTGAATTACATGCAGAAGCCTACTGGCAACAATCAGTGCAGCTTGCATAGCAGCAATGACACAAGGGCATACTGTGAAAAACCTATTACTGCTTGTGCTATTTCATTTTGTATCAACTATAGCTTCTGGATAGTCTTCAAAGGCAGCCCTATGTGGAGTGCACTGCAATAGTCTAGTTATGAGTTGGCTATGATGTGAGTAACCATCTGAAGGGCCAGTTGAACTGGCACATAAGATGAACCTGTGCAAAGGCCTGCATGGCCATAGCTGCCACTTTGAAAAGCAGCTGTGAGTCCTGAAGAACCATAGAAACTGTTTTGCTCCTTCTATCTTGATTGAAAATACTATTGAAATTTAAAAATCACATATATGAGGAGTTTTTAAATTTTATTTTCAATTAGTAATTATTAGTTCACATATACTGTAACTATATTTCCTACCATTCTGGTGCATTCAACATTGTTCACTAGATGTTATGTATATTCATGAAAAAATTAAAAATATGTAAAGATTCTTCTTTTTCCTCTCCTAGTTGAACTCATACATAATTGGACAAATTGATTCAGTTTGAAAAGAACTGAAGAAGCTTCTTGAATTACAAGGGAAATGTCTTCAAGGAAAAAGCACCTTTGGGAGACCCAGAGTCATTTGTTGTCTGATGGGTATTTATTTATTTATTTATTTATTTATTTATTTATTTATTTATATTTATTTATTTATATTTATTTATTTATTTATTTATTTACTTACTTACTACATTTTTATGCCACCCATCTCCCCTATAAGGTGACTCTGAGCTATGAGGTGACTCTGAGGTGACTCTGAGAAAAATAAATAAATGACATAGTAATACAAAAACACTTAGACGATTGGTATTTTAATCTATCTTGTAATGAAAAGGTAAATTCATTTCAAAGAATGAAGAATTTTAGTAATTGTGTCATTGCTGCACACACACACACACAAAACAACCTCAACGCGGGGGCTGGCCGCCACGACGGAGGACCGACTGGGCCGATGCCGCCGCCGCCTGTCAAATGACTATCCGTCAGGCATCCACACCGCGCCGCAAGAAGCTACGGGTCACCGTCCTGCTCGAAGGCTCACCGTGCCCCATCGAGATTGACACTGGGTCGTCTCTCACCATCGTTTCCTGGGCCACACTTCAACGGGCGATTCCGGGAATCCAGAGACAACAACTGAGGTGCCAGGAGCTGAGACTGACCGACTACCAGGGCAACCGCATTCCAGTCATCGGCTGCGGCACCTTACGGGTGCAATTCAAGGCGTTCAACGGCCCTCTCTCCTTGACTGTGGTCAGCGGCTCCCTTCCAAGCCTGCGCGGCTGGGAGGG
>QLTV01002691.1:951505-964902 GCA_003457575.1 Thermophis baileyi
GTCTGGATCCGGGGGGGGGGTGTTACATTCTCAGACTGAAGCACATAGGCTTCAGTCAGGTCCTCCATTCTGGAGGGAAAATACTGTCTGCTGATTGGTTAGCCTGTCTGACAGCTCCCTATAAAAGGGCTGGCTGTCAGACAGGGCTTTTGCTGGATTGTTAGCACTTGACTAATAAAGAGCTGTTGTTTTGAAGTCACTCTGTCTGCCTCTTCCATTCACCCTATCTAACAGTGTGTGTGTGTGTGTGTGTGTGTGTGTGTGTGTGTGTGTGTGTGTGNTAATAAAGAGGTTGTTTTGAAGTCACTCTCTCTGCCTCTCTCCCACTCACTCTCTCTCACTGTGTGTGTGTGTGTGTGTGTGTGTGTGTGTGTGTGTGTGTGTGTGTGAAACAAATCCATGTCATTCTTACTTCTACTGCTGAATTCTAATTGGAGTATTGTGGCAGAAAGCAATGCAAACAAGTCCCATTCACGTACCTTTTTACCTTTTTGTGCTAGAAAGCTTTGAACCAGCTATTCTCACAAGTAATTTCCATAATCTTCAGCCCCTCCCCTTTTCTGTCAATCCCTTAGCCAGGCATTATTTATTTATTTTTAAAGCCTAAATTAAGCATAAGCTGGCAATAGTATGTGTCAGCCTAGTTTTTGAGAATAAATGAGATGTGATGATGCCAAAAGTATTGGTAAAAGGGGGATTAAAGAGGCGAGAACAGCTTTCCACCCCACTGGTTTTGTGTTACTATTAAGAAGGATGGATTAATATCAGATTTCTGCTATCTGCTTCCTTACTGATATTGCTTAATTATCCAGATAAGTGATCAGAATCCAAGCACGCACAGCCGCATAAATTTGAAGGACATTATTGCTTTATATATATAATGTGTTTATTAGTTTAAGCATCATAAAACAATAGTAAAGTGCTCATTAAAGTTAAATTTAAAGCACTTTCCAGCTGCTCAGTTTGAGTTTGTTACTCTCTGGAAAGAAAACGGATATTCTTATTCACTGGAGGCACTAGAAAAGGACTTCCTGTTTATATGAGACCCCCAAAAAGGCTTTTCTCTCAGCTCCTTTCTTCACTTATTCATCTTCTTCCACCTTCATTTTTTAGGCCTCCATTTCAGACCCCTATCCTCGGCTTAAGAATATCGTTATCTTTTCTTCCTTGAATTGCATCAGATGCAGGAACATCTGATGCACCAGTTCAAGCTATGCAAGGAAGGACTAGGTATTTCCACTCTGCTTCTTGAAATCTCAAAACTACTGTGCGGTAGTATTCTCTGATTACAGGCTTATCCTATTTGTGCCTGTGCATCTAAAATTCTCATACCTTTTGCGCAACAGAAGCTGAATCTGTTTGAAATCGTATTTGCAAAATGCTCCCCTGTTGCTAATTCATTTAATATAAATAATTTTTATATAACACACACACACACACACACACACACACACACACACACACACATATGTTCTTTATAAGTTTGTGTGTGGGTGTACGTTATTTAGGCTAATAATAAATAATAGTAACAACACAGATAAATTCTGACAGAAAGAGAGAAAACATCTTGATGAAAATGCTGCTATTGCTCGGAGACCCTTCCCACTTACAGCTTCATGCCAGCTAAAGGCCACTTGTATAACGTATGGCTCTACCATTGAGAGTAAACTCCTCCCCCCCCCATTTCACTCCAACCTCCTACACTATTTACAAAGATTTAAATGGAAGTTTTACTCAGAAACAACTGCTCTTATATTGGGGATCCATGGAAAGCAGACATTCTGCCTTCATACTGAAGCACCTCTGACAGGAATATAATAAAAATACATTCCTGCTTCTATAACAGTAGCAAGAAAGAAAGAAAAACTGAAGGAAGGCACAGAAGGGGTCAAAGTGCACTTCTTGGAAGCTCAATAATGTTCACATAATATATTGAAAAAGGAAACAGCACTATATTTCACATTACCTTCAAAGGGTAAATAAATGAGACACAGTGGAGAAAATTATTTGTTTGGGAGGTAGTTGTATCTTCTTGTTGCTCCTAAAGTTACCTCTATATGCATATATCTGTAAAAGCCTTACATCTGAAAAATATATGCAGTTTTTCTTGTTCTTTTATCATCTATCTATCTATCTATCTATCTATCTATCTATCTATCTATCTATCTATCTATCTATCTATCTATCTATCTATCTATCTGCTATCTATCATTTATCATTTATCTATCATTTATCATTTATCTATCATTCATCATTTATCATTCATCTATATCAATCTATCATCTGTCTCCAACTCAAGCTATGAGTTTCCTTCTATTGCTCTGATCTTTTTTATAGTGGTAGCAACACTTTATTTATTTTTTCCACTTGCAGAGAGTCTAATCACTATTTTACGTTCTTTTATTACCTTCCCTTGTTTCTTCCTTTATTAGCTGTACTCACAACTTAGCAGAGGGGTATCTATTATCATCCACCTATGCTTTTCCTACTACTGAACCTATTTTATCTAACATCAGGGTTGGGAAATCTTTGAAGAACTGTGGCCAAGGAGGATTTTTGGTGATATCACTGGAAGGAGCACAAACCATTCTTTACTTAAATCCCCTCCCAGGTTTGTAGTTGCAGTTCAAGTCTCACCGGCTCAAGGTTGACTCAGCCTTCCATCCTTCCGAGGTGGGTAAAATGAGGACCCAGATTGTTGGGGGCAATATGCTGACTCTCTAAACCGCTTAGAGAGGGCTGTAAAGCACTATGAAGCGGTATATAAGTCTAAGTGCTATTGCTATTGCTATTGCTATTGTAGGTACCGACCTTGTTTAATATGTCAGAGTGTGTCATCACGATTCCCCTTATCTGCCATGCAAACTGATACAAATCAATCCAACCTGTACATTTTTATTTGTGCCTGCTGTATATACTGCTGTTATATCAATATAAAGAAAGAGATACATTTACTTAATTGTTAAGATTAAATATTTCCCAACCACAATAATTACAGCACTTTGCAAGTTCAACTTTTTTTTTTTTAATTCTTCAAGCAAACAATACCACCTGGGGCTGAGATCAGGCCAGTATCCATGACCTAACTAAGGTCAGCAAATGCCTTTCTTCCCCCAAAAGCACGCTTCAGAAACCTTGAGGTTGCAGCTGTATCTAATTAATTTAATTTTTTCCACTTTAGTGTCAGTGTAGCATAACAAAGGCTGTGGGGTCATGTGTGCTGCAAAACTTCTTTTACAGCTGATGACCATATTTTAGAAGGAATAATACATGTGAGCCATTTTCTAAAAAGTTAAATATAGATTTATCTATCATTTATCTATCATTTATCTCCAACTCAGGCTATGAGTTTCCTTCTATTGCTCTGATCTTTTTTACAGTGGTAGCAACACTTTATTTTTGAAATGACATTTAAAATATAAAGAAGTGAAGGCATAAATAAAGAGGGGGAGATTGCCAAATGTAGCTGAAACCCTAAGTATGAAAATGTCTAGTTCACAGGGATAGGTTTGGGCATCCAGTTGGCTTTTCTTTTGAGATGTGCTCCAACACTTGAGTAACATGGAGGCAGGTTGGCAGCTTATGTTCCCATTAGCAATGGTACACATATTAACATATTATAAACCACTCTCAATGATCAACAGCATTAATTCTTAAGTAATGCTTGTGAATAACTTATGACGTGCAGACATTTCAGGTAAATTCTCACACGGCTTTAACATTTCAAATAGGTTTCTGAAGTAGCTGTTCCTCTTATAGAAAAAAATACAAGTTGATAAGATGTAATAATGACAAGGATGTTCATGAAAGCACAAGAAATACATTCCCTACAATAGAAATGCAGTACGATATTGACAGGTTGATTGATTGATCAATCTTTGGGTGGTTACACATTTGTTGTGAAATATAATTTTAAACAACCGGGGGAAAAAGCATAAAAGAAATAACATCTTAAGGGGGTAATTTGAACTTGTAATTGTTTCACATATTAACCTTGCAATGATGAAATTTACAGATATGGTAAAGCCTCTCTACATTTCATTTGTGAAAGTGTACTGTGGTGTTGTCCTTCTTAAATACTCTTGTTCCCTCAGACTTGAGACTCTTCAATGTGACTTGCTAATCTCCATCATTTTTTTCCCATTACAGTAGCAACCCCACTTCTCATTGGCTGAAGTGCCTGTCACATCACTCCCCTCCAACAACTGACCACTTCCCAGAACAGCTATTTCTGAGCTGCTGGGCTTTTTGCATTTTAATTTCTTTAATATAATTTCACAGTTGATTCAACAATAGCCCATTATGTCAATGAACTGTCCTCAACCCTAAAGGTACACACTGCATTCAAACTTTACATCTCCCCGTAGGCATCCTTTCTGTTTCTGCCCAGGCTGTGTGAAGCATGTTCCCCTTGCTTTCTCATTTTCCTGCCTATAATACTAAAGAGCCTCTCTTTCTTTTCCTCAACTCGCTTACAAAGTAAGTTAACTTTGTAACTATCTTAACCTGCAAAGTAATTTCTATGCTATTTTGCTTCCATGAAACTGTACTATCAGTATTTCTTTGCTATACAGTTTCCATGGACCTATAGAGAAATTTAGGAAAGAAAACTACAGCTACAGAGCTATGATGCTATAATAAAAGGAAAATATAAAAGGGTTTCCTTTAGTGTTAAAGGAGACAATGAGGGATAGGAGAGTGAGGCATCCAGGAAAGCAAAAGAAAAACATGCAGAGGGAACAATACTTAAAAGGAAAAGACAACATGGACAGACTGGCCCATTCATGATCCAGCCAACAAGGTTTGCTTTCTTTGCTTGAATGGAAAGAGCAAGAAGAAGGGAACTAGCCAATCAGGTCTTATAGTCTGGGCTGAGTATTGTCCCAGCTTCATGTTTACCTATTGCAATCTGGACTGGAACTATGAAAGTTAACTTACAAAACAGGTAGGACAGCACAGGAGGCACAAAGTTTAGACTGCAGTATGGAATTATCCTGAATGTACTTTTCGCTAAGAAATCCTTAAATGATGGTCTGTCCACTATAAGAGGATGGGATTGCTAGGACAGTGGTTAGGACACTGATTCTTAGACTGTTAAAGGTCTACAGCTTGGCAGTTTGAGACCCAAGTGCCACAAGATGGAGTGAGTTCCCCTCACTTGTCCCTGCTCTTGTCAGCCTAGCAGTTCAAAAGCTTGCAAATGCAAGTAGATGAATAGGTACCACATATAATCATATGGGAAGTAACAACGTTTTGTGTTTCGCTGTATGCTATGTGCTGCAGCATACTGTCATGACAGCCACATAACTGTGGAAATGTCTTGGACAACGCTGGCAATTTGGTTTAAGAAATGGAGATGAGCACCACTCCTAAAATTGGTCACGACTAGCAGAATAAAATCCATGAGGACACCTTTTACTATTATAAATACAAGCATTGAGCTCTAGTAGTTTCCTTCCATTGTCATTTTAAGTAAAATTTTATAGATATGGCTGAAAAAATATTGATGTTTTATGAAAATTTAGAAGCAGAGGATAAACTTCATTGCTCAAATAAATCTCTTTATTAACTCCTTTCAAATGCCAGCCATCTGATATTCTAAAATTAGTAATATGCTTTCCTGCACCTCTGTCAAACCAAGAAACTACCATTCACAAAGTAATCCACGACTAAGCAATTATTTTGTGGATGGGGAACCATACTTTTTTCTCCACCAGCAGTCACTTTGGACATGACGAATCTGCCAGGAATAATTTCAGGTTTATTTATTTTCCTTGTTTTCCTAAAATAAAATAAGTAGGAATTTTATTGGTAGAGATCAACTAATTTTAGAGTCTCAGGAAATCCAAAAAAGATGGAGATGGAGAACCCAGGGATTACCCCATCTCATTCAGTATATATGTGAACTGTTTTTTTTTTTAAAGTAATACAAATATTAAAAGCAGAATGAAAATGGATCAATACTGTTGGGATCAGGGAAGTATATGACACTTTATTATTTTCTTCCACCTTTGTCCCTTCTCATATTTATATGAATTGTAGATTAACCTGCACGGCCTCCTCAACTTTAAAATTCTATATTGTAAATGTCACTCAATATTATTTGTTTGTTTTAAGTTTATTATATTTATATCCTGCTTTTTTATTTATATCACCTTGACTTATATCAATTAAAAACAAGAATGGTAAAATATAGAAATAAATCATTATCCAATTCAGTCAACGCCATTTCTTGGAGATTCTATGAGCCAGGCCTGTCCACATCTTCCCATCTTGCACACTCCTTTGAGTTTTTCTATGCTCTGGCAAGTGTCAGCTTTGATGGTGTCCAGCCACCGTGTTCTTTGCCAGCCTGGTTTCCTTTTAAGAAATAAATCAGGGAAAAAATAAATTAACTGACTTTAAAATAAGCTAAATTTCAACCAACAAAAGCCTGGTAAAAGAGAGTGGGAGCCAATCTGTGTCATTTTGGAATGTATTCAATAGACGGGAGGGCCACGCAAGTAAAGATCCTCTCCTGTGTAAAACTGTAACAGGTGGGTTCCTGCTGTGGGATACTTTTGAAAGAACTTCTCCTGCAGAGCTAAATAACTAGACAGGTTTGTAACAGGAAAGGCAATCCCTCACATAATAATAATTTATTAAATTTATATGCTATCTTACTCCCAGATATAGTTAGACCTAAAGCTATTTAAAGGGACACACCAACCTCTTTAATCATGCATGACAAGCCCCTGGCAGCAAGTACAGGTCCTTCAGTACAGATATGATTTCTGTATCTTATTAGCTGTCAAGATCCTGCCTTTTGTACTAATTGTGATTTTCAAAGGCATCCCCAAATGAAATGCATTGCACTGCTCAGCATGTGATAAAATCAGGACATGGATAATCAACTCTAAGTCTGCCCTGCTCAAGATAAGTTAAAGTTGGTACACTACTCATGATTGTACAAATGAACAGTGAACATCACAGTCATTACTATGGGATAGGGATTTGCCATCCCTGGGACTGGCCTTGGGGCAGCTCAGGAGTTCATGGCTGCCATGGTAGCTGTAGACCTATCCCAGATGATTCATAATTCAACTCAAAACAGTGGTCACACACTAGACATGGTTTTCTTGTCAGAGCATTGGCAGTGTGATCTGAGGGAGGAAGTATCTCTGTCTTCTTTGTCATGGTCAGATTATACCCTGGTGACTTTGAGATTCTCTTATGATACCACCCTCCACAGGGAGATGTAACCTATTCAATTGACCCTTCTTTTTCTCACTCTGGTCAACTGCCATATGGACTATATAATACACTCTACATGGAGCTACCCTTGAAGAGTATATGGAAGCTGAAGCAGGAAGGACCATAATTACTAAAAAAAAAAAAAAAAGGGTCACCAAAATCCAAGCTGACCAAGTGGTCCAGGAAGAAATAATGAATAGTGGTTTCTAAAACTGCCAAGAGATCCAGGAGAAAAAGCCAGGTCACCTCTGCCCATCTAGTTTTTGGCATAGTTCATACTTCAAAACAACTGAAATATTTTTTTTAACCTTCTTTTGGTCTTGTGGCTCTCTTTGGTGAAAAATTATTTGGTCACATTTCAAAATATCTTCCATTTTTTTGTACCCTGCTACTCTTTCCTTATGTCTTCAAACTCTTAATGGAATCTTGATCTATTTTTTCTCCTTCTTGAGGGACAAATTATTAACACAAATCCTTCACTTTGAACAAAGCCATCTTTTGATTGGTGTGAGCTCCATTAACTTTCTACATTCTGCTTTCCCACCTTCTCCTGCAGCATCTTCCAGCAGTGTTAACACATCTCAATTTATGAGCCTCATGTAGCAAGGGTCAACGTATTAATATGTTAATAATGCAATGCTTTGCCAATTATGCTGGGAGGGGGGGTTATGTAGAGCCTCAATTAATTATGTTATAATATTTTGATGGCAGACTGATTGCTAGCTTTGCATAGCTGTAATGCTAAATGTTTAGAAGATGATAGACTGGGACGCCTTAATGGCCTCATGATTAGATTTGAGGAAAAGGCTGATACGAACAGAGATACTAATTTATGGACTTTGTTGCAATACATTATCTTTGGGATCAGCAGATAGCAGGTTTTAAGACTGTCCCTATTTTAAGAAATGCCTGTTTTCAGAAAGGGCTAGTTATGATAAAAGAACCTGTCTTTTATATCAGCAGCAGCTGTGATGAGGTAGGCCTCTGGATTGGGAATTGAATCTGATTCTGGACCAGACCAGTTCAACCTCGCGACTTTAGTAGAGAAATAACCAGGCAGTTTATCTATACATTCTAATGAGATTATTTGAGAGTTCAAGATTTGTCACTATTAGCATTATTGTATCTGTAATTATGGAGGTTATTAATACACTTCTGGTAGCCCAGAGAATGAAGCTCTGTGCGCAATGTGGAGGACAGCATCTCTCCCAATCAAATCTGAGGCCTAGGTTCTAGAACAGTAACATTTCAGTTGGGCTTTTATGAATGTGTGATACAAACTATATAAATATTTATAAGCCACTCAAACTAAAGATTTTCTTGCTCTCATTTTAGAAGAACACCCTCAAATGTAAGATCAGACATTCATTCCTTAGGAAATATCATTTTAAAAAACACCCTAATAAAAGGAAAGCAGAACTGTTGAGTTAAATTATAAATTTTGTAAATCAAATTATAAATCTTATAAATCAAATGTCTTATTTGAAAAGACATTTGATTTATAAGATTTATAATTTGATTTACAAAATTTATAATTCAGCAAATGAAGACAAGGTAAGTGATGGAAGCCGTGCTGTGTATATTGTTTTAAAAGCTGCAGAAATAATATATTTTTAAATTTTCTTTGTGTTTACTTCTGCTTGTGGGGAGAAATTAGTCAATTGTCACCAGCAAACCTGGCTAAAAATGTGTGTGTGGGGAGGGAGAAATATTTCAGATAGATGTCATTATTCTAAGATATTGACATGACTGGGTGTTTCAAAAACTGAGATATCTGTTGCTTGAAGCTAACCATATTATTTTAATTTTAGTGGAATTTTATGGATTGATTATGTCTCATCAAATTGGTATTAACTTTTCTATTGCAGTTTTTCTTCTGACCTGAGCGGGAAACCCCATTGGGTTGCAATCATTGTCTGAAACAGGACAATACCTACATTTATTCCTAATTATTTCAGTTTTTATTGATTGATTGATTATATGACATCAAGTCAGTATTGACTCTTAATAACCAGATTGATTGATCTTCCTTATGATGATCTGTCCCCAATCTCGTCCTTCAAGTCTTTCATTGATGCATCCATAGCCATTATAATTAAGTCCATTAACTTATGCTGTCCATCTTCTTCTCTTTTCTTTCACTTTTCTCAGAAGTTTATACCTCAAGAGAACTGAGTCTTCACCAGTGGTGGGTTGCTCCTGGTTCGGCCCGGTTCTTAGAACCTGTAGCGGCAGTGGCGGGAGGCTCCGCCCACCCACCCGGAACACTTCTGCGCATGTGTGAACCGGTAGTAAAGGGTTTTAGAACCCACTACTGGTCTTCATGTAATATTTTTGACAGAAGGGATATTCCAGAATCTATATTTGGGTGAGTTTATTAAACAATGTGCTATATCCTTAGTATTTTTTTAATTAATTAATCTTAAACTGCTACTGATTATAATTGGTATTTGAATATACATAACACTGTGTATATGTTAAAATGCCCTACCTTTGTTTTCATTAAGATAGTAATCCACCTAGTAAAGACCTTACTTGGAGAATGCTGTATAATTTCTAATGTGTTTTTACATGTCAGTTTTAGGAATATCTCTTGAGGAACAAATTAAAATAATATAAACAAGTAGAAGAAAGAAAACAACACTTTCATCTTTTTCCAATTGTATCTGTAGAATAATCAAATTATACTTCAGACAAATAACACTCTCTGGAGAAGACTCTAATGCTGAAAAAGGTGGAAGGAAAGAGAAGAAAACAACCACAAAAAAGATATATGGACTCAGTTTACAGTAGTGAGATTCAATGGAAAAACCTAAAGGACCAAATTAGGAACAGACTGTCACAGAGATACTCCATCTATGTGGTTGCTAAAATTAGTACTGACTTGATGGCATATAATCAATCAATAAAATAGAAATAATTAGGAATGAATATAGGCGCTGTTCTATTCCAGACAGTGACTGTAACCCAGTGGGGGTTTCTTTTCAAGCTGTGGAGGAAAGTTCTAGCAGACATTTAAACCAGGATTGGATTCTAGCTGGTTCTAAATGAAATTACACTAACATGCACTCATGTCTGACATTTGGTATTCTTGCATTTATTCCGTAAAATACAGAACAGCCCAAAAACTGTATAAGAATATCCCACCTTTCATTATAGCATGATTTTTGCAATGGTCATCACCCTGTTTGGCTTTTCCTATTTCAGTTAAACCCATCATGATAAAGCTTCTGTTTGAGAGCTTTTTCAGTTAGTATCCTACTGCCACAATAGGGAAAGAATCCAACTTTAGCAAAATCTTAGGCCATGTCAGGTGCATTCATTTCAGCTTGAAGCTGGTTGTTGCAGCTGTGGGAACAAGAAAAAATGAAAAAAGAAACAGTGGCTTCTAAAAAGATAACTCTTTCCGGCTCCTTCTCTCTCACTCTCTTCTCCTTAGGGCATGTACTAGTATTTAAAAACCAGACAACCTGGGAAATGTACAAATGATATTCCCAAGTTTCCCAAACACAGGTGGTTCTATTATTAGCAGCACTCCAAACAGGAGTAAGAGAGTCCCTCCCTTTCCCCCCTGCTGCTGTCAACCATTCTAATTAGGAAAATGATGAGTAGGAAAGAGAAGGAAAGGGGGTTTCATTTTAATTCAAATTACAACTTAAACCAGAGACAAGTTATTGATGGAGTACTGTAGAAGGGGGTCACAGTAATATTAAATTAATATTATGATCTATATAATTCCAGGATCTATGAGACCACGGATTATTTATTTTATTTATTTATTTATATTTATGAATCAAATGTATATAGCTGCTCATGCCCTCCAAAGGGGACTTTGTTAAGCTATCAGTTGCAATAGTTGTTGTGGAAAATATTTTTGCAGAAAACATTTTTAAAAGCCTCGTTTATGACAATCTAGATTTCTGGAAAACAGCATAGTATTACAAGATTCCAGCTAGTTTGCAATAGATAGGAACAATAAATTAAGTTATAAATTAAGAACAAATTCTGTGCAAATCTGGTTAGGAAAAGGATCTGTGGAATTTTACACTTGAAGTTGGATTTTTTGTTGTTGTTGATTTGTTGATTCATTGAAAGCAGAACAGGAAGGCTCTCTAATGCCTTCTGGTCTTCCATTACAATAATACTAATTTTCTTCCCCCTGGCAACACAAGGAGATAGAGGTCAGGTTTAGATGTAAGTTTACACAGAACTTTGTTATCCTTCCATTGCAGAAATTGGCTGTGAAATACCACAGATACTTGGGGGATTCCTGTCATTTTTGCCATTTGTTGGGCCAAGATATAAAAACACCACTGTGCCTTCATTCATAATCCCAGAATGCATTTGAACTGCAGTAAGAGAGGTGAAACACTTGGTAACATGGACAGCTTCTGTTCCCCCAAACAGCTGGAATTGCATCTAATTCAACTTTGTTCAACATGCAATTCATCCACACTCTATTCTGTAAGCAAGAGAAATAGGCTTGCAGGCAGGGCTTTTCTTCTTCTTTTCAGATAATGGCAAAGTATCCCTAATTCAAAACAACTCAACTAATTGGTCCAAAAAGGATGTTAACAGCTCCGTCTAGCAGACTGTATTTAAAACAATTGTTAGCAATCAATAAATCCTGCCTGATTGTTTTATTTCATTAAAGATGTATTTGTTAACTAAGCAGCTGGCACCCAAACAGCTGCTTTAAATAGAGAGGCATTTCCATATTCTATTTTATCATTTCCTTTGTTAGTTTCTTTGCAAATTTCCCAAGACAATGACTATCAAAATAACAGAGAAATCCAGACTGGTTCAATAGTACAATTAGAGACATGACAAATAAATGAGAATATCAACATTGTACTGGACATTGGACAATAATAGAATAGGGAGCAAATCATACATTTACTTGCACTGACAATGTTGGGTGATTAAACTAGTTGGTTGATGAAATTACTGAACTCAGAGAGCACCAAGGACTCCTAAGTCCAACCCAGAGCTATGTATATACTCTTCTACTGAAATTAATAGAATACTACTATGAATAAAAATATGGGAGGAAAGTTGGTTCAGATTTCCAACATTCTTCTTAATTGATTTTGAGCAACCACATACCCTGTGGTGGGTCTTTCTAAAGTCACTAAAATGCAACCATGTGCAGGTGGCAGCAAGATAATCTTTGATTGAGATTTACACACACACACACACACACACACACACACACACACACACACACCCCTGAGCCAGGGAGGGGTTATATGTTTTCTCTGTCAAATCATCTGGTATACCCAAATATGTGAGGGAGCATACTGCTTCCTTTCGCCTTTCGGCCCCACACGACGAACCATTTTTCCTATATATAACATTTTTACTGATAAAGAAATAAAGGGAGACTATTTCAAGCTATTTAGCTCTCATCAGCTAGCCATACCCTTCTGGGATTCGAACTTGGGCTGTTTGCCTTGTCAGGCAGTTGCTTTACCATCTAAGCCACAAGTTCTTTCCCTGTTTCAGCTGAGCCAGGGGAGGGGTTATATGTTTTCTCTGTTGAATCACCTGGTATACCCAAATATGGGAGGGAGCATACTGCTTCCTTTCACCTTTCGGCTCAGGGAAAGAACTTGTGGCTTAGATGGTAAAGCAACTGCCTGATTTTTTTATTTATATATAAAAAATATATATATAAAGTTGGAGATGTCATTGCAACGTTTCGATGAAGTCTCATTCGTCATCTTCATACTGATTTTTATGCTTGTGTCTTCAGCCTCCTGCTTCTAGGAGCAATGTGAGAATTGCAGCTGTTCAATTTGGTCTTTGGGGTTTCTTAGGATGGAGGATATTTTTCAGTTTGTGCAGAATGTTGTCTTAATGTTATGTTTGTGGAGGATCTTGCTGATTCTGTCTGTGGTTCCTTTTATGTATTGGAGGAGGGCTTTTCCCTTTTCTTGTTCTTTGTCTTGGAGTTTGGTGGGAGTTTCTTTTTGGATTAGGTTGGTGGTCTTATTTCTATGGACTCCATTGGCTGTTAGTACGTTAGTGAGAGTGTGTAGTTCGGTTTTTAGGTGTTGTTCGTCTGCTAAGCGTTTTGTTCTGGAGATGAGTGTCTTGGCTACGGAGTTGATCTGTGCTGGGTGGTGGTGTGAGAGTGCGTGAAGATAGCGGTGTGTGTGGGT
>QLTV01002691.1:982449-1021155 GCA_003457575.1 Thermophis baileyi
GATTCTTTTTATTAGTTTTATTGTTTTAAATGTGGTTTTATATTCTGTAAGCCGCCTTGAGTCGCCATGGGCGAATAGGCGGCAGGGGGTGATTTTATTATATTATACTATATTAATTTATTTGATTCTTTTTATTAGTTTTATTGTTTTAAAAATGGTTTTATATTCTGTAAGCCGCCTTGAGTCACCATGGGTGAATAGGTGGACACACACACACACACACACACACACACACACACACACACACAAATAAAAAGGCTAGGCCAAGGAGTATTCGTTTGGGAGCTATGTGGCATATACATTTAACAAATTCTTATTTTAGGGTTGGTTGAACAGTCAGCCACATATTTAGACTAGATTTGATATTTTTAACCACCTGTCAAGTCCTTTCTGAGAACCTGGGATAGGCAGATGTTATTTAAATATATTAAAGGTATCAATACAGGACACAAGCTATTCCAAGTAGAACCTTTGTCTTTTGAAATTGACTGATGATGTTTTTGTCAATGCCAATGGTGTTCAAGCTCCAGATATTTTGGAACTGGACCCAAGGTGCCTATTATTATTGATACTATCTTTGCTTTCTTTTGCCACAGCCGTTCTACTTCTGTTTGCAGGTCTTTACATTTTATTGTTGTTCTCTAGTCCTTTCTCTTCTATTCTGCTATCTCCAGGTATTGCAATGTCTACTATCCAGATAATAATCTTCACACATCAGGCTTTAATTGAAAACAGGGGACATCACACAGCTTCCCCTGGTTAACCCTATAATTCAGATTGATTATGGCAGGATAATACAATCTTGCAAGTGTCCAGATGCCAAGGTAAACAGGGATTGATAGGTCAATACTAACATTTTGAATTGCTCCCAGAAACCTATCAAGCCAGCACAGGGCCTGAAATACAGGTGAAATATGCCCTTCACATAAAGGTCCAATTAACATAAGTATTAACTGAGGTTTCCAAATGGTCTTCAAAGTTCACATAGAACACGGGTATCAAACTCGCGTGAAGTATCAGGATGTTTTTTCCCTTCACGGAGCTGGGGTGGGCATGGCCTCCAGTTGATGCATCTGTCCCGAGCCGCCAGTTTGACACCCCTGACATAGAACATGCTGTAGTAATCCAGATGAGTGGTGTTGACAGCATGAGTTACTGTGGCAAAATCCTTTTGCTTTTAGTAGGGCTGCAGATGGCACACCAGACAAAGCTGAGCAAAGGTTCCTCTTGGTCCCAGCATCCACCTTCTCAACTAGAAATAACCATAAGTTCAGGGCATGCTTCAGGTTGCAGTCCCACTCCTTCAGGGATAGCACTTTCTCTCAAGGAACAATATTGGTCCAAACAAAGAGCTTTGGTGTACAAACAGCAACTACTTTTCACCTGAAAGGTGATTTCTGATCTCATAAAATATACAATGATACTTACTCCACACCATACCTTTACCAAAAGATAAAGAACATATTCAAATTGGATACTAAGGAATTTATCAATCATGAACTAAAGAATTGGATTTTCTGATAATATTATACTAGTGGTCACTGTAGCCTCTTTCAAGGAAGCTGGCATCATGCTCCATAAAGAAGTTTTAAAAAGAAAAGAAGATGACCTTGAGAATATATCCAAATAACACTACGTAGGCAAAGGGAGGTGAAAAGACCAGAGCAATAAAGCAGGAATCTGTTAATAAAACCAATCTCAATAAAAGTAGTTTAAGTCTTCCTGTGTAGTTGATTTCCTGGTTGGATCTGCCTAGTGGGGCTCTTAGAAGGGCAGTGACAAGAAGGATTCAGGAAGGACATGGGTCAAGCCTGCTTGACCATGATAAGAAGACATTCTACAGAGCACTTTATCCATTAGAGCTCTCAGAACAAAACATGTCTCAAATAACACAGCCAGACTCTACCCCAGTCACTATACTCTGTTCTGCACATAAAGAATAGGAGTGGCTTTATTGACAAAATGCAATTGACTGCAATAGACAGAAGAATTTTATGTTTTATATTTATATATTTTATCTTATTCCTAAAAGGGAATTGGCCTCCATAAATAAGGCCACAGAACAACAGCTCAAATTCAATAAGGAGAATTAAGTCGTTTCCCTTATTTCTACAGTGTAGGCTTGATCAAAGATTCACACTCAAGCTTGGTATGGGAAGCCTGCTATTGTCAGTGGACAACCAGGCACTAAAACAGTAAAGCCCACCACTTGCTCATCACAACCATCTGGATTAATAAGGTACGTGAGGTGGACAACCTCTTCCTTAGGTCCTTTTCTCCACTTCCCCACACTGTAAACACAAGCCCCCCCAGGGGTGGGTTGCTCCCGGTTCAGGCCGGTTCTTAGAGCCAGTAGTGGCGGTGGCAGGAGGCTCCGCCCACCCCCGGACGCTTCTGCGCATGCGCAGAAGTGGCTCACGCGCAAGCACGTGCACAAACTGGTAGTAAAGGGTTTTAGAACCCACTACTGAAGCCCTCCCCCTTGAAAAAACTATGTTTTCACGTAAACGTTTAAAAAAGGCATTGGGGTATACAGTATCTTCTTTTGCAACTTTCCCATATAACAACTTTCTCACATAGTGAATAAGCCTTCTAGGGTAGCATAGCAATGATCGAGAGGAAGGAAATGCATTATCTTGTCTTTCACTTCAAAAAAGAAGAGAAGAATGGAACTTTGGTAGCTGAACCAAAGTAACCTGAGATGTTTTATCATTGAACCTCTAGCTGTATAGGCAGTATATGGTTACTGACTCAAATGAAAAAAAAAAGTTATTGATACAAGCCTGATAAGGAACACAGGATGGAAGAGTATCAGACAGTTTCATCATTTCAGGTTACAGGAAGTTGACTGCACTAAAGATACCTTGGAAATTAGCTACCTTAGTTAACAGAATAACACAGATAGAAGGGACCTCGGAGCAGGGGTGAAATGCTACCGGTTCGGGCAGGTTCTCCCGAACCGGTAGTAAAAAATGCTACTGGTTTACAGAACCGGTAGTAAAAAATACTTAAAAAAAGTAAAAAAAAAAAAAAGTTCCAATGATCGCATGTCGCACAGCTGATCTTCGGAACTTTTTTTTTTCCTGAAGCCTGCTAGGCCAAAAACAGGAGGTGGGGGGTGGAAAGGAAGGAAGGAAGGAAGAAAGAGAAAGAAAGAGAGAGAGAGAGAGAGAGAGAGAGAGAGCGACAAAGAAAGAAAGAAAGAAAGAAAAAAAGAATGAAAGAAAGAAAGAAAGGTAGAAGAGGAGAGGAAAAAAAAAAAGAAAAAAAAAGAAAGAAAAAGAAAGGGAGGGAGGGAGGGAAAAAGGAGAGGAAGGAAGGACTACAAACCTGGCACTACATGCAGCTTCAGAGGATAATCCAGAGCTGGAAGGGACCTGGAGGTCATCTAGTCCAACCCTGCTCCAGCAGGACATTGTTAGACTTTCTGTCTTTTGATCCCCCAGTCACATGACTACATAGCCACGCCCACCCAGTCACATGACCCCACCAAGCCATGCCCACCAAGTGACGCCCACAGAACCGGTAGGAAATTTTTTTAGATTTCACCACTGCCTTGGAGGTCCTCTAGTCCAACCCCCTGCTCAAGCAGGAAACCCTATACCATTTCAGACAAAACTAACATAACTAACCCTATACCATTTCAGATAGAATAGCAAAACTAAGTTTATTAATTGCTTGATTTGCTTATGTTTTATTGAGCATTACATTGTTTTTAAAAGTGTACAGGTAATCCTCAGTTACGACCCCAATTGAGCCCAAAATTTCTGTTGCTAACTGAAACATTTGTTAAGTGAATTTTGCCCCATTTTACGACCTTTCTTGCCACAGTTGTTAAGTGAATCACCACAGTTGTTAAATTAGTAACACAGTTGTTAAGTGAATCTGGATTTCCTATTGACTTTGCTTGTCAGAAGGCCACAAAAGAGGTTCACATGACACCCCCCCCAAAGGACACAGAAATGGTCGTAAATGTGAATCAGTTGCCAAGCATCTGAATTTTGGTCACATGACCACGAAGATTGCTGCAATGGTCGTAAGTGTGGAAAATGGCCATAAGTCACTTTTTTCAGTGCCGTTGTGACTTCAAACGGTCATTAAATGAATTGTTGTAAGTAGAGGACTATCTGTATTTATGTTTTTTTTATTAATGCATTGTAGGCCATAACGAATCCTTCAGATTCTGCAGTAAATAATCATAATAAATAAACAAGCAAATCAATCAATAAATCATCCTAAGATAGATGAGTGTAATTGTTATCTATAAAATGCTAACTATGGAGCTCTGGGACGCCTAATACATTTTCTACTGACCTTTTCATCACCATAACCAGTTGGATGGCATAAAATATGCTATGAAATAAACAAACTTGTCCTTAAGCCTCCTTATGAGCTTCTTGCATGCAACTGTTTACCTACAGTATTGTGATACCTAGTGTGCTAAACTAGATTAGTTTGGACCAGGGGTGGGTTCCAAGTTACCTCGCTGCCGGTTCGCTCCCTCCCGCGCCGCGTGGGTGCGCCTCGTGGGCACCTCATGCACAGTAACAAAAAATCTGAAAAAAAATCAAAAACAAAACAAAGCCGAAAAAAAGATGGTGACTGCATGCACAGTGCCGGAAGTCAGCTTCTGCGCATGCTCAGAAGGGAAAAAAAAAATTAAAAAAAAAAGATGGCGGCTCCCACGGACTGGCACCAACCAATCCGGTTCTGTGACGTCATCGTGACGTCACCAGCGGGCCGCTACTGGTTCAGGAGAACCGGTCCGAACCGGGAGGAACCCACCCCTGGTTTGGACTGAACCAACACAACCCTTGGCGTGCTGCTCCTTGAAATAAGTGTCATGTGTATCGTGCTCCAGTCTAGCGGTTATCTAATTAAATAACCTGAAGGACTCCATATATCAGAGGCCTATTGAGCAGAATGATCCTCATAACTAAGGGGGAATTGCCTTCATGACTCACTTGAGATTTTGCCTTCTTATAACTTACGATCCATTTTTCCCCCTAATGGAAATTATTTGTATTAATGATATACAGTGGCGCTGCTTACTGCCTGACATGTTCTTTTTCTTACTGAAAAGTAAATGAAGGACAGTTGAACTATTTATGCATACAAGCAGATATATAACAGAAGCATGCACACATTTAATGAAAATAATTTTGCCATTCCCATTTTTAATGGGCTGGACTTTGTATGGGTCAATAAATGTGCCCTCAGTTACAGGGCCACTTGTAGAACCCTAAATATTTTTTTTAAAAAATTGAGTTATTGCACTTTAACCAATATTGTATCTTACTGTAGGAATTAAACAATGCAGTATTTTCTTCTAAAAAAGGAACATCAAATAATGTGTTTGAACATCATTGTACTCCCCTAATAAACTATTAACAAGTTTCATTTTGAAGGTTTAAAAAACTTTTCAAACTTTTTCACATTTTGTTTGTAAGAATGCCATCCTAAAATGGCATAATCTCTTGATGTTTTACTGGTTGATTATTATTAGTAATTCTTAAAGTCTGATACTTATTGGTTAGCCATGTTTTTTATCCATTGTATAAATCATCTGATGGAGAATCAGATAGATAGATAAATCAGCAAAATACTATAAATTGTTGCAAGCAGTTGGCAGCGAGAATGTATAACAGAGGTGGGTTCCTCCTGGTTCGGACTGGTTCGCCCAAATCGGTAGCAACCCGCTGGTGACGTCATAGAGCCGGTTCGGTCGGTGCCGGTCAGTGGACGCCGCCATCTTTTTTTGGGAATTTTTTTGGGGGGGGAATTTTTTGGGGGGGGATTTTTTCTTCTTCTGCGCATGCGCAGAAGCTGTGTTGCTGGCACTGGGCATGTGCCGCTATCTTGTTTTTGGCTTTTTTTTTTTGAATTTTCAGCACTGCGCATGCACGCGCGCACCCACGAGGCACGGCCATGCGGTGAGGGAAGAAGCGAACTGGCGGCGAGGTAAGTTAGAACCCACCCCTGATGTATAAAATTACTAAGCTACCTTGTCCATGTGAGACCATTCGCTCTTCTAACTCAGGATAGGTCATACAGATTAGCAAGGCTGTCAACAGTTTCAAACCAAGATTAATTAAAAATATCAGACTAATTAAAAACACCACATCCTGTGGAATGAAATTAGAACCTTTTTCAAATGCACCAATTTCAAGATAGCATGTGCAGGCATTTGACTGAAGCTCCATCCGTTTCTTACGTACATGAAACACATGTTAAAAGGGGGTGGGTCTTTGCATGATCACACCTCCATCTTTTTTTTTTAATACCTCCTGCAGAGTCTCTTAACATGATCAACTCTTTGTACCACTCCTTCCCCATTAAAAAATTTGGCTAGGGAATCATGGTCTGAGTGAACATTCTCTTTTTATGTGAATTATTTCAGGACAGCTCATGGTTGTCATGGTGCCACACACTGATCTTCATTTCATTGTAAAATAAAGTTAGTATTTGAGATAATTAGCACTTTCTTTCTCCAGAGGTGAACTTTTCCTTATAGTTGCTTTCTGTTGTTGTTGTTGTTGTTGTTATGCTTTCAATATTTTAGGTTTATTTTGATTCTTGTCTATACTTTGTTTAACACTTTTGTGGTAACTTTTGTAAACCACTTGAGACTTTTTTTAAAAAAAAAACAGCAATATAGTAATACTAATTAATAAACAATCGGTATGACTGATTAAGGCTGCAATCTGGTACATTTACCTCTGAGTAAATTTCCTTGAATTTGTGGGACTTAAATCTGATTAAATATATTCCTAATGCATTGTAAATGAATCATGAAATCTTTCTTGGAGTCAGTATGAGGTGGGAAAAAAAAGAAATATATAATTAAAAAGTCATTGTATTAGTTTTAACTATAGTTGGTTAAATCAGGACTAGCTACAGTTGGAGCACATTGTTCTCTGTTTTCTTCTACAGTTGTGCTTCCTCTTCTGTAGAATTTGTCTATAAAGAAAAAAAGATACCTCCCAAAATAGAGGGAGGGGAGGGGACAGCATTGCTAGTTCCCAAAGTTCCCAATTATCTTGCTTGTAAATGTGCATTGGAGAAAGAGCAGGGTCTCTTCATCCACAGCCAAGATCCCATATGTCATTCATTATTATATTGATTAAAAATGAGTTTCTTCCTTTGTCTCTACTCAAGCAGCTACTAACCACAGGCATTTCGTAGGGTGACTTTATATCTTCTTTATTTCATGTGCACCAAGTTAACTATTATGATTTGGGAATTCTGAGCCTGTAAAGTTTTTGAGAAGCTAGGGAGAAAAATAACCTAACATTTTGAACTGTTCCCTATACATAGAATAACTTGTTTGATTAGAGAAAGTTCTAAACAGCCTAATCCAAAATTCTCTGCAAGTCAGGAGTAAGATAAGAAAATGATGACTTTTCTCTGTTTATTCCCTAGTCTTTAGTTACTGAAGTTCTTCCTAACTTTTAATATGAAAAGCCACTGCTTTGCTTGCACCCAGATGCTGCTTTGCTTGCACCGAGCCCTGCACTCAGGGCTGAAGTCCAGGTCATTCAGTAGGAATACTGTAGAGGATTCAATTCAGTTAGTCTGACATATTTTGAAATAGAATTGAGCCAGGATTTAACTTTCCTCAGAACACTTCTGCACAGAACCATTTTTAATCCCAAATTCTTAAAAATGGCTAGAAGGATATCAGTGGCAAGGTATGACAGTCACCTTGATTTCAGTAGAGGGGAGGGGGGAAGAGGGCTGTGGAGTCAGGAAGCAGGATGAGCAGAGGTGGTATTCAGCTGGTTTGCGCGAACCGGTGGCAGAAATTTGGCCAAGTTTGCTGAACCGGTAGCAATGGCCGGCTAGCCATGCCCCCGAACCAGGCCCCCGGTCGCCGCTTGCTTGCCCTTCCCACCTGGTTGCCGCTTGCTCGCCCCGCTCACCCACCCGACGCTCACTTGCTTGACGCTCGCCCTGCCCATCCAAGCCCTATATAGGCCTTTGCTTCACCACACGGCTCAGCTACATTCCTCGCCAGTTGCCTCCGTGCCTCGACCGCTCTGCTCAGCTCACCAAAGGTAAGTAACCATGCTGCCCACTTGCCCCGGGTCGGGGGCTGGCAAGCCCCAGGGCCGCGCCATTCCCTGAGGCCCCGGAGCCGCCGCCCGCCTCGGCCGGGTCGGGGAATGTGCCATTCCCCGGCTCTGGCCTTGCCCCGGAGCCGCCACCTGCTCAGCACCCCGCCCTCCCTTCGCCAGTCGCCCCCGTTTCCCCTCCTTTAGCAGCCCCGGCCCTAGCCCCGCTTCCTCCACTACCACCGCCTCTTTGTTCAAGCTGCTTACCTTCCGCGGCAGCTGGTCCAGAGTCTGGAAGGCAAGCTGACTGGAGTTTTCGGCGGCCCCCAGTCAGCCGCCACTACTGGAAAGCGGCTGGCAAAGGAGGTCGCGGAAAAAGCTGCTGCCATCGCTGCCATGTTCTTCACACATGCGCATCCCATTGCCTTGCAAGTCCAAGCGGCGATGGCAGCAGCTTTTTCCATGACCTCCTTTGCCAGCAGCAGCGGCTGGCTGGGGGCCACTGAAAACTCCGGTCAGCTTGCCTTCTGGACTCTGGACCAGCCGCCGTGGATGGTAAGCAGCCCGAACAAAGAGGTGGGGGGGGAGGAAGCAGGGCTAGGGCCGGGGCCATTAAAGGAGGGGAAACGTGGGTGACTGGCGAAGGGAGGGCGGGGGTAGATAGGTGGAAATTCCAAAAATTTTCCTACCTTTTCCTGTGGGCATGGCTAGGTGAGGTCATGTGACTGAGTGGGTGTGGGCATGAGTGACATCAAGTTGGCCATGCCCACTCAGTCACATGCCCCCCACAGAACCGGTAGTGAAAATTTTTGAAACCCACCACTGAGGATGAGGCAGGATTTCCAACCAACAGGAACTAACATCCCCAAATTTCCAGCATGCACACTGCAGAATTATTCTTGCAACTGTTTAATTCATTGACTCAGCTACAAAACTGTTTTAGAACTCTAGTGATGCCATGGGAATCCATAGTCATGGCCTCCATTCTAGTTTGGCACTAATGCTGATTATGAAGAGGCTGTGAGAATATATCTGAGAAGTTTCTCTTTTTTTTTAAATGCCCCTGGAGAAAAGAAAGCTCACTTTACATAATTCTTTTACAATATTCTGTGTAGCGTGTCTATATGTTTTTGTGTGAACTGCCATTTCTCTTCTCCTTTTACTCTCCAAATAATGTTTTGGATAAATATGTAGCCTAGAACAGAGACACTGGAACAAAGAAATAGGGAATCAAATTATCACTATATAGGGGCAACAGCAGATTAAAAATACAGAAAAAAAGCAGGAAGAAATTATGTTTCCTTCTGGAAAAATTCTGTGAAATTATTCCCACACCTCCCCCTTTTTTTGGCCCATCAGTAAGGTAGAGATTCTGATAATTCAAAATTTCCCTTTCATTCACAGATCAGTTATCTAATGACTCGTTCCACAATACAAATGTTGTATTCAGAATATAAAGTTCCTTAACTGCCTCAGGCAGCTTTGGTAGATCTTCTAAGGAGACCTATCCAATAATCCACAGCCTGCTACAAGTGCTTTGATGTGTACCAATATATCATGCACACACAAGATCTCCATTAATTTGAAAGGTATTTCCATGTGAATTAGCCTCTTTCATTTGAAAAGGGTACAGAAGGCTTCACAGAATTAAGACCTGTGCAGCTGATGAAACTTGTAGCTTTGAACAAATTAATGGATAGGAATACTACCCTAAAGCAATCTGTGCACTAAAGCAAATACACATACTTTCACAAACCAGTTTGAAGCACTTCTCCACTATAAATTCTGCTCTTTTTAAATCAACCTAGTTTGGTTCTTTTTAAAGTGGGGTCACTTGCTATTAAGATTTCTTATTTTCTGATCCCAATAAAAATGGGGTATCTTGAATGAGTTATGGGTTTCCAAATAGAAAGTTTAGATCTGTAGAAAAGAAAAAAAAAGTGGATGCCATGCTTTGCAATAATTTAGACTGGCATTATAGAAATCAGACCCATACTTTTAAATAGAGAATGCTACACTATTGGAACTCACCTCAATAAGCATATTGTCAAAGAGAAATGGCAGATAATGATTAATGGTTGTCATATCAGTATTCATTGGAAAACTATCAAGCAGAATTTAAAATTAAATCAAGTGAACAATTAATAAAAGAAGGATATAGTTGTCAATAGTTCTCCAATTTACAGTTATCTGAAAGATTTCAAATGGATAAAAAGTCTTATGGTATGGAGCAAAGTCAGAATTTAAAATAGAATTGAAATACAATTTATAGACTTAGAATAACTTTATTGTCACTTTAATTGTACACTAATCGGCATACATTAAAATGAAATTTCATTGCATACAGCTCTCAAAGGGTCACCACCTCCAATGTACACTACATAAACATGACAAATAAATAAATAATATGCATATACCCACATACCCACATATATTATTATATGACACAGAGAAACAACACAGTCTAGTTTGAATGCATACATGTACATGGCGAGAAAAACAATTAGAATAGAATAGAATAGAATAGAATAGAATAGAATAGAATAGAATAGAATAGAATAGAATAGAATAGAATAGAATAGAATAACAGAGTTGGAAGGGACCTTGGAGATCTTCTAGTCCAACCCCCTGCTTAGGCAGGAAACCCTACACCACTTCAGACAAATGGCTATCCATCATCTTCTTAAAAACTTCCAGTGTTGGAGCATTCACAACTTCTGGAGGCAAGTTGTTCCACTGATTAATTGTTCTAACTGTCAGGAAATTTCTCCTTAGTTCTAAGTTGTTTCTCTCCTTGATTAGTTTCCACCCATTGCTTCTTGTTGTACCCTCAGGTGCTTTGGAGAATAGCTTCACTCCCTCTTGTTTGTGGTGGCCCCTGAGATATTGGATGATGAACATATAATTGCTAAAGTGTATAAGCTTTTGTTGAAATTTGAAACAGAAGAACAAATTAAAGAATGTGCAATAAAATGGGCTAAGAATTTTGGTTATAATATACTGATGGTTGAATTGGAAAACATGTAGTTAAATGGTTGAAATTAACATTTTGTTATGACTTCAAAAATAAAATGATGTATTGTTGATTTATGATACTGTACAAATTATATAGAATGCATAAAGGAATTTTAAAAGTGTGCTCTAAATGTGACCAACAATGAACATTTTATCATGTTTGATGGAGATGTAAAAAAGCTAAAACATTTTAAAACATCAAATACATATTTTGATACAGAGATTTTAAATATCCGTATTCAATTGAAACCAGAATTTTTCCTCTTTAAATATATAAAGATTCAACATTTCACACTATGGAGGAATGGTTGTGAATTTGACAGATTTTGGTGAAATAAATTGGCTTCTTTGATTGGAGAAAAGACATTACCTACATTTATTGGGGACTCTTGTGGACTTTTTATGTAAAATTGAAAAGAATAAAGTGATTTATGGTTTTGATGATTAGGCAGGATAGAGTATAGAAAGAAGAGTCATATGATGTAACTTTAGAGAGAGAAGATAAAATGTATTCGTATTCTTAATTGCTGTGAACAATATTAAAACCCTTTTCTTTTTCTTTGATCTTTTTCTTTCTTCTTCGTTGTATTTGCTTGTGTTCATTTTTATCCATGTTTAAAAGTTTTAATAAAATTATATACTTATAAAAGATAATGCTTCACTATGAAACCAATCAGATTTACTGTGAAAAATGATAAAATCGTAATAATTTGGTAACTATGGGCAGATGTTTCAGATATGACATGCTAGAGTCTAGAAAGAAAGACCTTAAACAGCTGGAATATTTCATTCATACCTAATTAAAATAAGAATTAGAGTGCTTTTGACCTGAACTAAGCACTGTGTGATCCTTTTGAAAGCAATTTTAATTGTAAATGGCTCTTCGAGGTCATTATCACCAATACGTTTCTTATTTCTTTCCTAATGCAATGTTTTAGTTGTGATATATAGAAAAGTATACCATCACAGTGAAAGGATTCTTTTTTTAAAAAAAAAAAAGAAAGAAATCCTGTTGCTGCATTCATCTCTAGCACAGTTCAGATGTATTCCAGTGCTTAGTAAAATACAAGTCACCACGTCTTCACTGTTGATGTTGATTCCCTTTGTCTCCCATGTCTATGTGTTTCATGTTCAATACGTATCAGCCAAACATGTTTTACAATTTGCTAGGTGTGTTAACACCAAGATTCTGTCCTATATTTCCCTGGTAGGAAGAAAAATGACTTGAATCCAGTGATAGACTGGAAAGGTGTATAATTCAGGAACAGTGCCAGCCGCATATTTTACTTCAGTTTATCCATAGACCAGTCGTTCCCCCACATAAACCAGAAAGGAGTGTGCTCAGGACAGGATGAATAGCAATAGCAATAGCACTTATATACCGCTTCATAGTGCTTTACAGCCCTCTCTAAGCGGTTCACAGAGTCAGCATATTGCCCCCGACAATCTGGGTCCTCATTTTACCCACCTCGGAAGGATGGAAGGCTGAGTCAACCTTGAGCCGGTGAGATTTGAACCGCCGAACTGCAGCTAGCAGTCAGCTGAAGTAGCCTGCAGTGCTGCACTCTAACCACTGCGCCACCTCGGCTCTTTGAAACCATATTGACTCCTGAAGCAAGACAAAATGGTACCCATTCCTCACACAAAAGATAACTGGATTGCCAACTGAATTATACAACACAAGTGGCTTGGAGGCAGCATTCTTCTCTAGACCTATAGGCAAAAATCATTTAAAACAATAAGATACCATATAGTACAACCCTATTTGAATAGCAGGGAACAGCCAGAAGTTGAGAAGAATCAGAATGCTGTTGCTCCTAGTGGGCCACATCTGAGGCTGAAAGGGCTGCCTTGCTCCACCTAATTGGAGCAAAGCTATTTTTAAGATGTTTGAACCATCTTAAAATGTAAGGCATTTTATAGTCTTCCATGGTTAGAATTTTTCTGCTGGAGTATTCCATTTTTTTAAAAAAATAATTTAAATTAATTGCCACCCATCTCATATTGGAACAAGTCTGAGTGGCTTATGTTATTCTATATAAGATTCCATTCATTGTTTCTTGTCTTGCCTTCTGGAGTTTTGGAAAGAAGAGGTTGACCCCCTCTTCTTTGTGGCAGCCATAGACCATCTTTAAACTGGATTAAAACTCTTGAATAAATGGACTAGATAGTGCCATATATGTGTCCTACTCTGTGCAAAAAAAGGGATTACAGGGAATAGGAAGACTGTTATGAATACACTTTTCTTATTGAGTCATTTTCTTATTCTTCAGGATGAGAGAGAACTTTCATTCTTTTCAGTGTGGTCAATAGCAAAAGGAAAGATGGATTGACAATCAGAGAGAAAACTAAATAAATTACTGCTGGTTTTGGTCTCCCAAAAATTTCTGTAAATCAATTATGCTAGCATACATTTACCCAGCTGTCCTTCTAATTCCTGTGCCAAATCCTTTGTATACAATAAAAACATGACTTTTCACTGTTCTTTGTGTCTACTTTAAGGCAATTAAGTCTCTTCATTTCCACCCCACTTTTATTTCAGCGTTAACTACGTTCTGTAATTTACAGCAAGAAGAAAAGAATATTTTCAGTCCACAAATCTGTTTCAGCATAAACACAGTTGCCCACCCATGTTTGAGGGGCTGAGTATTCAGTTTCTCTTAAACGACCTTGCAGTGATCTGTGAAAGTAAGTAAGGCAAAGTAACCTTTTCAGTTCAGCAAAGACTTGAACCTACAGGAGGTCATCTCAATCTGTTCCCTTCTCCATGTATTAGATTAAAAAGGATTGTTCCTAGAGAATTGCTGATTTCTGCAAATGCCTATTTTGATGCCAGGCTGAGAAATTATCCTCTCTCCCCCCCCCCCATCAATTCAATTTGAGGAAGGAAATGTGCCTTAGAAATTTCCTTCAGAGAAAAACTTGGATGAAATGTTGTGGCATTTTTGTACTTATTCAGTTATGGATAGTAAAGGGATATGTCACTATTGTGTAATTTATTAGAGAATCATCCATCTGGTATCCTGTAATGTTTTCCTACCTTTCAGTAAAATTCCAATGAAATACATTTTAAGAGTCTGTCACCATTAAGGAAGAGTCCTGCCTTGGATAAACTTTTGGATAATGTCTCCTTCCCCTCTGGAGAAATTCAAAGACATTGTTTTCCCACTTTTTCCACCTCCAAATTTCATGAAGAATTCCCAAAAGCAACTTGCACTTAGAGAATTTGTGGAGATGGAAAGGACCCCAAGAATCTTTTAATCAAACTCTCTGCAGTGTGTAGGAAAACCAACTATTGCATTCTCAAGAGGTAGCTGTCCAGCCCTTTCTTAAAAACTTCCAGAGATGGAGAGTTGACATCCGTCTGTCCAATGGATCTCTGTACAAGCAAATTAATTCCTGATATTCAATGCTACATTATCTTCTTTCTTCAGCTGTCTGTTCTTCTGAAACAAGGCTATCAAGCCTAGTATTCCACCCACAATGTTTCTGTAGTTCTTATTACGTTATACTTACCTTTCTGCCTCATGACTTCCAGCTCATCTTGCTTGTAACCCATATTTTGTGCATTAGCGTAGGGATATTTAAAATCATGAGTTAGATTCACTGTCTTCCCTTTTCCATTATGACTGTATTTTTTATTTCTTTTGATGTTAAACTAGTGATTTCCTAAACACTTTGCCCCTGCATTATGTCCATTACTTGCCATTTTGTTACTCGCCAATGGTCTTTTGATTACTGTTCCCTTGCATTCTAGTATAAAACATTCCTTGACCAGATAGCCAGCTCTTGCCCACTTTTCCCATTTAGTGAGATAATCCCATCTCTGCAAAATAGTCCCTACTCCCTGGAATTTATACCATTGTTAAAACCCCAAGTTTTGTGGCTTGTAAGTTGCAACCCAGAACTCAGATCCAAACTGTATGCTGTCATTAATTCGTCAGAACCTGAAACTTTGGGTGATTTGTAAATGAAATAAGCAATACAATATGATGAATACATGTGTATATCTAAAGAACAAAAATGTGGGCACAGTTCTGTTCATAGCTCCATCATCTTGCTGCCCAGAATTTTATCAGATAAATTGGTAGCCTTAGAAATTTATTCATATATTTATATAGAAGAGCCTTGCTTATACTTTTCTCAAAAATATCTTAATGTTCTTACTAGTTAAGTATGAGATCACAGGTACATATAAGCTTAATTTGTAAATAGTGCATAACGGTTAAAAAAATCAGGTTTACATTCAAGTAATTCACAGATAACTTTCAATGAGCATCAGGGTTATTGATATAGTGGTTCAGGTGCTGCCTTAGAAAACAGAAGTATAAGCTCTAGTTCTGCCCTTGGCATGAAAGCCAGTTGGGTGAATTTGGCCAGTCATACTCTCTCAGCCCAATTCACCTCACAGGGTTGTGGTTGTGGAGAAAACAGGAGGCAGGAACATTGGATATGTTCATTGCCTTGAGTTATATATAAAATGGTGGAATTAAAACTCTAATAACGAACTTCCGGTGGTGACATCAGCGTGGTGTGGTGCAAGGGAACAGGCTCCCGTTCCCGAAGCCTGAATTTTCCTTTCGTGAAGCCTTTAAAGGCACAGTCAATCTTGGAGGGATTGATAGGAAAAAGGGGGAAACTCTGAAGACTGTGGAGTGAAAGGCGATCCCCCTGAAGGAATTGGAGAAACCCCTTAATAATGAGAGGATAGAAATTGGCCATCTTGGCCGGTACAAAACGGTGACAGCCGCACAGTAGGAAGGGAAAAAGTGAAAGACAACATTGTGATATTGGTGTGAGGAGAGACCCCCTAAGAGGAGGTGAAACTGGACTATTGATTGGTGGTGCTGTGAAAGCGAGACTCCAACGGGGAGGCAGAGATTCTGCCAACAAAGCAACAGCTACTAAGAGAACGGAGAGGAGCAGGCGACTATAACTCTGAACAGTGACAGGGTAAAAGGAAATCCAGAGAAGATAAAGAAGAGACTCCAGCTGGAGGTACTTGGAGATTGAGTAGAAGAGGAGTGTGGTAAATGGGTGACTATAACTACTATTCTTTGAAAATAATTGACTGGATCTAAGATTTTGTGGATTTTGTGGTTTTAAGAACCGGAACAGACAACTAAAGATATTGATTAAATTGAAGCACAACACGGACATATACGATACAGGACATGGAAAAGAATATGACCGGGACTAAAAAGATCGTATTTGGATTACAATAGGAGAACATTATTCTGTGTTTAACTTGATGGGCATGAGAAGCATTTCAAAACATGCTAATCTGGAACTTTAAAAAAAACAACACCGGCAGCGGAACAAGAATAAGAATTAAGAACAGTGATATTTAGAGAAAACAGACAGTAAAAGGAGAGTAAGAGCGCCATCTGGAGGAACTAACCAATTAACTATATAAAAGCAGTGATGCAAGAAGGAAGTAAGACTGATGTAATGTTGAATTATTGACTGGTGGCAACAGCGTAAAATAACATAGAAATTATAAGATACAAGCCTAATAGAAGATTAAATAATCAATATAAGAGAATATAAGAGAAGATCATTAATTGACCGAGATTTATGTGATTAATTTAAAGCCTGTTGATGATGAGAGAAGATTCTTTGTAATAGTTTTTATGTATGGCAATATATATACTGATATTTAGATATTTAGAAATTTATATAAAGTAAAACGAAAATACAACCACATTATATTAATTATATCAACTATATTAACCTAAGTATCTTAAAATTTATATTTAATAGATAGACTTATATAGTGTTTATATACTTATAGACATTGGTATACTAATAGAGTGAAACTAAATATTAATATATTAATTTATTGAAACTGTATTGGAACTATAGAATCATTGCATAACAAATATAATTATAGGTAAACCCTAATATCAAGAATAATTTTAACTAAAATTGTATATTATTGTGGAAGAATATTTGTCAGGTGATAAAGATGACAAGTACGACTACTATCACTAAGATAGGCAAGAAAGCAGCCTCAAACCCAGCATCAGCAACATCATCGCCCTCGAATCAGAGATCAATAGAAAGTATGTTGGGATCAGAGAAATCAGGCTCAACACTGAGCATGCAGAGTATGCAAACAATATTGCTAATGATCCAAGAGGTAATGACAAAGACACAGGAGGTAATAGCAAACAACCATGAAGAAACGAAAAGAAATCATGAAGAAATTAAGACTGATATGGGAGAAATGAAGAGTGACATCAAAAGAATGGATGATAAAATAGGAAACATTCAACAAGCTATCATTAAAAATGAACAGAGAATAAAAACAGTAGAATCAAATATAGAACAAGTGGACCAAAAGATGGAAACAATGGAACAAAACAATATGCTCGTAAATAAGAATCTGGAAGAATCAATAGTCTTCCTCGAGCTGGAGAAAGCATCCTTCTACCTAAGATTCCAAAATGTTATGGAACAAAAAGAAGAAGACTTAGGTGAGAAAATGGCAGAGATCTTAGCAGAAGCCTTACAGAAAGACAAGCAAGATATAAGAAGGGACATAGATGAAGTGTACAGAGTACACACGAATTATGCACGAAGACATAGATTAGCGAAAGAAGTACATGTAAGTTTCATGAAGAAGAGAATAAGAGATGAGATATACAAAAAATGAGGGAAGAACCAATAGTATATAAAGAAAAAGAAATAATAACACTGAAACAAATACCAAGAAGGGCAAGAAACCAAAGAAGACAATATCAATTCTTAACAACAGAATTAATCAGAAATAATGTGATGTTCAGGTGGCTGATGATGGAAGGCGTTCTGATCACATGGCAAGATTTTTTTTTTAAGTACACAATTGACAAAGCACAAGAATTCTACGAACATCACTTTACTATGGAGGAAGAACAAGAAAGTAGAGAAGAGGTGGAGAGTAGAAGCCAGGAAGAAGACCAAACAGAAGAAAGTGAGAAGGAACGAGAAGAAAAAAGAAAACAGGAAAGAGAAAGAGCAGAACGAGAAGGTACAAGAGGGAAAATACAGAGGGAGACAAGATATACAAGAAAATTAAGATCGGAATATAAAAAAAAAGAAAGGAGGAAATTAAAATACTGTCTGTAAACATAAATGGATTAAATTCACCAACGAAAAGAACTCAAACTTTAAAAAAAATACAAAAAATGGATATAGATGTAATTTGTCTACAGGAAGTACACATAAAAAAACAATACAGTAAATTATTAGAAAACACAAAAATAGGGAAACTCTATACAGCATTGGCGCAACAAAAAAAGAGGAATTGCAATATACGTTAAAGAAAGACTAAAATCAAAACTAATATACGCAGATGAGGAGGGAAGAATCTTAATGATAGAATTAGAAACAGAACAAAAATCAATGTTACTTACTATAATATATGCTCCAAATAATAACCAACTGGAAGTCTATTAAAAAAAGTACATAACAAAATAATAGAAATGTAATATGAAAATATATGTATAATTGGACACTTTAACACAATAGTAGATATCAAAAAAGACTATAAAAGTAATAAGAAAAACAAGAAAAACAAGAAAAAGAAAGGTATATTACCAAAGTTATTCTTTGAAATGACAACAGAACTAAATTTATAAGATGCATGGAGAGAGGCACATTGGGAAAAGAATCAATACACATTCTATTCAAATCCACATCAATCCTGGTCAAGGATTGATAGGGCATGGGTGACACCTGGACTAAGAAGAGAGATTGAAGAAATTGAAATAATGACCAATACTTGGGTGGATCATAACCCAATAAAAATAACATTGAAAGGACAAAAAAGAAGGAAGAGATGGACAATGAATCAAGATATTTTAAAAGATAAAGAATACATACAAATGATGGAAAAAGAATTGAAATTATTTTTCAATGTAAATAAAAAAGAAGATACATCTCTCCAAAACTTGTGGGACACCATGAAAGCCTATATACGTGGATTAACCATAGCATATACGGCAAGGAACAATAAGAAGAAAAAACAACAAGAAGAGACTTTGCAAGAAGAACTCAAAAGATTGGAATTGGAATTACAGAAAGAACCACAAAATAATAGAATAAAAGAAAAAAGAGACCTTACAAAACACAAACTTAATCTGACCATGCAAGAAGAAATGGCACAGAAACTTAAAATGGCAAAACAAAACTTTTTCAAGAACGCGAATAAACCAGGGCGCTGGTTAGCATATAAATTAAAACAAGAAAAGGAGAAAAGAATAATATATCAATTACAAGATGAGAAGGGAGTCATGTGTAATAGAAGGGAGCAAAAAAAGAATATAGCACAGGAATTTTTTCAAAAGTTATACTGTCAAGAAAACATTATAGAAGATAACATTAAACAATATATAGATACATTGAATATAAATCAAATTGCAGAGGAAAAAAGGGAGATGTTAAATGGAACAATAACAGCAATGGAATTAAGGGAAGCATTGAAAAAACAAAAAAACAATAAATCACCAGGCCCAGACGGAATCCCAGCATAGTTATATAAGAATACACAAGAAACATTAGAATTACTAATGTTAGAAACATTTAACGAAGCACTAGAAGAAACCAAAATACCCACCACATGGACAGAAGCACTCATTACTCTCATTCCAAAGGATGATACAGATAGACAACAGATCCAAAATTATAAACCCATCTCGTTATTAAATGCAGACTACAAAATATTTACAGTAATATCAGAAAGAGTTAAAAGAGTTTTAACAGAATATATACACCCAGACCAAAACTGTTTTTTACCAAGAAGGCAGATTAAAAATAACATGAGGATTATTATAAACACCATAGAATATTATGAGGCCCACCCGGGAAAACAAGCTCCATTAATTTTCTTAGACACCCAAAAGGCCTTCGATAATGTAAATTGGAGATTTATCATTGCACAATTAAAAAACATGAACTTTGGGGGAAAATTTGAAAAAATGGTGGAAAAAATATATACAATCCAAACAGCAAAGGTAATAATAAATGGGGACATCACAGAAAAACTTAATATTGCAAAAGGGGTAAGACAAGGATGCTCGTTATCACCCTTATTATTTACTTTAACACTTGAGGCATTATTATTAAAAATTAGAAGAGATCAGGATATAAAAGGTCTAAAAGTTAAAAAAGAAGAATATAAAGTTCAAGCGTTTGCTGATGATTTGGTATTTATATTAGAAGAACCTATAGAAACAGGACCTAAATTAATTCAAAAAATAGAAGAATTTGGTGAAGTAGCGGGATTAAAAATTAATAGGAGCAAAACAAAAATAATAGCAAAAAACCTTACCAAAAAGCAGGAGAGAGAATTGGAAGAAAAAATGGGCATGCAAGTAACTAAAAAGATAAAATATTTGGGAATATGGCTATCGGCTAAATGCTCTTCAATCAAAGAAGACAATTATAATAAAATAATACAACAAATAAAAAAAGATTTGGAAACTTGGAAAAACTTATCGTTATCGCTTATTGGAAGAGTACTCAACTTACAACCATTTCTTTAGTGACTGTTTGATGTGACTGAAAAAAGTGACTTATGACTGTTGCGGCATCCCCGTGGTCATGTGACCAAAATTCAGACACTTGGCGACTGCATGTAAGTTCACGGGGGGGTTGCGGCATTAGAAAGGTTGAGAACCACTGCTTTAGAAACAGGACCTAAATTAATTCAAAAAATAGAAGAATTCAGTGAAGTAGCGGGATTAAAAATTAATAGGAGCAAAACAAAAATAATAACAAAAAACCTTACCAAAAAGCAGGAGAGAGAATTGGAAGAAAAAATGGGCATGCAAGTAACTAAAAAGATAAAATATTTAGGAATATGGCTATCAGCTAAATGCTCTTCAATCAAAGAAGACAATTATAATAAAATAATACAACAAATAAAAAAAGATTTGGAAACTTGGAAAAACTTATCGTTATTGCTTATTGGAAGGACAGCCTCCATTAAAATGAACATCTCACCAAAAATACTATTTCTATTTCAAGTTATACCAAACCCAGGGAAAAACTATTTTAAGGATCTAAATAAACTAGCTACGAAATATATTTGGCAGGGGAAAAAACCAAGGATTAAACTAAAACTATTACAAGTTAGCAGAGAGAAAGGAGGTTTCGCACTCCGAAATTGGGAAATGTACTATCAGGCAACAGTGTTAACTTGGATTAAAGATTGGATTGAGTTAAAAAAATAAAAGAATTTTAATATTAGAAGGGCATGATCTACAAATAGGATGGCATGCATTTTTATGGGACGGGAAAAATAAACTCCACCGCTATTTTCAAAGACACTTAATTAGGGATGCGTTAATACGGGTCTGGCAAAAAATAAAAAAAGAACACTATACCAAAATACCAAATTGGATATCCACAATGGAGGCGTTAGTCTATCCAAATGTATTAGACATAGACAAAGTAATAAGATATAAAGATTTGTTAAAGGAACAGGGGGATTTAAAATCTAAACAAGAATTAAAAGAAATAGGTATAGACATAGACTGGTGGCCATATATGCAAATCCAGACCAGATATAAAAAAGATGTAAAATTATATGGATTTCAAAAAGAACCTCAAGAACTAGACAAGATACTACAAAGCATAGAAGGAAAATTGATTAGGAGAATATATAATTATCTATTAAGATATAGAATAGAAGCGGAGGTAGTCAAAGAAACAATGATAACGTCAAAAATTTTGGATACAGTATAGAATTAGAGAAATAGGAGAAACTCTGGGAAATAACTTATAAATTAACTATGTCGGTGGCCTATAAAGAGAACTTGTACAAAATGTTCTACAGGTGGCACCTCCTACCAGCGAGACTAGCTAGGATGTTTCCAAATACTTCACCGATCTGCTGGAAGTGCAAACAAATGCAAGGGATATATTATCATTTATGGTGGACATGCGCAGCAGCAGAAAAATACTGGACTAAAATCAGGGGTGAAATGCTCCCGGTTCGCTCGTGCCTGTCGGTCGCCGTAGAGCCGGTCGCCAAGGTAGCGTGAGACTCCGTCCACCCGCCCGGACGCTGCCATTTGGGTTCTTTTACCCTCTGTGTAAAGCGTTCTGTGCATGCGCAGAGGGTAAAAGAACCCAAACGCCGGCGTCCGGGCAGGTGGACGGAGCCTCACGCTACCTTGGCGACCGGCTCTATGGCGACCGACAGGCACGAGCGAACCGGGAGCATTTCACCCCTGACTAAAATAAAGAAATGGCTTGAGGAAATAACAGAATACCAAATAGATTGGAAACTGGAACTATTCCTACTGGGCATAATCACAAGAAAATACGAAAAAATAATACAATATTTAATATTACATATTATAACTGCAGCTAGAATCATATATGCACAAAATTGGAAAAATAACACGATACCAACAGATGAAAATGTGATAAGGAAAGTCCTGGAATGTGCGGAAATGGATAAATTGATGAAAGAAATTAAAAATAAAGACGAAACGGAGTATTACTTAGTATGGGAAAAGTGGTATAAATGGTTAGAAGATAGGAACAATAAACAAGCAAATATTTAATAGATGGAAATAAGGAATTAATAGTATGGTGGTATAAATATACAGGATGTTTGTAAAATAGTATATAAATATATTAGTATATATAAGATATATAGGATAAAGGGAACCATATGTATAGAAATGTTAATATGATGGGGGGAAAGAAAAATTGTGAACTGATATGCAAATGTTGTAAAAAGGAAACTCTTTATTTTTTAAAACTAATAAAAAGATTTTTAAAAAACTCAAATAACAACAATAATTTGATTTTGATTGTCACCATCTGCAGAACTGACCTCTTTTTTGAGGAAGAGTCAAGAAATTGGATTAGAAAGGCCAGGGAATTGTCAGTTACTAAGAGGATGCAACCTGATTCAAACCAAGGACACAATCTGATTCATCAATTACCTCAGAATTGTTTATTCAAACTGCTCAATCACTCTGAAGATTGATATGAAGTGGTGATTCAACCAAATTACCTTTGATCTGAAGCCTTGAGTGGAAGTTTTCCACAACGCGGCTAGTTATTTAATTAGTGCTGTGTTTTGGCTCATAAGGAATGAATTTCTCTCTATAGTATGGTTTGAGAGAAGGAGGTGCCATTTGTAGTTCCGCCCCAGCCCAGGCTGGCCCTGAGCATTAGAAACTCAAGAAATAGAGCAGTAAATGATTATTGCAGTCAAACAGCTGGGAATCTGCCCAACATGACCCTGTAAAATATTCTGTTCTTTTCTGGCTCTTTCAAACACTCTTATTTCTGTTTTTAACTAAGCAGTCAGTTATTATCACATCAGTAGCTGGTTATTACAACACCACCTCAGTGGAGTGCTATGCTATTCCTGTTAACCTTTCATTATAAATCAATCTCTTTAGTTCTTTTACCATGACTTGAAAGTCTCTCCAATCTCTTAATATTATTCTGGTAATAAGATGCCTAGAAATTAACCCAATAATCTCAGGCTGCTTTCCTCAATTTGGCAAGAAACAAATGACTACTTTAATACATTCTGCTTTATTAGTTTCCATTCACCATTATTTTTATTTCTTTATTTCAGCAGATTACCTTGCAACCTCATTTAGATGAGAGACCTGGGGAGCACCCAAGCTCTCCATATAATGAGAAGGCAACAAAAGTCTCATGATGCAATTCACAACCTAGTTAAACCCAAGCATTTAAAACATTGATCTTGATGGAACAAAATTCTCCTCGGAGCCAAATATTTCTGCTTGTCTAACTTAAGGATCAAAGTAGTGATGAAAAGCTTTATCTGCCAGCGCAGAGCAGCACAGAGCTGCTTCATGAAGGACAGCATAGATGCTGAAGTTGTGACATGGGTGTCAAGACTGGCACAAGCAGCAGTATTTTGGAACAACTGGATAGAGAAGAAGGATATCTGCAGGCCAAATCCTGAATAGGTAATCATTTGGGCTGCTGGACCCATTTGGAATTGGATGGCTGGCATGGAAGGATGTGAAACTTCCCATTAAAACCATATTGGTTCTATGCAGAACTGAGAAGCCTAATGAAATCGTGCTAAAGGCTGATGTTTTGTTTGGAAACGTAACAGCTTTCCGTATATGTATTTAATTATTTTAATTTTTTAAAAAATCTTAAAGTCATGTGAGGCAAGGAATTTAACAGGTGCCAAGAAATGCACTGGTACCTCAATCTCCAAAGTCAGCACATAATTCTCAAGATTAGGCACTCTATGCATCCAGAATAGACTTTTCTTCGTGCATGTCAAAGTAACTTGTACAAATGAAACTTTTGTCATTTCATAGTTGACTGTAAAGTTGAATACTGAGCTCAAGGTAATATCTGGTTTCCACTTGCTACTTTGGCTTATTCTATGTTAATATGAACACATATACAGTAAGTGAACACACACACACACACACACACAAACACACACACCAGAATCTCTGCCTATGTTAATATGAACACATATACAGTAAGTGAACACACACACACACACACACACACACACACACACACACCAGAATCTCTGCTCCAAATGTTTGCATTTTAATGGGGATTAGAACAGAGGTGCCTTCAGATATTGTATTTCTCCTACTAGGGAAAGGGAAACTAGAAATATGCAGAGGATGTGAACAAAGTTATAAGAAAATTTTCCTTGCAAAAAACATACATCATGTGAAAAGTGCACAATATGCAGCTGCAAACACATGTGAAAAAGATTGTAAAGGATTGTGGAGAGGTTAGAATGAATTTGAGAAAAATCAGCCTTGCAAAGAGGTCACAACTATTTAAACATTTCCTTTCTTTTTCCCAATGAATATTTTCTCCAAAAGCCTTTTTCCCCACAGTAGTTTAATTCCAAATGGCTTTGAGAAAAGATTAGTGTAAATGATGGTTGGTAGAAGGCAGGGGTGAAATGTTCCTGGTTCGGGCATGCCTGCCGGTGATTGCAGATCCGGTAGCGACGGCAGCGCAAGGCTTCCCCCACCCGCCCGGACGCCGCCATTTGGGTTATTTTACCCTCTGCTCATGCGCAAAGCATTCTGCGCATGCGCAGAGGGTAGAAGAACCCAAGTGGTGGCATCCGGGCGACCGGGTTCGGGCTTGCCTGCCGGTTGCCGGACAGCTGATAGCATCGGAAGCGGGAGCCTTCGCCCGGACGCCGCCATTTGGGTTCTTTTACCCTCTGCGCATGTGCAAAGCATTCTGCGCATGCGCAGAGGGTAAAAGAACCCAAATGGCGGCATCCAGGCGGGTGGGAGAAGCCTCGCGCTGCCGGCACTACCGGCTCTCCGACCACCAGCAGGCACGCCCGAACCGGGAGCATTTCACCCCTGGTAGAAGGGTTAATAAGCATCCATTCCTAACCTAGATATTTGCCTGTCAGCATTATTCTAATATACCACACATTGTCTGTTACTTTTCTTACTCCCCTTCCAGTATGTATGCTAGTTGTCAAGCAGGAAAGAGACAGCCACAACAAAACAAGGTCAATAGCTGCCTTGTGGCCCTATTTAAGGTGATCCATTCCCTGCTGGGGGTTGCTGAGTGCCAAATGCATCTACAGATCTGCAGTAAGGAATGTTGGTGGATAAAGTTCCTTGGATTTGCTCTAAGTTGACCTTCTACATTTGCAATTACTACTTGAAGACCCACCCACCCATTCTCTTCTGGGATGCCCTTCAGATGGTCTCTCATTCCTTAGTAACCTCAATTTTGGACTATTGCAATGTGCTCTGCATGGGTCTACCCCAAAGACCATCTGGAAATTATAGCTCATCCAGAATGCAGCAACATAGGCAGTAACAGGTGTTATTTCCTGACCTGCATTGACTTCTGTTGACTTCTGGCGGCAATTTTTTTGACTGCCTATCTCCAGTTGTTTTTGCCCATCCTGCATGATTGGGAAGAGTGGCTCCCTTCACTTAAATGCTGCCATCTTGCAGGACAGAGTAAGTGTGCCTTCTCTGTCACAGGCCCTAGTCTTTAGAATAGCATTCCCTACATACATACATACAGTACATACAGTACATACATACATACATACATACATACATACATACATACATACATACATAGCTCCCACTCTTCAAATGTTCTTTAAGTCTCTGAAGATCTGGCTGTCATCTCAGGCCTGAAGTTAGGGTGTTTGTGGAGTCACTGTCTTTTGTTTTTTGGAGGGATGTTATTTATGTGGTTTTGTCATGTTTAATTTTGTTTAATATTGTAAGCCTTCCAGAGTCTTTTTGGAGGTAGGTGGCCTCAAAATCAATCTATCAATCAAATAAATGACATTAAAATACTCTTTTTCCCAAGATACAGACTAAGGAAATGTACTTCAATAAAGTATAAAAGCTGTTCAAGTTGAAGTAGTTTTTCCACTCATACACAAATGAACTTTCTTGCCTTTGCTGCACATTTCTCTATGTAGCAAACCTTATTTTGTGAATTAAATCAATGGTTGATGACCATTCAATATAGTTGTGTTGCTTGAACTTATTGATTTTGGATGCCATCACTGTGCAAAGACTGTTTCTAATACTGGTATAATCTGCAACATGTCTTTCTTCTGACTTACTCCAGGAATTTCAACCTCATTTTATTTTTTGAACATTTAAGTAACACTTAAGGTTTAAATTTTTAAAGAAATAAAACTGCAACGTCACATTCACTATAAGGCATAGGATTTTTTTTTCTTTTTTTAACCACCAAACTAAGAATCTTACCTTCAACCTTCACAGAAATAAGTCCCATAAAATTAAACTTTCCTCTGAGATAAGAGGAAAAATGAAGGAAAAAATGAAACATGACAAAACCACATTGCAGCCCAGAGTGTTGTGGCTTGCCCAAGTCCCGCGCAGCTGCTCATGGATCCGGAAGACCAAGAACTGACCATGAGGTGGCAAGATCAGTCTGTATCTCCAGCACCTGAGTCCGAGACCGAGGAGGACGCAGGGCCAGAGGACGATAATCAACCAGGGCCTTCTGCACCTCCCCAGCAGGAGTTAAGTGACTCCAGTGAAGAGGAGGAGCCTCTGATTGATGCTAGGGCATGCAGGGCAGCTAGCCGGCAAGAGTGGCTCTGTAGGAGGAGGTCTCCTCACATGTAAACCTGCAGGCAGATGGGCTCTGATTTTCAACAAGAACCATGGTGAAAAACCTGTAACCAACTTACTACTAAGCTGCATTTATTAGTGGTAAAGTCTTCTTTGTTTTGGAAAACAGTGTGTGTGTGTCGTTTCCTGGGGGCTTGCCACACTGGGTCACAACACAGAGGTGGATTCCTCCCAGTTCACACCGGTTCTATAGAACCAGTAGCAAACTGCTGGTGATGTCACGGAGCCAGTTCTGTCGGTGCCGGTCCATGGATGCCGCCATCTTTTTTTTGGATTTATTATTTTTTTTTTGGAAAAAAAAATTTTGGGAATTTTTTGCTATTTTTCCTTCTTCTGTGCATGCTCAGAAGCTGAATCCCCGGCACTGCCCATGCACCGCCATCTTGTTTTTGGCTTTTTTTTTTTTTGGAATTTTTTGCGAATTTTTGGTACTGCGCATGTGCCCGCGTGGCGCGCAATGCGTACGCAGCCACACGGCACGGGAGGAAGTGAACCAGTGGCGAGGTAAGTTAAAACCCACCCCTGTTACAGCCTTAGAAACTAAAGAGCAGCTTCCATTCTATCCAGGGAAGCCTATGAGTGTGTGTCAAAATATCATGATGGTGGCCATAATTGCACAACTGAAACCCCACGTCTTAATGTGTTATACATGTGATTCAGGTTAAAAGGGAGGCAGGACTTCACATGGTCATGTATGCTATCATGATTTTTTGACTTTTCATTCATGAAGACACATATTCCTTTCCATAACTCATGTATAAATGTGAATATTCCATCTTCTTATGGAGAATTAATATTTTTTTTTCAGAAAAAAATCATAAAATACAAATTGCGCAGTTAATCCAAAATAATACAAAGTGGGCTGGTTTCACAATCCTTAGTTGATAGATTTTTTAATTACAGATGACTTTGGGCTCCAGCTGTGACCACTAAATTGCTTTTCTGAAATTTGAGCACAAGTGTAGATATTTATTTTCAGCAAATGAATCCTCAAATAGGACATAGTTCATCAAGACTGGATTAAAGTAAAAATTGTATCTCATTCAAAGAAAAAAAAAACCCAAACAAATTTCCTCAGTCCCTAGAAATATTTTCAAAAAACCCCTCCACAGATCTGAATAACTGTGTTTTGTGTGTGTACTTCAGAGAGAGAGAGAGAAAGAGAGAAAATAATAATAAAGCTTTCTTGGATCTGCATAGATAGCATTTTATATTATAGCACTATTATATATTCTCTGTTAATTATGTTTGTTTAGAAATGAGAACATGTAGTGATCAGGAATATTTCCATTGCCATTCATAAACTTAGAGAAAAAGGCTTATGAGAAATGAACAGTAAGACTCTTGTTATTCCTCACAATCCGCAAACATCCTCAGGTCCTTAGTAACTGGGAAGCCCAACCAGCCAAGTTTTGTTCTTCTCCCATTGTCAGGACTTGGGATAAACATACAAACATGTGTGCCAAGTGCTGATTGCTTTTCCTCCTTTTGCCCTTTCCCTCCCATCATCTCACAGTTGTGGAAGGCCCAAAAAAAAAAAAAAAAAAAAAAAAAGCTTTTCTGATGATGTTCTTGAAGGCTCTGGAAACCTGACTGTTCTCTCAGTACTTGGGACAGGCCCTTCTCAAATGCTATTTTTTCCTATGTATAGTTATTGTTTGGATGTATACTATTTGCTTTAATTATAATATTGCTATAATTGCTCTCCACCCACAAAGTAAAAGATGGGGGGGGGGGGAAAGCCAGGAAAAAATTGGATTTGATGATCTTATTTCTCATTTTAACAGAACAGAACACACCTGTTTGTTAAGTCTTATGAGCAAAATCATTCTACAATCCAATCAAAAATTTTCCAAATAAACTGGGTGTTTATTGGAGGTCATTTTTATTCAGTTTTACTGAAGCTATGTAGTCAGCACATCATAACTAGAAAGCTGTAGCTGGGCAAAATTTGGTCAAATGAAGGTGATGATTATGACAAGGAATTTGGAACAGTTGAAAGCTCATATAGACACTTCTGCATTATGAATTACCCTCTATCAGGAGCACTTTGTAGAAAAAAATGTGATACTAGGATTATATTATTCAGGACTGCTTTGGACATGCATTTTGTTTGTATGATACCTCCTTTAGCCAAGAGAAAACAGAATAGTTAATAATGAACATAACCTCCATCAATTACAGTGTTTACCTTTGAAATGTTTTTTCAATAATTTTTTTTAATTCAAAAAATATTTAAAATTGTGAATAAAATATTTTTATTAAAAAAAACCATGGGTGACAACCAAAGAAAGGAAGGAAATTGGTATATTTGCAGTTGTGATGGAATCATTGTTTTAAACCTGCTATAAATGTGTTTTGATAGTTATTATGCAATAAAAAGAGAATTAATTAAATATTTTAAACAATTTTATATGGCTTAGGTTGAAATCCTACACATTCTGGGCCTCCAATATAGTACCCGGGAGTGACACAAATCCATGCTTTTCTTGGGCCAATTAAATTTGCTGCCCTACCTGATTTTAATTTTTTAAGTTTGTTAGTCGATTTGTACATTATTCAGTTTTAAATATATATGTAACATTCTGTATTATCCTTCCTTAATTATAAACGTCTGTCTGATATCTGAAAGAAATATCAGATGACTTAAATAAAATAGAAACTTTGCCATGCATGCTGGAAACAAAGACTACCAATATTTGTATGTTACACGATCATAGAAGATATCAGAACAAAAGCACTTATAACAATTACATGTACTTCTTAAGTTTCAATCTCCCTAATACACATATCGATATATTCCTTAATGATCTTTTAGTCTGCTCTTTTTCTGACCAATCATATACAACTGCTATAATAATCAGCTTTCTTACATTTCTGAGTCTTATATACCTGTCAGTGGTAAAAACAAAAACAAACGAACAAAAAAATATAGCATAGCCCATTATATAATGTTAACAGAGGTTAACAAGAGAGGAAGCTATGCTGGAATCCCAGTTAAGATCTAAGATGCATATGCTAATATATAAGTAATACATTGTTTAATTCTGAATTTTTTTCAGAAAAATGGATTCCTCTTCTTTTGGATATATATATATATATCCCAAAGCTTAATGTTGCGATTTCTTTGTCACCAGCTTCCTGCCGATTACGCAGTGTTAACTCCAAAAATCATGCTATCAAGCCACCTTGATGCATGATGTTCGCTCACTGACATGAATATGATGGCTGTATAGTGTGGTTGGTTCCTCTGTTGGAACTGTGCTCCTGTGGGGATATTAGCATTTGGAATTGCATAGTAAAGTCATTCTTCAGCTCTCAAGGGCATGTGTCTGAACTTGCATGGAAGATCTCATCCTTGCATTTTTTCCCCCCCTCTGTGATAAATGAGCGTGGTGTAATGAAAATCACAATATTTTTTATTGCCAGCCGTTATCCCCGGAAAAAAAAAAAATCTACTGCAGGCTCTTTTTCTGGGAGATGAAAATGTACTCTACACTTCATTTCAATATGGCCAGAATGTTATGGAGGTCAAAGCTTTCTTTTCAAAGTGGAGATTTAAAAAACAAATAAACAATATGTTTAATTAAAAATCAAAGCTTTGTGGTGCTTCAGTGGTGCTTGAATGTTCAAGGTTTTGGTACTGTTCTCTATTCCCCACTTGGATTTGAAAAGAAGAGACTTAATATGACAATACAGAAAGCTGTCAGACATGTTTTTTAAAATATGTTCTTTGTGTATAATTGACACAAGAGATTCTACAAAAGAGTATTTGGTGTTTTAGGGCATAGGAAGTGCTTTATACCAGAATATCTATCCTTCCTTCCTTCCTTCCTTCCTTCCTTCCTTCCTTCCTTCCTTCCTTCCTTCCTTCCTTCCTTCCTTCCTTCCTTCCTTCCTGCCTGCCTGCCTGCCTGCCTGCCTGCCTGCCTGCCTGCCTGCCTTCCTGCCTTCCTGCCTTCCTCCCTCTCCCCCTTCTCTCTCTCTCTCTCTCTCTCTCTCTCTCTCTTTCTTCTTTCTTCCTTCCTTCCTTCCTTCCTTCCTTCCTTCCTTTCTTTCTTTCTTTCTTTCTTTCTCTTTCTTTCTTTCTTTTTTTCTTTCTTTCCTCTCTCTTCCTCTTTCCTCTCCCTCTCCCTCTTTTCCTAGTGCAGTTCACAGGTATTAATAGTAAAATAATACATTACTAATAAATAATACAAAATAATGTATTAATACATGAAAACTAATATTGGCACTGATGACTCCACAGGCAACCCCACAGACTTCCAGAAGAGACAGATTTTTCCCCCCCAGCTTGTGGAAAGACATGTCAGTGAGGAATGCCCAACATCAGGTCTCTTCTGTCACAGCCTCCTGGAGTGGGAGATTTTTGGTTGAAATTTCTGATACAGTACTTTGCGTTGCGCTCAGAAGCACACTATACAGCTTCTGTGGCAATACATCAATTTTGAGTCTGGTCAGGAAGTGCACATGCTACTGCATTTTTGACCAACTGAAGTGTTCACTGTTCTTCATAACATTATGTTAACATAATCTTAAATAGGATTTTGTGATATGATATACTGTTGGCACATGATACCAGAAGAATTATCTATCTTATGTATAAAGGTATTTCAAATGTACAATAACGTGTAAGAGCATTGACATACAGTAGACTGTATTTAGAATGAAATATATTCGGTCTACTTTAGTGTGAATACAGCTAAACGTTTCCTGAATCATTCACTCTAGAAACAAGACAGAATGGCAGCAGTGCAGTTCTTCCCCACTGAAATAATGGGCCCCAAACAGGATGTTTACTATCAAGAACTGCATCATAATCATACTGTTTAACTTTACAGATTAATAGAGTTGGAAGGGATCTTGTAGGTCATCTAGTCCAACCCCCCGCTCAAGCAGGAGTCCCTACACCATTTCAGACAAATGGCAGTCCAATCTCCTGTTGAAAGTCTCAAGTGTTGGAGCTCTCACAACCTCCGAAGGCAAGCTGTTCCACTGGTTGATCGCTCTCACTGTCAGAAAGTTTCTCCTTATCTCCAGGTTGAATCTCTCCTTGGTCAGTTTCCATCCATTATTCCTTGTCTGGCCTTCTGGTGCCTTGGAAAACAGCCTGACCCCCTCGTCTCTGTGGTAGCCCCTCAAGTATTGGAACACTGCTATCATGTCTCCCCTGGTCCTTCTCTTCGCTAGACTAGCCATGCCCAGTTTTTGCAACCGCTCTTCGTATGTTATAGTTTCCAGACCCCTAACTTATGGGAGACTTGGTTTGTTTTCATGACAATCAATTTTGGCACCAAAACCAAACAGTGACATTCCTGAATCCTTGAGTCTCATAAGCAAATAGCCATCAAATAAGAGAAAGAGTAAATTATTACTCAAAATAGAGTTCTTTGATGATGCTCATGTTAACATACCTCTTTCACACACCAGTGCCCCTTGTTAAAATACCTGAAAGCCCGCGGTGGGTTGCTCCCGGTTCAGACCAGTTCTTAGAACCGGTAGCGGCAGCGGCGGGAGGTTCCGCCCACCCACCTGGGACGTTTCTGCGTGCACGAACTGGTAGCAACAGGTTTCAGAACCCACTACTGCTGAAAGCAATTTCCTCACCTGCCTACAGAATGGAATCGAAATTGCAGTGTGGTAGGAAATCCTTCCATAGAACATGTCCATTCTGATCTGGTCAACAACTTGAAACTTTGTGGCACTGGTTACATTGATTAATTCTGCTAAGCCATATATTTCGTTTTTGTTTTCACTATGATTTGGTGAATACATTTAGTTGCTTGGTTTATACAGAACACTAAGCAGTAAAGTCTGGTTTACAACCCACAATGGCTGGCTTCATGATGAACCAGCCAAGCAACATTATAAGGTAATAAAGTAAATGAACCCAGTCATTGTCTAAGTAATATAGGGAGGTACTTGTCTATGGCTGAAGTGGCAGTATAGTTCTCAGAGAAGTATTTTCAAAAGAATTGTATAAAAATACTATAAGCTTAAATTAAGCATCACTTTCTGAAATGAATATAATATGATTTCTCCTGCAGCATGACTTCAACCTCACAATGTTTTTGTTTGTTTGTTTATTTAAAATTTGTATTATACTCCCCATTGGCAAAAATATTGAAGTGGGTTGGAATGTTAAGCTTTTCTAGTGTCCAAATAGGCTGTCAGACCATTGTTCTGTCTTTGCTTCTACCAAGATGAATCAAATTGATGGGTATAATCCTGGAACTGGAATATTAGATAATCAAATGGGTTACTGTAAATGAGAGTCTGTAGGTCATACAGCCAGATGTTATCTCAAAGCTCACTGCAGTTCCATCTTGAATTTGTTACAGAGCAAGCAAATGAAAGCAGGGAAAGACTTGTCCATAAAGTCCTTATCCTGAGAGTCAAACCTAATAGGTTCTGTTGTCTTATATATTATTTTTCTGCCCAAAGGAATTATGTCTAGTTGGATGAGTAATGGTTGACTTACTAATACACAAGCCCATTAAAAGTGCCTTTTTGCGAGGCCAAACATTGTCCACTACTTCATCAAACATGTTACAAACAGGATTAAGCACACAGGCTATGCGGTCATTAACTGAAGAAACTTAGAAGAAAAAAGGTTATTCAAAATGTACAAGTATCCTGGATTTGGGGGAAATTATTCCCAGAAAGCTTTGGCTTTCAAAGGATCTTCATGCTATCCTAGAACTTTCTCCTGACTTGCAGCTAACTAGAAAGTTGGAAAAAACAGCTGCTGTATTTGTTTGTATCTATTCTCTATTACAGAAATGTTTTTGGGAACCCTGGCTTCCTCGACTAAGAAACGGAGATGAGCATACCCCCCCACCAAGTCGGACACGACTGGACAGGGGAAACTTTTACCTTTTTATTTTCTATTATAGCTTCTTTGGCTGAAGGATCTGTCGCTCACAATCCCAATCAAGAACAATGTTTCTCCATTGTTCTTAGTAGTCTGTTCCCTGATGATTGATTAGTTATCATTTACATTTGTATGCCACTTCATCAGAATTTCTATGTGATTTACTTTAATAAAAGCAAGAAAATAATGGTTAAAACAATAATCTATAAATAATAAAAAGCCTACCTCCTTCATCAAGAATGTTAAAAAGCAGATTTCACCAAGACAATAAATGAATACTTTAGCTTGGAAGTGAGGAACTGTACCTTCCAAGTTGAGATATATCATATATGTGTGTAGGATGAGCCCAGTACCAGTATGGAGTCAGTTTACACATGTAAAAAATGTGAGCAGAAGCTAAATAACAATAGTGATTCTTTCCCATTCAAAAATGGTGATAAATTCAGCAGCGTTGCATATTTTTATTACAGAGAATGGTATATTCAATATTGTACATGTGTTTTGAATATGCAGGAAAAAATAGGTTCAAATCTCTTAATCTGGTGGCTCTTATAGGGTGTATTTATTTTAAAGGACTTTAAAAGCAATACTCCTAAACATGTAATATTTCTCCCTCTCCATTTTTTTCTGTGATAATTTTGGTTTATTACCCAGGCAGCAGAACAAATGCGATTTGTATGAGTGATTGCCTCTTGCATTTGTATGTATATTTAATCAGCAGAAACATCAGAACCGTGTGCATAAGTCTAGGTGTGAATGTATGTTCTAAAACTATATGGATCCTCCTGCATTCACCATAACTCAAAACTATTCTCAGGTGCTTTATAAATCCAGAAATTTTATGGGATGGGTCTTAAAAAAATATATTGGAAACAATTCTCCAAAGCTCTGGCATAGCCTTCTGATGACGACAATGATTTTTTTTTCCCTAGAACTAATTAAGTCAAGCTCAAATGAAACAGATGAAGTACAATGTGATAGAGAAGTGATAGGATCAGATGCTCGGAATGATAAAATCCCTAGGTACTTACAGGATCATCTCTATGACTTCTCTATTCCTCCAGTATATGTACCCTATGATTTTTTTTAGTAGTCTCCCAATTTTGGGAGGTGAAAGGCACAGGGAAGGACAGAAAATGTTTTTCACCAGTAAAAATGCTGTAGAACAGCTTCTTGAGCTCAGGTTAGGACCCGCATTACCGCTTTCTGGCAGCTGATAAAAATGGAATGATTGTGGAGGACATAAAAAGATTGAAAAATGGTTGTTTATATTTTTATATTGTATTCTTATTGCCATCTCTTTACATTTTTTCTTTGGGTTTCTGTGTTTTCTGTGTAACAACTGATGTCCATGTAAATTATTATAGAGTAATATATAAATACAAGAAAGAAACATAGAAATAAATTTACTTTTGCTCAGTTATCAAAAAGCCCATCACTCTTTCATTCTAATTAGCCTCACACAACACTAGCTGAGTCTTAAGAATATAAGAATATACAGATAACTATACTAGATAAGGTCAGCCTTCTGTTCCCAGAAAGGCCAACAAACTGGTTATGATTGCTTTTGTAATGGCTGATTCTAATATCAGCTTGTCTTCCTTTGACTTTAATGTAACTAATTCTCATACTGGCATAACAAACCAATAATAATGGGAAGACATGAGACCTTTTTTATGGAATGAAAATAGAAAAAGAATCATGAGGTGAGTAGAATTTGAACGTTACAATCCAAATCTGTATCTATATACATGCTTGGAAGTAAGTCTCTGTTCTTTACTTGGTTTACTGTAACATAAATACACGCAGGCTGATGGCATTACTAGTTTTGCCATGGACGTTAATACTTGGTAGATTTTTTTAAAAAAATTGTACTTTCAGTATGAATGCTTTGGACAGGCCTAATTATAGCATCTGTCTAACTTTCTGTCCTTCTGTTTCAAAAATGTCCATCAAGTCAATGGCTCTTTGCCATTGTTTAGATTTAGAATGAAAACCATGGGCCGTAGATTCAGGCATAATGTGCAACCGTAAGAGCCCTCTAATTTAATAAATAGTAATAATAAGGCAACCCACCTGGTTATTGCAATATAAAATCAGCCTAAAATTTACTTTGATTTACTACTAATCCACTGAGAGTTTCAAGCATTTGTCAGAAAATTTAATGCAAGCTTTGAAATTCAGAGGCGGCTCTTCTTTGCCGTACAAATTCTCTGTGCCTCGTGGGATTCTCAGAAACTATTAACATCTTTTATTTAACGTAATAAGCACTAAAGATAGGGATATAGCCATGAGATAATAGCCTTTGTGAAATCACTAGGAGTGCTGGGGTGAATCGATGGGTACTCAACATAATGACAAGATCATCGGCTAATGCCTACTTTTATTGAGATTTAATATTCTAATCACTTTTCCAAGAAATCATCTTTACACTGAAAAGCATGGGCAGCCTCAGAGTACAAATGTTAAAACAATATTATTTTACTCCTGTAGCATTGTAGATAATTAATTTTAGTAGCAAGTAATGTAAGGTCTGTTTTAGGCTAAATTTAAATTGACAAGTGTTTTTAAAGGATGTTTTTTTTTTCCTATGGAGCTATGAGTCAAGTGAACTCAGAATCCTTAAAGCTATGTAATTATAATAAAAGAAATATGGTGGAGTGCTTAAGGCACCAATAGAATATAATTAAAATATGTATCTAGAAAAAGAATGATATTGATACACACACACACACACACACACACACACACAGTAGAAGAGAATGTTATGGGGATAAAAGAATTATAATCATCTAGATTCTCAATAAAATTTATTGTAAGAAAGAAATTGGGCTGTGCAGCATTTCAGATTTGATCTCCAAAATGTGCTTTGCAGTGTGTGGGAAATTGAATCAAAAGCACTCCAAAGCCCTAGTAAGAAATGTAATTTTATGTCACTTCACTACTCAAGAGATAATCTCTGATTTAGCCCTAACCTCTGCTATCAACCTTTGAAAGTGTAAGGGGATATCTTACAATGAAAGTCACAACAAACATAGCTTCATTCTCTTTACTCCATATATTTATGGATACCAATTCATAGAAACATGAAATTCAGAGGTAGCTGGCATTAGTCCAACAGTTTTTTATTTCAAATTATCTATATTTTTTATTTTAGACAAAATCTAACAGTAACTGCACAAAGTAGAGTCAATTATTTTAGTGTCCAAATGGTTGGGTGCTGGCTTCACCATTAGAAAGATAAAAGTTGAAAGATTGGTGCTACCTTTTCAAGCCAGGGAACTCTCAAATGCTCCTTTTTGTCAAGTCACTAGCCCAGCATCACCAGAAAAATTCAGTACCAGTACAATTGTAATTTCTTGTGAAGAGGTTGCTTCAAAGGCCAGGCTCAAATATATATTTGGCCTGTATGAGTAGTGTCTTTCAACTAGAAGGAATCATATCATTCTTGGGTGTCTTTTTTGTGTACGTAAAGAACTGGCTGAATCTTGCTTTCTTGAAACTGCTCATTAAATTACTGATTCGGATCCATTTAAACTTAATAATAATGTAAAGGTTCATTTGGTCCTCTAGTGCTGACTTGGCCAGGGCTGGGTGTACTTTATGTGGCTATGTGCTGCCTTTAATGTTCTCAGAGTCATATTATACATGACTCTGTAGTGGCTTAGACTATAGTATCTATCTATCTATCTATCTATCTATCTATCTATCTATCTATCTATCTATCTATCTATCTATCTATCTATCTATCTATCTATCTATCTATCTATCATCACATTGTGGCATTACTTATTACAGTACTTGGTAAGAACTGCTTTTGAATATATAATCTGTAGAAGATAAGCCATCAATGTCAAAAACATTTGGCTGACATTAATTTATGTCAGACTTCCCAGCGCCAATGTACATTTTCTGAAAGCACTAGACCAGTGGTTCTCAACCTTCCTAATGCCGTGACCCCTGCCCCGCCACCGCGACCCCCTCCCTGCCCCCTCCCCATGCATGATGAGATGACAAAGGGGGCATGGCACCAGGGGTGAAATGCTCCCAGTTCAGGCGTGCCTGCGGGTCACCGGACAGCTGGTAGTGTCGGAAGCGGGAGACTTTGCCCACCCGCCCGGACACCGCCATTTGCATTCTTTTACCCTCTGTGCATGCGCAAAGCGTTCTGTGCATGCGCAGAGGGTAAAAGAACCCAAATGGCGGCGTCCGGGTGGGTGGGCGAAGTCTCCCGCTTCCGTCGCTACCGGCTGTCCAGCGACCTGCAGGCACGGCCAAACTGGGAGCATTTCACCCCTGCTGATGGTGGCACCAAGATGGCGGGCTAGCGCGTGCGGCGACCCCTGTGAAAAGGTTGTTCGACCCCCAAAGGGGTCACGACCCACAGATTGAGAATCGCTGATCTATCATCTATCATCTATCATCTATCATCTATCATCTCTCATCTATCATCTATCATCTATCATCCTTCATCTATCATCTATCATCTATCATCTATCATCTATCATCTATCATCTATCATCTATCATCTATCATCTATCATCTATCATCTATCATCTATCAATCTATCAATCTATCTATCATCTATATCATCTATCATCTATCATCTATCATCTATCCTCTATCTACC
>QLTV01002691.1:1024897-1052636 GCA_003457575.1 Thermophis baileyi
TCTACCTCCCACGCCGCGTGGGTGCGCCTCGTGGGTGCGCACACGCATGCGCAGTGCAAAACCCCCCTAAAATTTTAAAAAATAACATGCCAAAAACAAAATGGCGATGCATGCACAGTGCTGGAAACTCAGCTTCTGCGCATGCGCAGAAGAAAAATAAAATTAAAAAATAATTCCCCCCCAAATTTATTCAAAAAAAAAAAATAAATCCCAAAAAAAGGTGCCGGCGCCCACGGACCGGCACCGACCGAACCAGCTCCGTGACATCACCATGATGTCACCAACGGGTCGCTACCGGTTCGGGCAAACCGGTCCAAACTGGGAGGAACCCACCTCTGGTTTGTACCTGTACATTTGGTTTTTCTTGCCTAAGTGTAAAACCTTACTTTTTTCTACATTGAATTTCATTTTGTTAGATAGGGCCCAGTGCTCATGTCTATCAAGATCTACCTGCATTTTGACCCTATCTTCTGGGGTGTTGGCTATTCCGGCTAGTTTGGTGTCATCTGCAAATTCTATGCCCTTACCTAAATCGTTTATGGAGATATTAACTTTTAGCTCTGAATTTGTTATGTTCAGTGGAGTGCAGTTGCTCCCTAGCTTTCCACTAGGGCATCAGTGATTGCCAGAAGTAGAGGAGGTCTACTATTAAAGATGTATTCCATTTAAATTTCCTTCAACACAGTGAACAAAATAGATGAATTTTGTTCATCCTAAGCATCTGAAGGACAGTCATGTTAATTGTTTGCTTTACTGCTAATCTCCCGGAAGATTATTTTATGTAAGTGAAGCATTTGCTTATGGCATGAGGTTAGGCTTTTGGCTTAGTGAGTAAGTAAGAGTACTTGAATTTATGATGATTATGCATTTTTTGTTTTTATTCTGGATTATAGATATATGCCTTATAATTTGAAACCATAATATAAATATGTTCAGTGGCATTTTAGGAACAGTACTCAGAATAAATTTATTTGTTTGTTATTTTGCTACTCTTCAAATCAAGTTTCTCTAGATGGCTCACAACATATTAAAATTACATTTTAAGTAGCTAAGACAATTAAAAAAATAAATAATATCAGCTTTTTTGTGTTAGTCTATTATGCAGTCACCCTAATTTATTTTTAGTCTAGTGGCTTCTGGATGAAATGGACTAAAACTCAACCTACAGAATCCGATAGAAAACAGCAAATGGTAGTCTACTAAAGCAAGAACATGATCTATATTCATTCTTTTTTTTTTACTGTAACTGGGAATGTAAACCACTTAGAGTTAGCTCACAACTTAAGCCTAAGTAAAACAAAAACAAAACAAAATAAAAATGAAACAGCAACAATGAAGCAGCAATCATTCACAGCTCTAAAAGACACATAACGAGAAAGTCCCACTAATGGTAGTGCATTCTGTACAGCCCATATGTAACCAAGAGAAACATTGATTTAGTTTAGTGTAATATGTTGAATGAACTAAGTCAAACTGTTAGTTCTACCTGAGGTCTACCTGAAGTCTGGAGGCAATTGGCCCTTTGTAATATGCAGTCCCCCTTGAATGGATAAAGTCCTCTCCCAATGGAAATAGAATCCATCCTATTAAGGTAGAATCTAAATGGATATTTCCCAAAGTCTCTGAGGCTGTCCAGATACCAGCTACTGATGGGCAAATTTATGATCAGTTGTTATGGTGCTTGATCTTTTATCTTGATTGGAAAGAATATCTCTTCAAATAAAAGAAATAACCCTTCAAACTGTTGAAGAAAACTGGCTTCTTCTGCAAAAAAAGATCAATAGAATAAAATGACTGTAATAAAACTTTATTTCTCAATAATCACTGGAGCATGGACAGTATACATTTTAAACAAGTTATTTGAGTAACGTGGGCATTTATTAATAGAACATACTACCTGTATACACTTCCTGCTCAATTGTTTCCAACTAGTGTGGTAGTTTTCAATCGGTGTGGGGATACGTCTATGCATTTCAGATTAACCAGAGTTTATTTCTTTCACAGTCCAGAGTAAATAACTTGCTCTATTCAATAATCTATTTTATTTAATGGATTACTCAAATATAATTACTAGGAAACCAAGGCCTAAAATTTCCCCACAGAGACCTGCAAAATAAGATGATTGGTTCTCCTATGTTCATCTTGGGCTCCATGTCTGTTGGATAAATCTCTGAGTCCTTGATAAGTGGCTATTGGAGGGAGGNAAGGAAGGAAGGAAGGAAGGAAGGAAGGAAGGAAGGAAGGAAGGAAGGAAGGAAGGAAGGAAGGAAACTATATGAAATAGATAGCTATATGAGCCTGAAAAAAAGTGAGTGAATAGAACTTTTATAGATTACAACAATACAATAGTGCCAGTAAAGTGAAATATATGTTGGTAACTATCTATGTGCATGCATATGTATACACTTTTCAAGAAACTAGATATGTCTTTCATTATAGCAAAATCATTCCAGCGTCATCCTGTTTCTGGAAACATTTTGATGGGCCAGATGTTACTGTAATGATTCTGTAATGCAACAGTTACTGTCCCCTGAAGGAGAAAAAGAGGAGCTGGCAAATGCCATTAAGAGAGACAGAAACATCTACAGAAGGCCAGAATGCATTGGTCTCTTTGGCTGACACTACGCTTGAGCAGGAATGTGCAACTTTGATTGTCCCAAGGGTCAGATGAGGCTTTGAGCCATAATTGAGCTTGAGCTTGAGCTTTGAAAACACCATAATCCAAAAGTAAATGGCGGGTAGAGTCCTCTGGAGGACGGTCATTGGGTTACTGATTGAAAACTGCTCGTTCCCCAGGCACATTCATATCATTTATTTATTCAATTTATTTATTCAATACATTTATTTGCTGTCCATCTCAACCACAAAATGATTTCCGACAGCTTACAGTGTTGAAAAGAATAAAACGATGCAACAATATGTATACATCACGAGTAAAACACTATTAAAAAAAAAAACAAATTATCAGCTATAAATAAAGCTAAAAGATGTGGGGAGGGAGTAGGCTGAGCGGGGGGAGGTGACAAGGAATCTGTTATTAATTTATCATCCATCTCCATTGGAGCCTCAGGCCAAGTGGCAGAGCCAGGTCTTCAAGTTCTTGTGGAAGGTCAGGAAGGTGGGAGCCAACCTCACTCCTGGGGTCACGATGTTCCAAAGTGCAGGAGCAGTGACAGAGAAGGCTCTGCTCCTGGACTCCCTAGGCCCCTGCCCATGAAATCCATTTTCATCATGAATCCCCACCTCTTCAAAAAAAACAAAACCCCAAATCTTAAAAATGAAAAACAACTCTGGATCTAAACCAGGGGTCTCCAACCTTGGCAACTTTAAGCCTGGCGGACTTCAACTCCCAGAATTCTGGTTGGAGACCCCTGATCTAAACATTCTAATTGCCACAAAACAAATAGTGGTGACCTACATGTGCCCCCCCCATGGTGTTTTCTCCCATCATGACAGAGAATCAGACTCCAACGGGGGGGGGGGGGATGAAATAGAAAGGGAGAGAAAAGATTCTCATGGCCAATGGGTCTGCAGCCAATTTTATACAGGCCATCAGAGTGCTGAAGAGTTGGGAAATACTACTAAAGATATGTATCATCATTTTGCCTGATGAATAGGTGTGCTTTGTTAGAAGCAACTGTCACTACGTTCATATTTACTTGTCTTATTCTTGAGAGCATGGAAACAAGATTCATTTCACCTCTAATTATTTTTCTCCGCAACAGCAACACCACTTTAAAAACTTAGTTGCATCACTTTTCAGGTTGTTTCTAGGTATAATTTGGGGTTACTGTAAAAATTTCCAAGATTTGGGGTTTGTATAATTATAAAATATCATTTTCTGCTATATGCACCCATTTCTAATTCATATGGGAAGTTCTGCCCCAATGTGAATGGCTATGGGACTGGAAAGGATCTCTGATGCTGTATTCAAATTATACATCTTGTTGTTTTGTTATCCTCCATCCTTAATCTTCCATTGACTTGCTAATAATGTAGAAAAGTTTACTTAGATTTAAAGCCAAAGATTAGATAGATAGATGATAGATGATAGATAGATAGGTGTTAGATAGATAGATAGATAGATAGATAGATAGATAGATAGATAGATAGATAGATAGATAGATAGATAGATAGATAGATAGATAGATAGATAGATAGATAGGCAGGCAGGCAGGCAGGCAGGCAGGCAGGCAGGCAGGCAGGCAGACAGACAGACAGACAGACAGACAGACAGACAGACAGATGATAGATTTTATTCTGGCACACATTTTGTCTGGTGAACTGTGCAATTTATCTTTCTTTTAGTATATACTACTATATAGTGGTACTATATACTACTTATACTATAAAGAGCTCTGGCGGTGCAGTGATTAGAATGCAGTATTGCAGGTAATCTCTGACCACAGCCTGGAGTTTGATCCTGATGGGGCTCAAAGTTGATTCAGCCTTCCATCCTTCCAAGGTAGGTAAGGTGAGGACCCAGATTGTTGGGGGCAATATGCTGACATTGTAAGCTGCCCAGAGAATGCTGTAAAGCACTAAGAGATGGTATATAAGTCTAATTGCTATTGCTGTAATCCTGCTGTGTTATGATTTTTAATATGTTCCTAAATATTCTGAGTGGCTACAATAAAAGAATGTGAGATACATTTGCTGAAATATATTTGTGTAATTTTATCTTTCTCCTAACCATAATGGAGAAAGTGAATCACCCCTTTGGATGCCAAAATAGAAATTGGCGGAGAGAGGGGAGGGAACTGAAAAGGCCAAGTATGCATCACTTCCTGACGTCTTAACAAAGTTGTGACCTCAAAGACAAATATACAGTACTTTAGCTAATCTTGCTTTAAAATGCAGAACAAAAACATTTATCAGCAATCTAAGGTTGCAAAATATTACTTTGGGCTGGGGTTTTGTGTGTGACCTTGAATGGTAGCACATTGCCAATTTCTCTGGACTTAGCATTTAAGCAACATCATGTCTGATTAGTACCTAGATGGGAGACAATTGTAGAATTCCAGGTTTGTAGATCAGATTGAAAGGCTTAACAAGAATTCCAGAAGAAGGCAATTTCTTGCCAACCCCCCCCCCCACCGCACATGAACAAGTATGTAGTCACAAGAAATATAGTTTGGCTTGGAGATATCTTCTTTATGATTATTCAGATATATCACCAAATCTATATTACTGTATGAGCACATATATTATTGAAACAGCTGTACATAAACAGCTGGTTGACATTTTTAAAAAGAAATCTATATTTTACTTTATCAAACTAGAGATACTTTCTGATTTAGTGTGATCTTTATGATGAAATAAAATAATAACAAGACAAAATCTAGTATGGTGACATCCATTCCTAGTGAAACAGAAAACTCTAAAAAAAAAATAGCCAGGAAGATTCAGGTCAAGGCAAATAAATATTAGGCATGGTGGACTAAGTCCAGGAAGAAACTTTTTTGTGAAAAGGGCATATAAAAGCAGGACCACAGTTTAGTTTTAGTGTAAGTTGTTCTCTATTAGATTAATAGAAGGATGCTATCTCAGCCACTAACTAAACCAATTCAAATGATATGTCAAATCTCTATGATATTGTCAAATCTCTACTTCTTATAGGACCTTGCTCTAAGGTCCTCTCTATCATCTATCATCTATCAATCTCTTGATCTCTATCACTATATCTATCTAGATGATAGATATATCATCTATCTATCTATCATCTATCCATCATCTCTACCTCTACCTCTCTCTCTATCATATATCATCTACTGATATCTCGATCTCTATCACTATCATCGCCACCTATGTATGTATTATCTATCTATCTATCTATCTATCCATCCATCCATCCATCCATCCATCCATCCATCCATCCATCCATCCATCCATCCATCCATCCATCCATCCATCCATCCATCCATCCATCCATCCATCCATCCATCCATCTATCTATCTATCTATCTATCTATCTATCTATCTATCTATCCATCCATCTATCCATCCATCCATCCATCCATCTATCTATCTATCTATCTATCTATCTATCTATCTCTTTAACTATCCATCCATCCATCTCCCAGTAATACTTTTCAAATCTTTAAATGTGTGCACTTCAGAGAACATCAGATCCTTATTATGACTGCTTCTTATGAGCTTTACACTGCTCTTTATTGTAACAGGTTTTACTAATCTGCACAAGAGGATGTGACATTCAGTTGTTCGTTTGGTTTTTGGATTTGAAAGTAAGATCTATTCTTATCTGGGAGAAAATTTCATTGAACTTAATGGGACTTATTTCTGGGCAGGCAGTTCAGTAGGATTCAATCTGAATTAAAGATTAGAGAAATGCAGAACTACTTTTTGAAATGCAGCCATGTATTTTTAATGGCCAGAGAAGATATACAAATATGTGGAGTAGAAGAGTTATGAATTTTTGTAACGCAATGGAATCTGTCACACACATACTCAAACTACATTTTGCTCCTCATTAGCTCTATTGATTATTTAAGGAACTAAATGACGAGTTGCACCAGTGGCAGTTAAAAATGTTTTTAATGTCTTATTTTAATTACTCTATAACAAGAAATAACATCATTCCATTCTTGGTGGGGAAAAATATGGTGCCCTCCATTACCCAGTGATAATCTGGGGATGAGGCAATAGTCACAGCTCATTCACACAGAAGCAATGAAAAGCCTGATGTCAACCAATTTCAGCTTCATTGCTAATTCTGATAGAGAAGTCTAAATAAATATCCACTATTGTCACTATCATCACTCATCAGAATCCATTGTCTCTACAGCACAAACATTCTTAGTTTTTTTGACTTATTTTTAGAATTTGTCATCCTTGTAATATCTATAAAAACTCTTACCTATTTCTGGAGTGTATGAAAATTATTGCAAAAATAGTATGACATTTTTGGTTTAGGTCATTTGCAAACTCCCATTCCTCACTTGAAAAAAAATCTAGTGATTATCTAGTGATTGAATACAGAAACATAGAATGACTTCTTTTGTCATCAGATTTTTTATCTATTTGGTATTGCTATACGTTTGATGAATTAGTATGCGTGTGTCTGTTTTGATAGGTATTTTTCTTATGATATTGGAAACATATCATAAACAGATATTGGAAATGAAGATATTTTGTGTGGTAAAATTCCCCTCAAGGAGATTTTAGAAAGTCCAGTGGCAAGTCAGAAAAGGCAATGTGGGTGGAGGGGGGAGAGAGAGAGAGAGAGAGAGAGAGAGAGAGGGAGAGGGAGGGAGGGAGGGAGGGAGGGAGGGAGAGAGAAAGAGAGAAAGAGAGAGAGAGAGAGAGAGATATGGAAAAAGGAGTGCGTGGTTTTTTGCAACTCAGCAGTTCTCAGATGTGGTTCATTTGGTTCAGAAAGTCAAGCAAATTGGCTCATTGCAGTCATATGTACTGTATAGATGTGCATAAATAATATGCATATACAATATGCTGCATGATACACACACACACACACACACACACACACACACACACACACACACACACACACACACACACACACACACACACCAGTACATATATTATTACTGATATTTTAAAAAATATATATGGGCAGAAAAAGTTTTTAAACATTGTGACATTCAACCAGAGATGATCTGCAGCTAGAAGGAAATAAATACAGTATATAATGGTCTGGAAAGAATTCTCCTCTCTGAAAGGGTTGGAAACAAAAATCCTCTTTATTTCAAGGCGTTAGCATACCCTCTTCTTTTGTGTATAGTTGTGGCTAAGTAGAGCCAGCCTCAATGCCTTCAAATAAAACATATTTCGGGCAGAGACATACTGGAAGGGGGGGAGAGAGAGGATTGAGGGAAATCTGCAAGATGGCAGCCAGAGCCTTGGAATTGAAGCTCTGCTCCTTCCGTACACACATACAAAAAGGATGGGACATTAATTCAAGTGCTGTGCCCACCATCACACGGATGTTGATCCTTCCCCATGGATGCTCCTAGTTTGAAACCAGAAAATGCTTTGCTATTTTGCCACATTGAAGGGCAGAGAAGGTCTGCGCTGAAACAGAGTAGGGTGATGGTATAAGAATGACAAGAAGTAGCCTGTTTCTATTGCATCTTATGCCAGTGTTCAGCATGAATGGTGGCGTGCGTAACAAAGGAGACTCCCTGCAGAGTATCTCTCCTTCATTACTGATTTTCAGAGACTATACATTTGGGATTTGAAGGAAGCACTCGGTCTTTCTGCATACAGCCTGCTCTGTATGCTTAGAAAGTGTCTGCTCTTCCAGATATCTACATTGCTGACTCTACCTATATCTCCTTAGCATTCTTTGGCTGTAGCATGTGTAGCCTACATGGTACTTGCACAATTTCTTCCTGCACCTTTTGAATGTGTATGTATGAGTAGGTGGGTCATGCAAATCTTCTTAGTAACCCTAATGGATGACAAGGAGGAAGATCAGGAGTTGAAAGAATATTGAGTGTACTGAGTGGCACAAAATCAAAGAAAGTAAGAGCTGCAATAGATTTTAGAGATCACTTACTGAAGCTCTTTACCCCATGTAGTATTTCACAACTATAGCTATCCCAATTGATGAGTATTGGATACAGCCTCTCTTCAAATAACTTCAGCAAGGGGAAGTCCACCACCTCCTGAATCAGTCTGTTCCATTGTTGAACAATTCCTAACATTAGGAAATGTTTTCTGATGTTCAACCAAAGTCTCTACTTCCTTGTAATTTAAGTTCATTATCTTCTGGAATAACACTGAACAATTCTGCTTTGTTTTCTATATCTCTTTGAGATGCCTTTCTATAGTTTTCTCTTCTCCAAGTTAATCAAACCCAGGGCCTCTAATTATTTCCTCCAGGCCCCTGATGTTGATTGCTCTCCCATGCAGACAGCAGTCTGTATAGATGTTTCTGTACTCAGGCATGCTTTAACATCCTCAGCAAAGCACAAGGACTTTCTAACAGGAAAGTTAAGATGGAAAGAGGTTACCAAGAAAATATTCAAATTTCTTATGAGTGGGTTCATTTTGTTTATTTGAATCAACATTTAAACCAAAGGATCTGGTGGTTTTATATTTTGAATACTTGTGTCTATTATACTGTATGTTCAGTCCTTGAAAACTCATTTAATCCCTTGCAAAACTGGAAACAATGTTGGGTTTAAACATTTTGTGTGTACGCACAAATGGAAAACTACCTAAACAATTTGCCCAAAAATGCTGGAGGCTATAAGTAAGACACCACTACTAGGAGAAGAAATTGATGTGCTTCCAATAGAATATATGTAACTCAGGGCTGAACTGTGGAATCCTTGGTGGTCTCTGAACTCAGAGAAGACCAAGGACTCCGCAGTCTGATCTGCTTCAATAAAAGTTTATGTCTGAATAAATAATTATCTGGTATGCAGTCAACTTTATATTCAATCTTGATTTCATTTCCTTATGATGAATGGAAGCAGAAGGGTAAATATGATATAGTGAAAGAGGAGAGAACATTATATAAAATTACAAATACAATATGTTCTGATGTCAGTGAATGGGGCATCTAGATCAGATCAAATAGCATGGTGAATTGTGAAGGATTTTTAAAATTTTCAAGTTGATACAGGTAGTACTCGCTTAATAATCACTCATTCAGTGAGCTTTCAAAGTTGTGACAGCACTGAATGAGTGGTATTGACCACTCAGAGTTCCAATTGTCACAGCATCCTTGTGGTCCCTTGGTCACCATTTGCAACCTTCTTCGTTAGCTTCCAACAAGCAAAGCCAATGGGGAAGTCGGCAAGAGATTGCAAATGGCAACCATACAACATCTTACTTAATGATTTGCAATTAAATATGGGAGTGTGAGAATTGCCATGACTAAAAAGCACAGTCACATGACATTGTGCTTTTAGACTGTTTGCTTAACTGGCAATTCCAGTCCCAATTGCTGTTGAGGGCTACCCACATATCAGGAACCAGGAACTGGATGTTGGTGAGCTTTTCAACCCTAAATCCATGATATAATACTCTGATAAACTCTATGCTGTTTATCTTTCCATGCGAGGAATAAAAGGGGAAAGGGAGGCATGCATAGAAAAAGAGGGGTTTTTTTCCAAGTAATCTGGACCCAAATCCCTAATAGCCACATTATAGTTTTCCTGACACCAAATTGGCAGTCAATAAAGTACCTTTTGAGTTCTTCCAGAAATACCATATTTTTTTGGACTATAAGATGCACCGGAGTATAAGATGCACCACGATTTCAAAGAGGTAAACAGGAAAAAAAGGTTTTTGCCCTCCCCAGCCCCCAGGAGCCCTCTGCAGGCCTCCCAAACCCTCTGCGCCCCCCGTTTTTGCGAAAAAAGGGCCTGTTTTTGGCAAAAATGGGATGCACGGGGTGGGGTTTAGGGAGGCCAAAAATGGCTGTATTCGGTGTATAAGGTGCACCAACATTTCCACCCTCTTTCAGGGGGGAAAAGTGCATCTTATACTCCAAAAAATACGGTACATCTGGCTGCTATGTTATATTCTAATTAAATTTTGCAGATCAGCTATAAAGACAATGTTACAATATAACAGGCAGGCCTAGAAGTTACTAGGGGACACACCAGGGGTGAAATCCAGCAGGTTCTGACAGGTTCTGGAGAACCGGTAGCAGAAAGTTTGAGTAGTTCGGAAAACCGGCAAATACCACCTCTGGCTGGCCCCAGAGTGGGGTGGGAATGGAGATTTTGCAATATCCTTCCCCCAGGAGTGGGAGGGAATGGGGATTTTGCAGTATCCTTCCCCTGGAGTAGGGTGGGAATGGAAATTTTGCAATATCCTTCCCCTGCCAAGCCCACCAAGCCACGCCCACCAAGTCACACCATGCCCACCAAGCCACACCCACAGAACCGGTAGTAAAAAAAATTGGATTTCACCACTGGGATACACCTCTATTTTTAGGTTATTTTCCTTCCAAGAATGTACGCAGCTGGCATATCATCAAAAACTGGAAGAACTGCTCCTGGCCATTCTCTTACAATTTCCAGCTAAGCAAAGTTTTAATTTTAAATGAATACAATTAGTACCCTCCTCACTCAGATGTCAGATAGGGAAGCAAGATTTAAGTGGGCCATCTCTACCCGCTATTGATTTAAACCTCAATTCCAGAGGAGGTATTTAGGCATACATGACTTAGATCCAAGTTGCCTAGAAGGGCATTTTATTCCAGCCCACAGTCTGACCCATACTCTTTCTCAAGTTCTACAATGGACATTTTCAATGTCAACAATAATTTATGCTTTTTTCAGGGTTTTGACTTCCTTTTGGAACAAGATTCTTGGATGTAGGTAGGTTGGTAACTATGTATGTATGCATTTATTTACTTGATTGCAAGAAAGTAAAACACTCTCTTCATGTACATAATAAAAATCTGATAAAATACCTATGGTGAATTAATACAGAAATTGTTATTTTGAGATGGCCAGCTATATAAATTTGATTAACACAATAAATAGAAATATGTGTATTTTTTTTAATACCCAATAATTAAACACTTCATCTCCCAAAGTCTCTCAAAAACCCCTCTGTTTTTAATATTTTGTGGAAAAAAAGATAACAGGGCAGGCCAAATTTCTAGGGAGATGCTGTTCCATAGTGTAAGTGGATCCACAAAAGTATCCCTTCAAGCCTCCATCCCACCTTCATTTATGAAAATAAGGGAAGGGAGGACATGATCAGGTTCCCAAGGACGTCCATGTTGAGTGAGTCAAAATATGACAAAGAAAACGTTCCTGGGAGTGAACTCAGGCAACCATTAGAGCTTTAAAGGTCAAAAGCAACATTTAAAAATGCATTTGGAAGCTAATAGGGAGCCAGTACCAGGCTCAAAGCACAGGTTTCACATCACAACTACGCTGATGCATTCTGGAGCTTCTGAATGGTATTTGAGCCCCCTACAGAGTGCATTCCAGAGGTGGGTTCCTCCCGGTTCGGAACGGATCGCCCGAACCGGTAGCGACCCGCTAGTGATGTCACAATGATGTCACGGATCCGGTTCGGTCGGTGCCGGTCCGTGGGCGCCATCTTTTTTTGAATTTTTTTTTAAATATTTTTTTTTTGAAATTTTTTATTTTTTCTTCTTCTGTGCATGTGCAGAAGCTGAGTTTCCAGCACTGCGCATGCATCACCATCTTGTTTTTGGCTTTTTTTAATTTATTTTTTATTTTTTTATTTTTTTGCACTGCGCATGCGAGGCACAGCCATGCAGCACGGGAGGAAGCGAACCGGCAGCGAGGTAAGTTAGAACCCACCCCTGGTGCATTCCATAGTCCAGATGAATAGTGATGAGGACTTGAGTTATCATCACATATTCTGGTTCCAGGTAGGTCTTCTGCTGATGTACAAGCACAAGCAGATCTCCCATTACAATTTGGGAAAGGACTTAACAGGTGTCTCTTTATCCAGGCTTTTAAGGCTTCTTAGAGGTTTATATTTTATATGTTTGCATAATTCACTTAATTTTTAATGTTTATTTACCACAAAATCCCAAAGCATAATTCACCCCCAAGCCCCCATTTCTAAACAGAAGAACCAAGTAGCCATGCTCTATTCCTTGTAAAATGTGACTTCCACATGTAGATAGCAACAGCTTCCTTTCAGGTAAAGTTACAAATCAAATCAGATTGTCTTCATTTTTGCACTCAATGAGTTGTAATACATCGTTTCCACGCTATGATTCCCAGCTTCAAGGCAAACTGGGTCCACTTTGGGTAAAGTCCAGTATGAGGATCCAGGCAAGAACTTGCAATTCTACCTAAGAGTTTTTTGAACCTGTAAATCCTGAAACAGATCAGATCAGATTCTTAGGAGTCTTAGGAGTAGGCTATAGTTATCTGATGGCTGCAGCCATGCCCCTCCTTTCTCCTTTGGGCAGCTGGGTGGGGTATGCACAGCCGGATTCGGAATGCAATTGAAGTAGGGTGATGATCCACCATCCTTGAAGGAGGTGGCAGTGTGCTCATTCCTCTTGAAGAGGACAACTTTATCAGTTTTGGATAACTTCTGTGTTATTTCCCGTCTTCCTTTTTGGTATCAGACAAGGAGAAGTCTAAATGAAGCTCTTTCAGTCAGCATTCAACATTACTGCCTGTCAGAGGCATCCATAACTAGCCACAATGATGCCAACATGGTGAAATCTATGACATGGCAATGCAAGTTCTATTCCTTTGCCCTTGCGTTGAATCTTCAAGAGCAAGTACACACGGAGAGAAATTTACATCACAAAATCATGATGTAAGTTTTAAGTGTACTCTCTTTGCCCGCCTCCCCCTCCGGACATCTATGCTCCCCTCAATCCTTCATTAGTCACATATATGGGTATAGGTCACAGCTGATAAGTGAGACATACAGACTTTCACACACTCATTCTTCCTTTATTAGTCTCAAAATCATATATAGACACTCAGAATCCCTGGAGGAAAGAGAAGATTTCCTGCTGCTCTTGGGAGGAGTGTTTTTTGTTCATTGCCATAGGTGGCATAGAAACTGTGGTGATTCCTTACTACTCAGCTGGGCTGCAGAAACAATGTTATGTCTAGCTTGATGACCCAGTTCAAGCTGAAGAATGAATGACTGAGGACAATGTGCCATGTATATTACACAGCAGGCTATTGTTCACATGTAACATAGTAGCTATCTAATAGGCATGCATATATGCAGGCACTGTGGGGTTGCTGCACCTAGATTCATCTTCAAATACTACTGCTTCTTTATTTTTTACATATGCATGTGTCAGCTTTTAACCGGTATATGTGCATCACTGTGTCTCTGAATACTGAACGATCAATAAAAAATCAAATCCACTCCTTTTTTCTACAGGTGGCAAAGCCGCCTGCGCTTCAGCTCTGCATTTGGATTCTTACCTCCCCCCCCCTTTTTTTTTCACAAAAGTGCCAATCTGTCATTTGGAGCTATGCTCAAATTCACTTTGCATAATGTGAATGGAGCTGTGCAAGTAAGTATGAATGCCTCATGCTGTATTAGTGTTCTACTCAGGGCACTATAGATTCAAATCTCATTAAATATGGCTGTTGGAAATGACTTAAACCAAGGGTGTCAAACTCGATTTAATTGAGGGCCGCATCAGGGTTGTGTTTGACCTTGGGGGGGGGCATGGCCACGGTGGGTGTGGTCAGCTCAACATCATTCGTGTTGGTGCCTGTGGTGGCCCAAACACTCTGCCAGTGAAAATGGGCTCCCGAGCTCCGTTTTTACTGGCAGAGGGTTGCAGGAGGCCGTCACAGCTGAAAACGGAGCTCGGGAGCCTGTTTTCGCTGGAAGAGGCACCACAGGCAAGTCCTTCACTGTTTCTAGGGCGGCCCCATGGGCCAGATCTAAGCACCCCATGGGCAGATGCAGCCCATGGGCCTTGATTTTGACACCCCTGATTTAGACATTGAATGGCATTGGGCCTGCATTACCATCACTTACAGTAGTTCAGAGGCTCATTGTCTGAGTTGCATCAATGTACAGTTACACTACTTTTCTTCACTTATCTGGAAAAAAAAATCACTAGTAAAAATGAGAAATGACCTGACAGTGGATTATCTACTTCTCACTCCTACCCATAGGGGAGATGGTAAAAACCTGCTTGCTTTATGAGGCAATAATTATCAACCTGTGGGTGGGAGAAAATGATCTGTCTTTGCAATTCAGACATAATTCACCACAAATCTTCCCTTCATACACATCTGTGCTTGGTGATTTGTCACAAAGAGACTTACCAAAGGGTTGTATTGCACTGAAATGTCCCATGTATCGGCCTTACCATAAAGCTACAGGTACTTGGTAGAGAGGTACTACTTCTCCCCATCCCAATTCCTGTATCCAAAATGTTTTTGATTCCTCTCCCATCTACACCATGAAAAGTCAATGTGCATTGCACTCAGCCGGCTGCTGTGACATCACAACAAAGAATTATATTGCTTAAAAATACATAAAAACCAGGCCAAAAAAAGATACCAATTTGTGTAAAGTAATCTATATGCACAAATGCATATTTAGAATGTGTTATTATGACTTACGTAGCAACACATTACTGAGAGACACCTTGACTAGGTGATCTGCATCTCTTTGCAGTTTGCTATTCAGATGCTAACAGTTGATGAGTAGCGTCAGTGCTCCTGCTGCTTTGCTCTTGTGATGGTTCTTAACTTTGAACTGGACATGGATGGGAGATTCTTCAAATAAAACTCAGGTGAGCCATAGGTGAACCAATTTAGGAAGTGCTCAAGTTTTATTCTCATGAAGTCCTTTTGTAGTTACAACAGTTGCTTCCAGGTAATATTGTGTAAAATCTTGGGCTTTCTTGCAAGTTCACCAAGAGTTATTTACAAAGAAAGCTGATGACAGTGGAGCAGCTTTATAAAAAGACTTCTTGCCAGCACCTACCTCTGTGTTTGCAGAGGTATGTTTTCAGATTCTATGTAATAAGAAGTGGGGCCCAACAGATTCAAGTTTGCTGTTTGAGCAGATTCAAAATATTTCTCAAAATATCCAGCCCTGAACCAGAATTCCTTGACAAATCAAGAGAAGTTCCTCAACAGACGTAATAATCTAAAACAGAATGGTATGAATCCAGAATATATAAAGCTAAAAATGGAATACAATACTTCTCGCTTTCCAAATAAAAGTGAATATATGAAATTCAGCATTGAATTTAGGCTTGAGATTCTGTTCTTAACTATTTAAGCGTCATTGTTGATGGAAATATGCTTAATCATATTAAGCAAATAATCACGCAACAATGATTTGGTCAGTACTGGACTATTAAGAGGATATGAAAGAGTGAAATGAAAAACTTGACACAATGAAACACATAATATGAGCTGTTTGGCTGCATTGTCTGCATATATATAACAGTTGCTCTGGTGGTGGCTCTGATTGATCAGCCTTGTGTGATTATTGGCTTTGTCCTTCTTGAAGCTGAGATTCTACAGACTCATCTGGAACAGATTCTATGGCTTCACACTGAGAATCTGAGTCCATGACAGTAAAGAACCAGTAGAGGTCCTTACCAGCATTAACACCCCCCCCCAGCTGAGATTCTACAGACTCATCTGGAACAGATTCTATGGCTTCACACTGAGAAACTGAGTCCCTGGACAGTAAAGAACCAGTAGAGGTCCTTACCAGCATTAACACCCCCCCCCAATGCTACATCTGCTTATCTCAGATATGAGAGTGGCGAGAACTAAGAGAACCATGCCAGCTTGGATGTCACCTGGATTAACAAGGTTTGTGCCAGAGGTTGGGGAACAATTGTGGTGGTGGGCTATTGAAGTAACCAATTCATGGACAACATAAGAGAACCGGGCTCTAATGGAATGGTACAACAATAGATCTAATCAGAGGAGATATATGAAACATACGAGGAAACTATGGACGGACAGAAGACCTATATCTGCACTAACTGAGAAATAGCTAATTATCCAACACTTCAACATAGTGAAGAGGAAGCTTGTTGCTGCTACTTGGCACTACTACATCTATTACCACTGCTGTCTTCTCGTCCTTGTCTACTACTACAATGTCTGGTTGATTGGCCAGTACTTGACTGTCTGTATGGATCTGGAAGTCCCACAGGATATTAGCCCTGTTATTAGCCACTACGTCTATGGAATCTCCCATCTGGACTTGGGAGGGTCTAGCCCATACATACAGATATTCCTATATACAATGCCAGATATTTGGTGGTACTGTTCAGGATATGCTGTTGCTGCCTGCCTCTTACACCCTGCCACTATCTATTGGAGTATCACTAAGGCCTCTCTGCACAATCTGCACCATGGGCCTTTCTAGTATGTCTGCTTCTGTGAATCTTGTGGTTAGTGCCTGTTTGTGTGCGGCTAAGATCAGTACCTTAGCTTTGTCTTTTAGTCCAGCCATGTCCAGCCACTGGTAGGATTTCTCAATCATTTCTGCCACCATAACTCTATGTTGATGGTACATCCTGTTTAGGGTCTTGTCTTGCCTTGGCATTTCTGCTTGATCCTCCTATGCTGCCTCAGGCATTCTCTCAGCAACTCACCCTTGGCTACACACCACACACACACACACACACACACACACACACACAGAGAGAGAGAGAGAGAGAGAGAGAGAGAGAGAGAGAGAGAGAGAGAGAGAGAGAGAGAGAGAGTTCAATTGGTGGTGTTTTCTGTTACAAGACAAACAAACAATAAAGAGTTTGAATATGTTTATGTGTTACAGTCAAATGAAGAATTACTGTATAGAAATATCTGAAAGTAAGCGCTGATAACCTAACTGCCATAAAACCAGGAAATGAGATAGTAGAATCTGCCATGATATGCAGTATATTTCATTCTCTTTTGTTTTATCTTTAGTCATGATATTTAATTATTTGCTTTAAAGTGGAATTATAATTACATGATTAATCCATGCCTACAACTAAAAAAAAATCACTTTATGTATCAGCAGTTTCCAAGGAAATTATCACCTTTTAATTGTATAAACATCTGCAAAGACTCATAATAATTCTAAAACTGCAAAAAAATGGAATAGTTCAAGCTAAGGAAGGAGAGGTCATCGAGATGTATTGCAAAATTATGGAAACTACTAATGTGAATTTCCTGACATCAACTGAAAACTGTGACAGTTCCCAAAGAAAAATAAAATTAAATTAAAAGGTGAGACTTTGTTAACACCAAATTTGCACTTTCAACTTGTCGCGGTGATGGGCTGCAAAATTATATGCAATGCAGGATAAATGTGGCATTACAGACCTGAAGGAAACAGTTTTCTTTGTAGGGAAAAAGAATTAGGATTTGAGGTATATTCTTCCCTCTCACCCTCCTCCTTATACATACTGACAGAATACAGAGAGGTGGTCATGATTGAAATTTGCATTTAAATGGAAATGGTTAAAGGTAAAGGCAAAATGTTTAGAAAAATGAGGGTATCCATTTTTCTAGAAAGGATGCATACTGTTATTGTATACCATTAGGATGTCAAAAAGCCTAAAAATGTTTAGAAATATTAGATGCTGCTACACAACACAGAACATAGAATGCCATTTGGAAATGACTAGACAGTATGAATGAATTTGACCAAATGCTACTTCATATACAATTGTCTTTAATGCTTTCTTCTGCCATTACATAATGGGAATTCTGTTCACTAAAGAGGAGAAAATCTATCAGGCAGTTTTCTGCTAGTTTTCAAATGTAATAAAATTTCATATTCATTCATCGCTGAATTTCATAGATTGTTGATGGCCTTTTTCCGTAGGACATCACCAGACTCTAAAATGCATGTCTGGTACAGTCCTGGCAAATGTACTGTGAATTTTAACAGTGCTGGAGAGAACACTGATTTGTTGCCATAATAACATGGATGAAATATCTTTTTTGTTCTTTGGAAGGGTCACACATCCAATGTCATTTTTTAATAGAATAGTTTGGACCTCTATGTAATGGGAGATTTTCATAGTATGTTCTACTAGTATATTCTAGATAATTGCCCAGAAAAAAGAAAATCACATAGTGAAAGCCCCTTCACATCTTCCCGTCTATACACTCATAAAGCCATGGGAGGGATGAACTTGCTTTCCTTCCTATAACATAGCTTTTCAAGGTAAGCTTCTTGGAATTGGAATTGGAATTGGAATTGGAATTGGAATATTCTTTATTGGCTAAGTGTGATTGGACACACAAGGAACTTGTCTCCGGTGCATAAGCTCTCAGTGTACATACAAACAAGAAAGTGATAAGTCATAGATCATAAAGTGTAAAATACAAACAACAAGTGGTAAATCATAAGATACCAATAGAAGATAGTAGGAAAGATGAGAAGATGAGAAAAATGAGATGATAAGGGTAATAGCAAGACAGCCCTACTACATGGATTCTTTAGGCATAAGACAGTGCTATGGGAATAAGGTGTTTAACAGAGTGATAGCAGGAGGGGAAAATGTCTTTGTGTCTAGTTGTTTTGGCATGCAATGGCCTATAGCGGTGTTCTGAGGGGAGAAGTTGAAACAGTTTGTGTCCAGGATGTGAGAGCTATGTATATATTTTCTCAACTCTCTTTCTGGCTCATGCAGTATACAGATAGTCAGTGGAAGGCAGGCTGGATGCAGGTTTTTTTTTCTGCAGTCCTAACTATCCATTGAAGCCTGTACCTGCACTGTTTGGTTGCTGTACTAAACCAAACAGTTATAGAGGTACAAATGGCAGACTCAATAATTCCTCTATAGAAGCGTATAAGCAAATCCTTGGACAATCTGAGCTTTCTGAGTTGCTGCAGGAAAAACAATCTTTTTTGTGCCTTTTTAATGATGGTTCTAATGTTAGGTGTCCATTTCAAGTCCTGAGAGATTATAGAATCCACAAACATGAAGGTCTCTACTGTTGATACTGTATTGTCTAATATTGTAAGAAGTGGTAGAATAGGAGATCTTCTCCTAAAATCTACTCTCATCTCTACAGTTTTAAGTGTTTTCAGCATCAGATTGTTCCAGCTGCACCACAGGGCCAGTTGTTCAACCTCCTGTCTATAAGCAGATTCATCATCATCTTGAATGAGACCAATGACTGTTGTATCAACTGCAAACTTCAGTACTTTAACAGAGGGATCCTTTGAGATGCAGTCATTGGTAATGGAGAAAGCACATAGCCCTGTGGAGGCTCCTGTGCTAATTGAATGAATATTTGATGTGATTTTACTTAGCTTCACCTGCTGCTTCCTATCTGTTAGAAAGCTTATAATACATCTACAAGTGTGGTCAGGCACAACTAGCTGAGTCAGTTTAGAGAGAAGGATGTCTCTTCTTGATTATTGTATGTTTGGTAGAAGATTTCAACCAAGATACTAAGCTGTGGCCTAGAGGTGGAGCTCTTGCCTCACAATCAGGAGGTTGTGAGTTCAATCCTAGGTAGAGGCAGATGTAGGGTCTTCTGCGTGGGCAGGGGGTTGGACTAGATGACCTGCAAGGTCCCTTCCAACTCTGTTAATCTGAATATGAGTCTGTTTGAATAGGTGATACTATATCCAGCTTGATATCTAGAATAATCAGTGATCATAATCCAATATAAGAACCAGTACATAAACAGCTCAATAATATGATCTGTCATTGATACCAAGGAAATGAGAACAGCAATTGATTGGTAGGAATGGCAACCTTGGTAAAAAAAATGCCAAGCCACAGTTCTCACTATACGTTCATTAAGTGGAACAGAATTTCTGATTCTAATATTTATTAGTCTTATTGTCATGTTTATATTTAGCAAATTGGCTGATTTGATAGTAGTGGTGATGATGAAGATAATGCAGTCAAAATACTGAAATATCTAGTAAAATCAACAGCCAGTTGAAAGGGCTTGGCTGAAGAGAAAGTTCTTGGCTTCCTTCCTAAAGATGGAGAGGATGGGGGTTTAGCACCAGCTGGAGGAATACATTCCCTATCTTGGGAGCAATATATGATTTTTTGCCTGTAGGCTTTGTGAATGAGATGTGAGCCATTGGGGTTTTCAGCTACAAATCTTATATTAAACACTGCCTTGATAGTTTGCCAGAAGAAAAGCAACTGGACTTTTCTCTGAAGTATTTCATCTCCAATGCTGTAGATAAGCAGAGAGCAGCACTCAGTTTCCAGAGTGCACTTATTGAATGTGTAAAAGCCCCTTCTCTGCCAAATCAGATTAAGCTAAGCTATTTAAAGGGGGTGGTGTAACTTGGCTTATTTCTGAGGAAATACTAAATTGGATATCAATAGAAACTTACAAGGCTCCATGATTCCCATCTGTGAATGATAGCTCTGGAACCGAAGGATATCTATTTGGCAGAGTTTTAACAGAGAAGTTAACTATCATCTGAAACTGTTCCCTTGGGTTTTTTTTTCACACCCCTCAACATATCCTCTGAAAAATGAGACCTTTTTATTTTATGTTATCTACACCTTTTATGGAAGCCACCATTGCTTTACAGCAGATTAAGATTACATAAAAATGACAACACACATGACAAATGACTAATTCCCATAGTATCTGTCTGGCCAATTTATTCTGGCAGGATTGGCATACTCCAGGTACCTTTAGTTAAATAATGCTGTATCTCAGGACTCCAGAAGTTCACTTTTTTTGCAGCAGCACCTCCCCTCTGAAATGGGGTTCCCTATGAGACCCAAATGGTCCCCACCCTGCTGGTGTTTCAAAGGGCCTTGAAGACTTTGCTCTCCATCCATGCCTTTGATGAGGATGAATAAAGCAGGGTTGATTTCTTTTGTTCCCATACAGTTTTGTCATCGTGTCATCATTACCTTTTTTTTTTTGTCCTTTGATGTTTTTCTTCTATTTAAACTATGTATAAACTGCCCAGAATTCCTGGGTGTTGGGTGTTGGGCAGCATACAAATTTTGCTAAAATAAAAAAATAAAAATAAAAATACATTAGATATATTATATTGATGATGATGATGATGATGATGATGATGATGATACCTAACGCAAGTATGAAAGTCATGATTTCTGCATCAGGACATTCATTTTGTCCTTTGCCCCCCACAAATGCTTGTGTTCTCCCCCTATGATTCCCTAGAATTATACTAAAGTTGGAGCACTATGGTGGATGCAAAATGACAGTCATGCTGTCATGTAATTGTTATTGTTGCCAAATGAAGTAGAGGTCAAACAAATAAATTATTCCATTACACAGCAAAGAATAAAGTCATGATATTGCTATTCTAGAAATCTAAGTCCAACATTTTGGTTACTATAGAATTCTCCTCCAAAAGAGGACATTTGGTGAAATGACCCCCATTTTTTCTGCCTATAAATAATTGGAAAATTGCCAGATGTCCTTTGTCTCTTTTCTTCCTGTCCAGACCAGATTTTGCATACTGAAATGTACATAGCCTGGGGACACTTTGCAGTAAAGTTTATATTTGAATAAGATGGATACAAAATGTGTACCCAGAACAAGTTTGGTAAGAAAATGCATGTGGATTTTATTCTATTTACTTCCTAAAATAAATTGCAGAATGGTTTTAGGCCTATGGCTAAGTTCACGCAAATCTAAAACAGAACAGAAGATCCAAATCTTCAGTTTACTGAAACTACAACATCTTCTTGGAATAGATATGTAATATGACAATATTAAATCTAAGGGAGAGCCTCTCTCATAAATTTTACAACTGTACTTTCTCCTTCATCCTTTCTAGTGGGGATAACATGAGTTTTGTTCATTCTTCTGCTTCCTTCTGCTTATACTTTATTTACTTACTTTTTGTTTAACTACGCATGTACATAATTTTTATGTCTTTTGTGTGATTAAGAATATTTAATTGAAAAGGTTGGAAAACTGATAACGCATGAGGCCAAGCTAGCTGAATCAAAGTCTCTACTGAAGAGGAAAGTAAGTGACTCACCTCTGATGAGAGGCTTTTAGGTGTTGGAAAAAATCTTAGATTTCAGAAACAGAAGTCAGTGACCTGAGCTGGATGACCTGTACATACTATGCAAACATTTTGAACTTTTGTTTTCCTTTCATCTGAGAGCACCTATGCAGACTGCAAACAGTTAAAAACCCTTGTTAGTTTGCTAGGCATTTATGCAAGTTTGAATAGGAGCTGGCAGGGATTAGAAGGGGGCAGACAAACCTTCCATTTCACTCCCACCCCATTCCCCCATTTCCTCATTTAGAATTGCTCTGCCCATCACTGCGCTTTTTATTATACACATTTAATGTTTTATTGTATTTAAACTGTTTTGTGCATCACTTATTGGCTGGAAAAACAACCATAAAATCTGACAAAAAGAAAGAAAGAATGAATGAGTGACTGACTGAATGAATGGATAAGCGTATAAGGAGATCAAGAAGCGAAGAAAGTTAAACAACAACAACAAATGATTCCTCCTCTTCCTGCTGTTTCACTGATAGCTATTAATGTGTTTTAAAGTCTTCCAGATTGGCCTTGAGAAATCAGTTATCCTGCTCCTTGTCTCAGCAGAAAAACCCACAGGGGCTATTCACAGCAATTTAAGTTAATAAGCTGTAAACTATTTTTTTTCCCAAAAGAAAAGAAAAAAAAACTAACTCTATCCTGCCCCAAATCTTTAATAAATAAATTCCATCACTTTTAGAGGAGCGAAGGAATGGTGGCTAACAAAGCTATCATGTCGTTATTGAGGAAAAGGCATAACCCTTAGGGAAGCAGAGCAGGGATATCTGGGAAAGTGTGTGTGTTTGTATGTAATGTATGCATGTATTACACGTTAAAAGAGTTATGGGATTAAATTGCATGGCTGTGGGCATGATCTTGACTTTTTTGACCCCCATCCCCAGAATGTTTTTGTGCAGGATAAATGTCATGATTCAGATTGCAGTGATTCAGAGACTCTTTTCTTCCTCCTCTTGGCCACTCTGGCCCACTTGATCATCCACCCTTTATTCCAGAAAGTAATGGTGAGCCTTGTTGATGTTATAGGAACTCTTGTGTGTTATTTTTACAGAAATAAGTCTTTTATCTGGAGGCTTTCAGAGGTAAGGATGCCCAATTTTAACCCAAAGATAAAAAAGGGAGATTGGTCACATTCTTGAAAGTGTAAAGAAATGGCTTGCATGTGTAAAAACAGGCAGGGCTACAACCACCTCATCACACCCTCCATATGGGTCCCAGTGAGCATCAGTGCAGATGTCCCTGTGCAGTATCTTGCTTTCTAGATAGCCCCACAATAACAGTCTTGTGGGATCGGTTTTGCTGAAAAGAAAGTAACTGGTTCAAAGTCTCCATTAACTAAGCATTGGTTTGAATCTGCATCTCCCCAGCCTCAGTGTAGAATCATTTTCGACAAAATAAATTCCTAATGAAAATGCCACCTGCTTGGCATTTAAGCTGATAGCAAAAGATCTTATTTATTGAGGTGGGATGTCTCCATGCACCCTGGCATAAAGATGCTGTGGCAATATCTTTTTTCCCCCATAATCTTATCTAGTTATTATTTCCAGCCTGTGAGTCAGACGACATGAAGTCATTCTTAGCTGTACTGGGACTAAGGTATTATTTTCCTCCATATTCTGGCTTGATCCAGGACAAAACTCTAAACTCTTATAGGCTTCATCACCCATTACTTTGGAGGATAGCCAGGTAGTGACGTGAAACAGTTTCAAGAGGCAGGATAGATATTTGCAATAGGGCATCAAATTTCATGCAAGTCCAGTTTTTGAGGATAGCGTGTAGTAGCAGTAGCTACTACAGTAGCAGTAGCAGAGAAAGCCCCTTCCTCCCCCCCCCCCAAAAAAAAACAACAGGGCAAGAGCTGGCTTTGAGGTCTGAAAAAAAATTATTTGGAAACACCCTCTTGGCAAATCTAAAGGATCATCTGTTTCTGCTGCAAATCTATTTGCAAACAAACTCTCAAGAAGTATCTCCCACACACCAAAAGGACTACACCCTAGTTTTAGCCTAGATCTTCTCCTTGCTCAGGAAAACAGGTAACATATACCTGTGTCGATCTAACCTTAAATGTAATGCACTCTCTTAAATTTATTCACTCATGCTGATTCATGTTCCTGGATCATTCAGCTTAATGTTTACCTGGACTAGCACTTTTTCTTGACCTTTCTTTGAATATTATCACAGCAAAGTGACCATATCAAAATACTTGCACATTGTTCAGTACATAATGGGAAAGGATCTTAAAAACAGCAAAGCTATAATAGTCAGTGCCCCAAATAACTATAGGAAGTGCTTCTACTTCTTATCATTGTTAGATTGTTATTCCATTATGCTAGTGTTACTCTTAAAAGCTCGTGGAAATATTTTATGGAGGATAAAACTGTCAGTAGTTACTAGTCATGATCGTTATATTTATGGCCAAAATCAAAAGGCAATTTATCATTCAGCAGTAGGAGCAGGAGAACATGGGTAGGAGAACACTATTACAGCAGCTCCATCCATTGATCTGTGCAGGATTGATGAAGGAGGGTATAACTTTACATGTATGGGTTCCTGTGCATGGTTAATAATTAGATTAATGTAAATTCCTGACAATGCTGATAATCTTATGCATAAAATAGATACTATGATCTATGTGCCTGGACTTGGAGGGATGTATTTGATTGGGGTTACATACAGATGCATGAAATTCATGTATTCACCCATACAGTTTTCACCAATTGATGACAGGGAGAGGAGAAAATTCACCCATTCATTTCCACATCCATTTTTCCAAATCCATGGTTTTCAGCTATTGCATTGCAGGGTTGGCAGCAGAAGAGGAAAAAGGAGTTTTATTATTCACTTCCAAACAAACTTGAGGAGTATCATTGGAAAAACCTCAGGGAAGAGTCATCCAGCAGGATTGGCGTGCTTTTTTTTGGAGGAAAGCAGAATGTAAATTCAACTAAATGACATTGGGAACATACTATTTTGCATGACTTTAATCTCCTTCATGATGCCCAGTGAAGATTGCAATAATGGACACCCAAAAAGTATTTAACTCTCTCGTTTTATTTAAAACATATTGCTGTGGGTGACATTTGGACCACCCAATTAAACAAGTGTTGATTTGGAAATGTATACAAAATGGGTAAACACTATAAATTATTCATTTTATTCACATAAGAGCTGCGGTGGCACAGTGGTTATAATGCAGTACTGCAGGCAACTTCTGCTGCCTGCTGGCTGCCTGCAGTTCGGCAGTTTGATTCTCACCGGCTCAAGGTTGACTCAGCCTTCCATCCTTCCGAGGTCAGTAAAATGAGGACCCAGATTGTTGGGGGCAATATGCTGACTCTGTAAACCACTTAGAGAGGGCTGGAAAGCACTGTGAAGTGGTATATAAGTCTAAGTGCTATTGCTATTGCTATTTTATTTTTTATTTCATGTTTTCATTTTGTACATGGCACCGTCACATATAAATCCTGAGAAATATTACAAGGCAGGAAAGGATTCACAATGCTATCCCACCCCCATCCCCCAGTGAAATACCCAGTGAAAACCCTCATGGCTACTAAGTCAATTCTAAAGTGAGACCCTGTGAATTTACCTATCACCAATCATGATTGTGTATCTCTCAATTGGAACAGAATGATCCCATGTTTTTATTACACAACAACCACTAACAGTTCTTCTTATAGGATCACACTTGCAAGGCAGGCAGTGGCTGAAAATGACCTTCATATTTCTCTTCAGCCATGAAGAGCACAGCTTAGGTTGAGAGTGGGTCTCTACCTCCCTCCCTCCCTCCCTCTCACTTTTTCCCATCTCAGCTAATTCAGCTTGCAGAATTATGAAGGTAATCTCACATCTTGAGGGAATGAAAAATTCAAACAAGAAAAAAAAAGTTTTTAAATTTATCAAATTAAGAAAGAAAAGTACCTAGATATAATAAATGGGTTGCAAAGTCTACGTTGGTGCTACTATTTAAAAACAAGTATGGTGGCAGGAATAGAAAAGGATGACAACATGAAAAGAGAAACAACATTACGTTCCCCACCATTCTTTTATAGAAAGGTTTTATTTTAAAATAGTGCCATAATAGTCATGACTTCTCAAGATCTGACGTCTTGAAACACATTTAGATTGATGCAGCCAGAGCCTGGAGTTCTCTTGCTGAGTAAACAGTCAAGTGTTCTTAATAGGAACTGCAGTTTCTCGACATCTGTTGGGGAAAAGGGAATGGCGAAACAACAATTTAGATTGAGATTGGTTTTGTTAAATGCATTTAAATTCCAAGATTAGTGGCGTTTCTTCTTTTTCAATTAGCATTTACTTGCAGAAAGGTTACAGATGAAGGGGCTGAGCAAGAGATCTTATGGGGAGGGTGAGTTCCCAGGGCAGTTCAGAAGGCACTAAAACTACACAAGGAGTACTGGCAGAGGACTTCAGCAAATTTAGTAACTTGTGTGCCTGAGCTGAACGGCTGAAAATGTGTGCAATGTGAAAAGTTCACTTCCTTTCTTTCTTTAAAAAAGAAAATAAACAGTTACCAAAAGGAAATCTCTTTACCTTGCCAAACATGATAGCAAACTGCTTGTAAAAGCAGCAAAATCTTCCTTTGCTGGGACAAGAATCAATTTCTCCTATTCCAGATTCATATTGCTGCTCCATGGATACGCATTACTTTTTACTTCCTCCTTTTCTGGATTAAGCTAGGAATATGTCTGAAATTAATTCTGAAATCAGAGCATGCATTAATTCTGATACTTTAGAGTTTCTTCGGGTTCATTTGCATATTTTTCTATCAAGAATGGAAAGAGTGAGATCCAAGGGCCACATGTGGTTCCCCAACATCCATTTGGTGGGCTTCCAAGACCTCTTTCTGTGTCAATGGTTCCAACATCTAGGTCCACTTTTGCACTGGGGAAAATTACAAAATATTTTAAGCCCTGAAGATGCTTAAACATCTTCTTTAAGCTCCTGAAAGTCTCATCTTCTACACCAGCGGTTCTCAACCTGTGGGTCGCGACTCCTTTGGGGGTCGAACAACCATTTCACAGGGGTCGCCGCGTGCGTTAGCCCGCCATCTTGGTGCCACCATCACTGCAGGGGTGAAATGCTCCCGGTTTGGCCGTGCCTGCGGGTCGCCGGATAGCCGGTAGCGACAGAAGCGGGAGACTTCGCCCACCCGCCCGGACGCCGCCATTTGGGTTCTTTTACCCTCTGCGCATGCGCAGAACGCTTTGCGCATGCGCAGAGGGTAAAAGAACCCAAATGGCGGCGTCCGGGTGGGTGGGCGAAGTCTCCA
>QLTV01002691.1:1052691-1063328 GCA_003457575.1 Thermophis baileyi
GGGGGGGGGTCGTGGCGGCGGGGGGTCACGGGGGGGGTCGCGGTATTAGAAAGGTTGAGAACCACTGTTCTACACAGTGCTTTCAATGAATGTATCAAATGGCAGCATATAATGGCTGTGGAGGACAAGCCATAAAAGAACTAAAATAACTGAAAGGTCTGGCAAACTGCATTTACACAATGCACCATCTCCATCATCATCATCATCATCATCATCATCATCATCTAACAAAATAAAGTAAAAAATAGCAACCAAAGAAATCCTCATGCATCATTTCCATCTTACAAGAACAATGAACTTGGACCTGTTTGTTGGTTTATAGGGCTTATAATCAGCCACAACCCCAGGGTTTTTGGATGTTGTAGCAATAGCAATAGCAATAGCAATAGCAATAGCAATAGCACTTAGACTTATATACCGCTTCATAGTGCTTTACAGCCCTCTCTAAGCGGTTTACAGAGTTAGCATATTGCCCCCAACAATCTGGGTCCTCATTTTACCCACCTCGGAAGGATGGAAGGCTGAGTCAACCTTGAGCCGGTGAGATTTGAACCACTGAACTGCAGCTAGCAGTCAGCTGAAGTAGCCTGCAGTGCTGCACTCTAACCACTGCGCCACCTCGGCTCTTAATGATGATGTACACCAGTGGTCCCCAACCTTTCTGGTACCATGGACCGGGAGCAGCAATGGCGGCGAATGGATGGCAGGAAGGAGAGGATGGTTCACACATGCACAAATGGAGCTTCACACACTCCCCTGCTGCTTGCAGGGCTTGGTTCCCAACAGGCCAGAAATCAGTACTGGACAACGGACCATGGGTTGGGGACCCCTGGTGTACATCACTTTTTTTTTTACAATGCATTTGAGTCAGTCTTAACTCCTGACATCTACCAGGGCAAGTCCATGAATGCTTAAGACCTACAGATAGCCATTCTGTCAATTTAGGCCTGAATAATTCATGCAAACTTCCCTAAATCATTGTTACTTTACTCTGCTGCTTCTTCCCCCTTTGAGGTGCTAAAGCATATCTCATAGTTTATCCAGATTTAAATATGTGGCCTTTGGATGAGTCAGTGTTCAACAAGATGTGTACTTCTTTTCTTTATTGAAATGTAAGCTGCTCCTATGTTATTACAGAACTGCTTATTAAATACCTTGGGCTACAGATAGCAGTTCTTCCCCTGTCCTTGGAAGTGGTGTAAAATGTATTGATAGACACCATTAAGGTCTCACCTATAAAATAGGAAGGTGCAAAGTAAGTTCTAAATTCTGCTAAATTTTGTATCAGAAACCTCTTCTGGTTGTTCTTTGACTTTGTTTGTTTGTGAGAATATATGCATTATAGAATGTAAAAGGGCATATATAAATTGAGGGAGGGTTTAATTCAGTAGTGGGTTTCACTTACCTTCGCTACCAGTTTGGAACTGTGAACGTGCGTGTGGTGCTTCTGCGCATGCGCAGAACCTTCTGCGCATGCGCAGATCATCTGTGATGATGTCCGGGCAGGTGGGTGGAGCCTCCCGCTGCCACTGCTACCGGTTTGCCCAAACTGGGGCGAACCGGTAGCAACCCACCACTGATTTAATTATTTTGGAAATGGCCCTGGGGCTTCCATTGAAGGATAGTATATTAAACTGAATTACGGTACATTTTCAGATGGCTATTAGAAAGATAGGGATTTATTTTGTCTTCTCTTCTCTCTGCTTCATTCCCTTACCAATCTAAGCCTGGCATCTGAGGCAAAGAACATAACTAAAGAATGCCTTGTTTTCACTTTGCTGTCCTCCGTTTTTGTACTGGAGTGTCAGGAAGTGCTGAGTTCTGTTAAATACCTCTATGGACACTTAAAATAAGCTGAGATGGATTGCACTATTTATTGATCTCATTTATATTGTCTAGTAGTTTTCACACTGTTATTGTTAATCTGATGAAGAACAGACAAAGTGGAATGGAATGTTTAGGAACTGTGTACCTTATCACACACAAACCTGTTAAAAGGCCAATTTTAATTGGGAAGTGACTTGAATGAACCAGCCAAACTATCTGGTTTGAATGGCTATACAATTTCCAAAACCCAATTAGATGGAATAACAGGAACGGAATGTGAAAGTCTATAGCTTTCAGATCCCTATGCATTCACTTTCTTTGTTGTCCTTTAAAAACATGTATTTATTTTGCTTTCAAACAGTTGCTACATTTTCTTTAACAGGCAGATAAGGAAGTGTTTGTCACTATTTTCATAGGAGTTTTCAGATATTCCTGTGAGCATCTGGAGAAAGGACAAATTAAATTAAACCTACTGCCCTTTTATTATTTCCTTCAACTGTGAACAGTTTGAACAACTGCTGGAAACAGGAAATATTGAATGAGAGTTCGACCTCTCAAAACAGGGAGTATTTAATTTTCAGAAAATAATTCATTCCAGGTACTTTAACTTATTGTTTTTTTTTCCTATATTTTTCCTTCCATAAGAACTTAATCTGGAAGTTTGTTCAATATTCTGCACACATACATGGAACTAACTGGTCTTTGACTAAATTGGTGAGTCTTAGCACCAGGGGTGGGTTCCACTTACCTTCCCTACCAGTTCACATCACGACGGAAGTGCGTGTTTTGCACGCACACGCTCGCTTTGCTCGCGCACGCACCTACGTCAAGTCGTGGAAATGACCCTCTGCGCATGCGCATTTTGGGCGTTCATTTCCTGTTCCAACAACTGAGCATTAAAATCTCTTTGAGGCAAACAACTTCAAGATCCTCAATGCAAGTAAAGGGACTGTCTTTATTTTCTTTCTGTCCCACTGGATCTGGGACAGTGGGCATGTTCCAGGTCGTCTCAGTGAAACAGTGATATCTATGGGATTTTGGAAGTGATTTTCTCTGGAACAGCTTCCTCCCCAGATATATGATGGCCCGAATGGCTTGCTGGTCTTCAGGAAAGCAGTGGAGACCTGGCTTTTCCCATAGGTCTTGGGGTCAGGATGTTGATGGAACTGACATAATGTTGCTGATTTATGGAAGTGAGTTTTACTGGCCTCAATATTTATATATAAATCTTCTGATTTTTTTTTAATTCTTATTCACTGCTCAGAATTTCTTTGAAAGATATAGAAGTCATTTCAATCTAAATTTCATTGAGATATGCAACTTACATTCTTTAAGCAGTATCTGTTATCAAAATTGAACTTAATGCCACCTTAATGAAATGCCCCAGAGTAGGAGAAACATTCTCTTGACTTGATGAGTGTCATGGTTACACAGTGACAAGCAAGGATGTAGGCTAACCGGTAGGGACTGGGCTGGTATCCACAACCAGCCAACATATTCAAGCAAAATATCCATCAGAACCCAAATGTGTTCTCACTCTATGCTATCCAGTGATAAATTGTATATAAATTGCCTATATTTTCCATTTTTTATAGCTCATCAGAGTACCTGAAATAGCATCACTCTAAAGCAGGGCTGGCTGTGGAATTCTGGGAGTTGAAGTCCACACATTTTCAAGTTGCCAAGGTTGAGAAACTGCTGTAGAGCCTGGTGGAAAATTGAAATGCCAGTCATGGTTCCTATAATATAATTTTGAAGAGGCACCATACTGGGGCTCAGAGGTAGGTTTCAGCAGGTTCTGACCAATTCTGGAGAACCGATAGTGGAAATTTTGAGTAGTTCGGAGAACTGGTAGCAGAAATTTTGAGTAGTTCGGAGAACCAGTAAATACCACCTCTGACTGGCCCCGCCCCCATCTATTCTCTGCCTCCCGAGTCCCAGCTGATCAGGAGGAAATGGGGATTTTGCAGTAACCTTCCCCTGGAGTGGGGAGGGAATGGAGATTTTGCAGTATCCTTCCCCTGCCATGCCCACCAAGCCATGCCCACCAAGCCACGCCCACAGAACCGGTAGTAAAAAAATTTGAATCCCACCCCTGCTGGGGCTTCTTCAGAACCAAAAATCTTGTTCTAGAAAGCATGAACAATTTACTCTAGTATAGGTTAGGTTAACATATCTTTTACTATAAAACTGGGCATTTTCTCCTTCACATAATAAGTCTCTTTGTCTGGTGCCTTCAAGTTATTTTTTCCCTCCTACTCCACCAGAGGATGTCCCTCCAATAAAGATGCAACAGCTTCAAACTGGATTAAAAATATTCAAAATTTCCAAATGTATTATAGCTAAATCAATGGGGCTTAGCCAATATGACCAATGGAAAAGAACTATGAGAATTGCAGTCTAAGAACATAGGGAAAGATAGAAGTTTAGGATACTGATCACCGACCTTTCTTTCATCATGGAATTCAGAGCAGCCACTGGCAAATCAAATTGCTGCTTAGTTTCAGCCGGTTAAGTCTTAGACCATTCCTAGAATGAACAACAACAATAACAAAAGGATAGCTGAAATGTTTTCAATAATTACAACAATTCTTCTAGTACAATGAGACAATAATTGAGAAGAAAGATAGCGGTGGCAAGAGATCTTGTTAAGATGAGAGATTCAAAGTCATTAGGAATTGCTTCAACTTTTGTTAATTTTGATGAAGGATTTTTTACACTTCCAATTGATATGAGAAAGATTTTATTGTATTGGGTGACATGAAGCTTAGCAGTTTTGAGAAAATAGTTGGGAGAGTCGATAGCATGTTTATAATCATGGCCAATGGTTTGCCCTTTAAAATTCTCTGAATTGCAAATCTCGGGTAAATTTGGAGAGGCTAACACATCAGCACATTTCCGCTTTCAGACGAAGAGCAGCAGGTACATTTTGACACACACGCAAATCAAACATGTGCCTTTCATATCAGATGGGCAAAACTTGATCATATGCTTTGCTAATCTAGTATGCTGAGTCTTCCGTTAAGCACTTATGTTTTTTGGAATTTAAACAATCACACACACAAATGCCATGGCCATGCTTTGCTCTGGGAAATGTGTAAATGTGAAAATTATGTCAGGACAGATTGCAACTGCAAGTTGAAGAAACCCAAAATATGCTTATTGAAAAGCATGTGGGGGTGGGGCTTCTGAAAGGTTGTGAAAGGATTAATAATGCTTTCCAGGGATGATGCTAAACTTATGAGTCATCAATTATAGCATTTGTATTTCCCTTCAGAAAGTCCTTTATAATAGTTACCTCAGACAATTGCATCAGTATTAAAGATCCCACAGTATACATGGGAAAGCAAGCCTTAGGGTACTTTCATAAAACTACCACACTTGTTCTTCTTACCTTTCCTACAGATTTACATTCTACAGAGTACACTGCAGGCACTCTGATCTCTCAGGTTGCTGGACAGCAGTTTAGTCACAATGATTGACTGTTGGATGGATGGATGTCTTACTGTATGTGCCATCAACTCTTAATGACCACATAGATAATTTTTTCTCCATGTTGATCTGTGCTATCTCAACTATCCATCTCAACTCAACAACCTACCTATCTCAACTCAACAACCACTACCAAAACCACAATCACAACCACAAATATCCACCAACCTGCAGCCTCAGGGCACCAAACCAGCAAATAATATCAACCAAGTAAACAACATCTCCCTACTGATCAAAGACGCTGTTGAATGTGAACAGAAATGTCCAAACGCAATTTTATTTGGTCTGGATAACAACAGCGAATCTGATGACATCACTATGGTTCACAACATTATCATTAACTCTCAGACAACAACCTTCTCCCCTGAAGAAATCATTGAAATCTCAAGGGATGGCCCTGAGTTCAAATACAGAGATGGCTCAGTGGCCCCACGATTCTGCAGAGTCATTTGCAAAAACGAAACCAGCAAACACAAATTTATTCACACAATAAATTCCATTGCCAAAACCAACACTAACTATAACAAACTTCGATCAAGACCAGACCTATCCATACTACAAAGAATCCGCTCCCGTGAATAGCAATAGCAATAGCACTTAGACTTATATACCGCTTTATAGTGCTTTACAGCCCTCTCTAAGCGGTTCACAGAGTCAGCATATTGCCCCCAACAATCTGGGTCCTCATTTTACCCACCTCGGAAGGATGGAAGGCTGAGTCAACCTTGAGCCGGTGAGATTTGAACCGCTGAACTGCAGCTAACAGTCAGCTGAAGTAGCCTGCAGTACTGCACTCTAACCACTGCACCACCTCGGCTCTTGAACTCCACCAAGATCTAAAAAGACGTCAAGACAATGGTGAGACTGACTTATATATAGACTACCATGCAGACTGTATCAAAAGTAAATCTCACAACCCACATCCTAACACCCAACCTCCCAGCATCCAAAACTAGGCACACACGCCCCTAACTACCTCACTACTACTGCCATTACTATTGACTTTAACTATCTCACTACTTCTACTGACCTAACTACCTCACTACCTGCCACTCCTACTGCCACTCCTACTACTACTGACCTTAAATGCAAGCTACTTAATGCAAGAAGTCTTGTAAATAAAATGCCTGAATTCCTCCTCCTATTAAATATGACCATTTTTGACATTATATTTGTCTGCGAAACATGGCTGAATGCATCCCTCCCTGACTCCATTATCATAGAACGAAACTATCATGTTTACCGGTCTGATGGAGAATTCCGAAGAGGAGGCGGTGTTGCTATCTTTTACAAAAAGTCCCTAAATCTAAAAAACATCCAAATTACACACGAACTTGCTCTACCTGAGACCAGCATCTGTGAGCTATCTTTACACACCACCTTACGATTTCTACTATGTTACAGAGCCCCAGACTACGACATCGAACATGCGAATAAGTTAACCTCACTTCTAACGTGGGCAGCCTCCGGCCCATACCCTCTCATCTTTCTTGGTGACCTAAATCTACCTCTTATTAAATGGTCCCTAAACATCGGGGACTGGATCAACTAGTAACCAACAACACTAGACTCAACAACTGCCTTGATCTCATCTTCTGCAACAGTTCAAACTCAATTTATGGATTACAAATAAAAGAACCCTTTTCCAACAGTGATCACAGCATGATAGACTTTTGTCTCAATATACACCCTTACAAAAATCATCATAATGATGGGATCCCCAGTTATAATTTTAAAAAAGCCAACTATAATCTCATAAACACTGACCTCTCATCTCTTGATTGGCAAACCCTATTCACTGGCTGTAATACTGCTGAAGACCATTATAACATTTTCTTACTTGAAGTCAAAAGAGTCATTAAACTATACGTACCACTAATAACTCCAAAAAACAGAAAAAACAAACTACCCATAACAATAAGGAAGCTCCTATAAAAAAAATCTCTTTGGTGAAAAAACAAAACTGGCTACATAGCCAACTTCAAAAGCTGCTACAAAAACTTATGCCAACAAATAAAGACTGAATGGGAGAAACTGGAAGCGCTGCGGCAAGACAGGCTGGAAAATAGCAGAGCTCTGATCAGCTTCGCGAAATCCAGCCTGACAAACCGCTGTCGGGGGGTCTTCGGACCAGAACCATCCTGAAGGGACGGTGAAGAAGGAGAGGTGTCTCGGACGACCTAGAGGAGCAGGCAAGTTCCTTGAACAGAGACAGATCTTCAAACCGGAGGCGGGGGCCATTTTCAAATGACCGCTACAAAGCTGGGGTAACAGAACCAAGTTTAGGTGTAGGAGCGGTGTTTGAATAAAGTGCTGATACCAGGTGAGCAAGTTACCAACTCACAGGTAAAAAGCAATTTTTAATTTAGAATTTAAAAGGATTTCCCAAGCTAAAATAGCAGCTAATTGGCACCGGGGAACTGTACAGAGGAAGGGAAAAAAAACGGAGGCTAAATTTTTAAAGCCCAAGAAGATTACTTGTATATTGGATATAATTTTAATTGGAGAAATATAAAAGAATAGAAGGAAGAAATTTGCGAGAAAAGCCTTTTTTTGTGTGTGAATTTAAAAATATTTTTTGACAGCTTTGACAACCAGCTGGTGTGAACATATTGTGGAGTGAAGAGTGCCACCTACTGGAGAAAAGAAAATATTGCAACAATTTGTGGATTGTAAGAGAGAAAGTGCTGCTGTCTGACCTTGGCTGTAAGAAGATAATGTGGAAAGGCTGAGAATTTTTAAGGAGTGTTTGTTTTGCCTATACTGCTTGGCTTTGTGTTTCTACGGCTGTGGAGGATAATAAATTTTGGAATTGGATTTACTGGACTATTATTTGAACTGGACACAATAGAAATTGGGGAAAAAAAGAGACTATATGGACCTTAAGTTTTACTTTTGATATAATTTAAAAAGCTTATGTATGAGGAATTATTTGTTATGCTAAAAATGTGGGTGAAACTGTAAAGTGATAAAAAATCAGAAATTTTGTTGGAATACATAGATGAAATAGGAGAAGAGTCAGAAATTTTGTGGGAAGATACAAAGCAAGAAACAGGAGAGGAGGTGGTAAAAGAGACAAATGAGGAACAAGAAAACAACACAGAAGAAGAAGGGACTGAAAGTAAAAAACAATGTGATGATTTCACTGGGATTTACAGTGGTAAGAAAAGAGTTGAGAGAGGGGAACATCCCTTAAAAAAGAATCAATCAAACGGTAAAATGGGAAATAGTGGGAAGAGATCAGAGAAAATTGGGGGGAGAACCACACGAATAATAAACTCAAAGGAGAGAAAAAGGACTCAGGAGAAAAGATATAAGATACATAAAAATAAAAAAAATAAAAAGAAGAAATTAAAGGAATGGGATAAAAGGAGAAAATTAATAAGAAGAGGAATTTTTAAGAGACCAAAGGAAAATGGTTAAAAAGGGAAGGCTAGTGGGAAGAAAGAAAGGAAATAAGGTTCATATTAATAGATTTAAGAAAACTGTAATAGTATTATTAATGGTGGATAGTTAATTAAGTTAAAGGTATATGATAAAATAGTTCAGAAGTAATTAAGATATATGATGATGTATATTATTTTTGGCAAAACAGATTTAGCAGGGGGGAAAAGGGGGATGGGAAATTTGATAAATTTTTAATTGTTCACTGTTAATTAAGTTAAAGGGTTTTTTGTGTAAGATTTGAGGATGACGATGTATATTGATTATAGTAAAATAGACAGTAGATGGAATGTGAAAGGGTAATTTGATTTATTTTCAAAGAAAATTTAATTTAAATTAGATTAATGAAATCATGAGAAGGAGTTGAAATATAGTGGGACAGAAAATATGAGAAATGTATGTAGTAAATAGGATAGTTAATTGATGTTATTGTAAGGGATTAGGAATTTAGGACGATTAGTAATATTATGTATGTATTAAAGAAAATAAATAAAGATAAAGAAATATGTAAGGAGAATATTATGGGTTGGAAATGAAATGGAGAGATGATAATGAAATGGATTATGTAGTTGGAAAGCTATATATGATTGATCTGGACAACACTTTGTTCATAAAATACGTAATGTTTGTTGGGGAAAAAAACTTTTTATAAAAAAAATTAAAATAAAGACTGAATGCACCAATTATCATATCAAACAAGAGGAAAACCTCCTGCACACGAAATCCAATCGTGCCTTCTACAATTTTGTAAACAACAAACTTAAAGAGATGAGAACCATCTCACCCCTAAAAGGACCTAACAATAAAGACTGTAACGATGAAACCATTAAAGCCAACCTCTTTAACACATTCTTTGGCTCAGTCTTTGTAAACAGCAACAACTCATGTCGAATATTTCTTAGTCGAATCACAAACAATTACAATGATCTAATACACATCGATTTTACAGAAGACAACATTGGAAAGGCACTACACAATCTCGCAGTCTGAAACCATCTCTAGCTATTGGACCTGATTGACTATGTGCCTACTTCTTAAAAAAACTTTCCACTGCCCTAGCAGAACCACTGGGCAAATTTTTTGATAAATCTTTCAGGACCAGCTCCCTACCCAATCTATGGTCACTAGCCACGGTCATCCCTATCTTCAAAAAGGGAGACCCCACTGGTCACCCCAGCCTAGTTGAAAATTACAGACCAATCTCTTTATGTTGCATCACCTGCAAAGTCATGGAATCAATCATTAACAAATCCATTACCCTCCACTTAGAGACAAACAACCTACTCTCTAACAAACAATTTGGTTTCAGAAAAAAATTATCCTGCAATCTTCAATTTCTACACTGTAAAAACATATGGACTAGGGAAAAGCAATAAACGCAATTTACATAGACTTCTGTAAAGCCTTTGACTGAGTGGTACATGACAAACTACTTCTAAAACTAAAATCTTATGGCATTTCTGGACCCCTGCACAAATGGATAACTGCGTTCCTGTCAAACAGGCAACAAGTGGTCAAAATAGGAAGCGTTTTATCAAACCCTGTACCTGTTAACAGCGGTGCCCCTCAAGGCAGCGTTTTAGGACCAACTCTCTTTATACTTTACATAAATGACCTTTGTGATAATATAAAAAGCAACTGCGTCCTCTTCACAGATGATGTAAAACTATTCAACACCTCCGACAATGCTACTACCCTTCAAAAAGACCTTGACTATGTATCATAATTGTCAAACAATTTGCAACTTCAAATCTCAACCAACAAATTCTCTTTCTTACACATTGTCAAAAATAATCAGAACACAAAATATAAACTAGATGATCACAACCTTATTGACGATCCTCACTCCGTTAAGGACCTTGGAGTACTGATCG
>QLTV01002691.1:1063359-1112997 GCA_003457575.1 Thermophis baileyi
AAGCACAGAGAGGGAATGTGATATATGGTACTTCTAACTAGAGCATATAAAACATTTGATAGACCAATTCTAGAATACAGCTCATCTGTCTGGAATCCACACTACATATTGGACATTAATACAATTGAGAATGTCCAGAGATATTTCACGAGAAGAGTCCTACACTCCTCTGTTCGCAACAGAATACCTTATGCCACCAGACTTGAAATTTTGGGCCTAGAAAATTTAGAACTCCGTCGCCTATGGTCTGACCTTAGCATAATACACAAAATTGTCTGCTACAATGTCCTACCTATCAATGACTACTTCAGCTTCAACCGCAATGATACTCGAGCTCACAATAGATACAAACTTAACGTAAACCGCTCCAAACTTGATTGCAAAAAATTTGACTTCAGCAACAGAGTGGTCAATGCCTGGAATACATTACCTGACTCTGTAGTTTCTTCCCCAAACCCCCAAAACTTTAACCTTATACTGTCTACCATTGACCTCACCCCAGTAGTGGGTTCTAAAACCCTTTACTACCGGTTTGCGCGTGCGTTTGCGCACTCATGCAATGCTTCTGCGCATTTGCAGAAGCGTCCCGGGTGGGTGGGCGGAGCCTCCTGCCACTGCCGCTACCGGCTCTAAGAACCAGCCCGAACCAGGAGCAACCCACCGCTGCCTCACCCTATTCCTAAGAGGTCTGTAAGGGGCGTGCATAAGCACACCAGCATGCCTACTGTCCCTGTCCTAATGTCCCCATGTATTCGTAAAATATCATGTACTCATAACCATGCTTGTACATCTTATATATTCACAATCATGTTTATACAGTACTTTGTCTGTAATCATATACACGCTTGACAAAATAAATAAATAAAAAAATAAAAAATAAATAACCTGGTCTTTCCAAACTTCTAATGATGCATTCATTGCTGCTGTAACTGACTCTATCTACCTTGTTTCTGGTCAACTTCTTCTCTTTCCTTCCACCTTTTCTAGCATCAGAATCTTCTCCAGAGAGCTAGCTTTTTACCTGTGGGAATTAAAGAGCAACTGGCTACTAGAGAGTCATCCTTCCCTCTCCAGAAGTTTAGAAGGATGAGGGAATGGCAATAAGACACAATGGCATCTTGGCTGCAAGAAGGAGATGGAAGCTCTCTGGAAATATGAGCTGGGATGATCTAGAAGTTCCCATCTATGGGAAATTACACATCTCACTGCTTTAGAGGAAACACCAAAGAACTGCCTTTAAAGCATTTCCTCTGAAACAGGAACTGTGCTAAGAACTAATTGTAATATAATTGTAGCAGCAGACATGTGCAATAAACCAGTTGGAAAGTACTGCGTATTTTCCCCCTTTCCTTCCTTCATGCCATGCTTTTTAAACAGTTGCCATAACAAAGAAAAAGCTAAACTAACTTTCTAACAGTAATAATTAAATGTTATAAGTCAATTAATTAGATTCTCAAATAAAATAGAGTTTGATTCCGCTGCCCTCAGACTAAAGGCATTTACTTGGGGATAAGCACTTTTTCTGTTGTTCAAGGAAAGAATTTTAAAACTCCAGATAATAAAAGAGTATCCGTGCCCACAAGCATTCCTGACCAGTTGCTCTCTGGTTCTATTATATTTCTAAAATGAAGAATGAACATCGCAGCAGTGTTGGCTGAAATCCAAGAGTTAATACCAGCCGTTTTTTGCCACAACTCACTCATATCACCTGCTGCTCTTTAAAAAGTCAATTAGGGATTCCCTTAGTTATGAAAACCTTGCCTCTGGCCCCAGATCCATTTCTAGCTGTAACGCTATTACCCTGCCATTCTATAGGAAGGATCAATAGTAGAAAGTGTGTGTGTGTGTGTGTGTGTGTGTGAGAGAGAGAGAGAGAGAGAGAGAGAGAGAGAGAGAGTCGTTTCTCAGGATCTGAGGATCCTACCTCATGTGTAAAAAAAATTGGAAAGATCTATGGACTCAAAATACTATCCTTATTGGTCAGAAGTTTCCATCAGAGTCAGATGAGTGAGGCTATTGGTAGAAAGCCCCTCACAAAATACATGGAGTGCTCTGTTACAAGGTACTATTTACATTAAGATAAATCTTAAGTAATCCAAAACTTATGGTATATAATACTTTCAGTTGTGGGTATCATTTTGATTTTCTAGATGAAGCTGATATCTGCTCCCCTTGAATTTGGTGGACTATTCCAATTACTGGAACTGATTAGGTGATCCTTTTTGTCTCAAAGAATTTTTTTTAAAAAATCTATGACTGATATTGTCCTTTTATTTGATATTAATTTAAACTATACATTAAGAGCTTGAACACATATTTGTGGATGTGTGCAATTAATTTCAATGAATATAAATCATTAGGAATATAGTATATGCAACAACTATATTTCCTTGAGCTATTTGTTTAAGTGGCTTTTACTTAAAGAGCTGAGTAATTATATATCTATTTTTTATTGTTGCAATAAATGTTTTACTATTGAACTCTATATTGATGACTTGAATGGATGTTGTTGAAGGAGCTGTATAATAGGATGAATCTAAGCATAATGAGCATGTAGCGTGTATTTTGGGTGCCCTTTCTTTAAGCAGAGGTTTTTTTTTCTACCTTTGCTATGACTCTCTCATGATGATGTTGCAAGAAAGGAAGGTTGGGAACTGATTTACACACTCTTTCCCCTGTTTCCTCAGGCAAAGTGACCTAGAGAATGAAAAAACATCTAACTGGTCATTTAGCTGTGAGCAAGCAGCAAATCTATAGATTCAAACCTATCCTCATCTCCTTTACCAGTTTTAATTACATCTGACATTAAAAGAGTTTTAGAGAAAATCCTGGAACACTGGAGGAGCCACAGACATAGACACAAACACACAGACACACAAACACAATTTTGACTGCTTCAGTCCTATATTTGGTGAATGATCTCCCATTAGAAGATGGTGCAAGTACATAAGATTTCCCAGGGTGAAGGATTTGTAATAATAGATAGTTTTCAAAAGTGGCATCTGGACATTCAGTCCTAGTTGAACAAAAAATGACATGGTTCTGGTAGTGATTGGAGATCCCTGGTTCTGGAAATGTTTTTCAATAATTAGATAAAAGTGAAGATGTTTCGGAGTCAATGCTCTGAAGGCAAATCAAATCCAATTCTTTGAACGTAATTCTACATGTAGTAGAATCTATCCTCACCACTTTCATCTTGGAGACTAGTTGACTAATAATTCACCCTATTTTCCTTTCAGTTTCTGGACACTAGATGGCAGTGAAGAGCACCATGAAAAACGAAGGAGCCAGTTTTACTGACTGCCCAAATAATCTCTTCTCACTAAGCTTTTATGGTCCTGTCAAGCCACTAGACGCAGAGTAGATTCCAGTATCTGTTTAAATCAGTCAATATAGGACATGTTGCTGCTCCATTAGTAATAAGGTTTGTGGTTCCACAGAGGACTTCAACAAATAATTTTTCACCTGCTTTTTTTTTTTGGGGGGGGGGAGATGACATTTTCGTTAGTGGTGATTATTTTGGATCTCTGAAAAATCTGATCAGAAAATATCACAAAGATTTATAAGACTATTAACAAAAAGGAGATTGCTTCAGGCACATTGCAAGCCATGTCTCATCAACAAATAATTCCGGATATATTTTCACCTAGAAATCTATGTATTTTACAAATCCTTATCATTTATTGATGATATGGGGGGAAAGAGAGCCAGTGTAGAATAACAGGTGAAGTGTTGCACCTCAACCGGAGGGATCTAAATCAAAGCTTTCACTTGATCGTGGTCATCCAATCAGCTCGATTTTTATCCAAACGCTATCAGTTCCCAGGGTTGCCATTTTTAGAGAACCCTAAGTACTTTTCTAGAGAGAAGACTAATCATCATCTTTAGCAGCAGCAGCAGCAATGACAACAACAACTGCAGTAACAGAAAGGGACTCATCTTGTGATGTAATGGTCCAGTCACCCAATCAACAACCAACAAAGAAGAGGTGGAGAAACCCTATATTCAAATGCTATAATGCTATGGTGTGTGTTACATTTTAGGTGTTAGTGAGAAGGAATATGGGAATTATATATATAGTCAATCATTCTTCAACAGCTACTCTATTATTACTCTTGTCTCTAGAATGGTTCTTATAAGGTGCATTTTATTTTCTTAATGGAAATTTATTTTAAAAATTCCTTGGAGTTCCAGATCCCAGGGTATATGTTTACTGAGTGTGTAAGAAATAAATCCTAAATACATTTCCCGCTATCTTTAATCGCATTTCATCCTTCACAAAAAAAGGGAAGGACACAAAGAAACTTGCCAGTAAAATATGTGCCTGCTAGCTTGAAGATTCAGTATCATTTTTCCTCCCAAATCTGTAGCTAAACTGAATATACACGCATAGTCACCATACAGCTATCATACATCTTGAACTGTCTTCCCTGCAATGATTAATATACAGTGGTTGTATTAGGAGGCTTTTTATCATTTTTTTATTGGGGCATTAAGCTCTGATTTTGATATTTCTGCATTTTTCCCACCCTCTCATAAATAATAAAAAATGTTCATATTTCTAAGCATTTTCATATTCTACCATATACTCAAATGCTACTTCAGGTATTACTCAAAACAATCTCATCTTCTATATATTTGTCACCTGATCAGCACAAAAACTGAACACTGCAAGTTTCTTGCTCTATAGTTCATTTCATCTATATTTTTACTTACGTTGATATTTCACAGAGGAGAAGTATCAGTATTCTGATATCAAATGCATTTGCTTGGAAATAAATATCATTTATTTCCAGTTCTAGTGGATGACAGCATAAAATCGTCAAGCTGTTAAGAGGTTTGAAGCTAGGAAAAGAATACTATTTAATTTCTTTTGTCTAATTTGCAGTTCTCAGAACTAAAACTGATTCTAGCAAAATACAGACTTTTTTTTTTAATCTGAGAGAGAAAATCCAAACATTTCCATCTCCCAAAATAAGTTCATCTTTATCATCATTGGAAACTTGGTTGTTCTAGCCCAGGGGTTGGCAACCTGCGGCTCCAGAGCCGCATGCAGCTCTTTGGGCCCCCTGCTGTGGCTCCCTGTCCCATCACTGGCTGGCCTCACCCTCCCCTCCCTCACCTGACCTGAGAAGGTAAGGGCGATGGCGGGAATGGAGAAGCGGACGGGGCTGATTCTCCGGCGCTGGTTGAGGAACATAGCCACCCCCGGCGGAGACTTTCCTTTGGGCAACCCTCCTCCCCCTCTCGCGACTCCCTGGCTGGCTGTGGCAGGGCCAGGAGGGTGCGCATGCGCAGGGAGTCCCTCAAGCGAGCGCCAAAGCGCAGCAAAAGCGCGCGCGGAGGGCGGGCGGCTGCTTGCTTAAGGAGGGTCTTTGGACGTGGCTTCTCTCCTGCCCTAAGGCTCTGGCCATTGCCTTGCCGTGTCCCATCCTCCCCGCAGTTCTTCAGCCGAGCGGGGTGGGCGTAAGCTCCAGCCCGAGGGGGCAGGAAGTGAAGGCTGCCTTCGCTCCGGCAACCCTCCTCCCCCTCTTTCTCCTCTCATGCGTGGTGGGGGGGCATGGCAAGGCGATGGCTGGATCCTTAGGACAGGAGAGAAGCTGCCTTCACACCACATTTGTGCATAAGGCAGCCTTTGCTTCCTGCCACTTTGGGCTGGAGCTCATGCCCTCCTCGCTTGGCCAAAGAGCTGCAGGGGGGAGATGGGACAGGACACAGCAAGTCAATGGCCGGATCCTTAGGGCAGGAGAGAAGCCGCGTCCAAAGACCATCCTTAAGCGAGCAACCGCCCGTCCTCTGCGTGTGCCTTTGCTGCACTTTGGCGCTCGCTTGAGGAGGTTCTCCCCGCGCGTGCCACAGACAGCCAGAAAGTTGTGAGAAGGGGAGGAGGGTCGCCCGAAGAGAAGCCTTCACTGGGGGTGGCGATTGTTCCTCAGCACACAGAGAGAGAAGGGGAGAGAGAGGGAGAAAGAGAGAGATGAGGGAGGGAGGGAGAGAGAGATGGGTGGGGAAGAAGGGAGAGAGAGATAGAGAGAGAGATGGGGAGAGGGAAACAGTGAAAGAAAGATGAGAGGGAGGGAGAGAGATTGGAGAGGGAGAAAGCGAGATGGAGAGAGAGAAAGAGAGAGGGAAAAGAGAGAGAGATACCTGTTTCTCATAGAAAAGAAAACATAGAGCCACAAAACCTGTGTAGGCGCAGCTGGGGGGGGGTGTCATGTGACTCGGTGGGAGTGACATCGAGTTGGCCATGCCCACCCAGGTTTTGTGGTTCCAGGTATTTTGTTTAAGGTTGCCGACCCCTGTTCTAGCCTTATAAAGAATGACCAAGGCTAGGTCTTGTTGACAAATCTGAGCTGAATTTGATTCCTCAGTTGTTGAGTTCTGCCACCTCCATGACCTCCTGGCTGATCAAGACTTTCTATGATGTGACTTGTAGCTGGGTCCAAGCAGTAGCAAATAATTTTTGGGGGGAGGGGGGGAGAGTATTGTTCCATGTGACATGAAGGAAATAGTTGTCCATATTTTCTTCAAAAAGTCATCATGGGGCCCTTTTTGTGGAAGGTTGTTGAGAAGGTGATAAGCCTACATATTCAAAGGAGGCTGGAGAATTCAAATGACTCTGGAGAAAGAAGATTTTTCTGGACCTGTTAGGATTGGATGCCAGATTTGGATATTGTGCCAAGATGGTATAGTTGTACTTGTGGGAAATCTCTGGCAGGCTCATCAACAAAAAGCTATTTATTCCAGGATTCTCTCTCATCAAAACATAATTATGAATTACATTAGTCTGCATTTACCTTTATGGATCTTTAGATGAGCTCATTTCCTGTAGACAACATTCAATATTTAAGATGTTCTCTTTGGCAGTCTTTTGGAAGTGTTTGCAACTACCTTCTTGTTTTGTTTTGTCTTCCCAATCTGTGGGATTAGTGAAGTTAAAATCCAATCAAACTAGTCAAATGTGAGGGCATGTTAACTAAGAGTAGTCAAAAAATGCTCACCGTGGCTCCTCATCACACTGGAGGTTGCTATCAACTGTGGCACCACTTCTATTCTTCAATATTTTCATTAGTAATTTGGATCAAGATATGAGATAAATTCTTATAAAACTTTTATATAATGTATCACTGAAAAAGGCTAGTATGATTGAAAGCAAAAACAACATTCAAGATGGGCTGAAGGTAAAAAAAAAATAAAGGTCTAATTTACAAATATAATACTTGCCTTGGTAATAGCATTTATTGGAAAATAACTTCAATTCAGCCATAGTGGCGCAGTAGTTAAAATGCAGTATTGCAGGCTAATTCAGCTCACTGCCAGGAGTTTGATCCTCACCAGCTCAAGGTTGACTCAGCATTCCATCCTTCTGAGGTCAGAAAAATGAGGACCTAGATTGTTGGAGGCAATATGCTGACTCTCTAAACTGCTTAGAGAGGGATGTAAAGCACTATGAAGTGGTATATAAGTCTAAGTGCTATTGCTAATGTTATTGCTTTTCCTAGGGGTGAGAGAAAGAGTGACTGGCAGAAGGTCTCCACCCAGCTGACTTCAGGCCAGTAGAACTAAAACTCACAGTCTCCTGTCTTAACCTCTACACCAGTGGTTCTCAACCTTTCTAATGCTGTGACCCCCGCCCCGCCGCCCTGCCACAAAGGGGGCATGGCACCAAGATGGCGGGCTAGCGCGTGCTTAGGTGACCCCCGTGAAAGGGTCGTTCGACCCTCAAAGGGGTCGCGACCCACAGGTTGAGAACCGCTGCTCTACACCAAACTGGTTTTCAAAAAGATAGTAGTAGTCTTCAGTTCAAATATTAGTCAATAGTGTTATGAGGCTACGAAAATGCAATTTTAGACTGCAGCAGCAGATATGTAATTAGCATATAGCAGGAAGCAATCATTCCATTCTGTTCTACTTTGAAGTAGACCCTACTTTGAGTATGGAGTGGAATTCTCGGCACCACACTTAAGCAGGTTCAGAGAAACAGGAATAGGTTCAGAAAAGGGAAATATAGATTAACTTATCCTACAATCTAAGATCCAAGAAGAGAGACTAAAGAACCTGTGTATTTAGCCATAGGGAAAAGAGTACTGAGAAGAAGTATGACACACTCTTCAAATACCTGAAAGGATATCACATGGAAAGTCAAGATTTGTCCTGTCGTTCTAGAGCACGGGTGTCAAACTCGATCACGTCACAGGCCGGATCGTGACATATCACAATGTTTTTGCCTTTGTGGAGCTGGGGTGGGCGTGGCCTGCTCATGACGTATCTGGCCTGTGGGCCGCCAGTTTGACAGACCTGTGCGTGTAGAACTCAAAACAATAGATTTATGTTATAGGATAGAATATTCCAAGGATTATATAAAACTACCAAACTCCTAAGAGCAGTTCAGCTTTGGAACCAATCACCCAGAGAGATAGTTCCCCTTCATTGTACTGACTGATGTGCAATATTTATAAACAAAATTTCCATATATTTTTAACTTCAGTTCTTTAATCAATTCTTTCCCCCCTTAAAAACATACTTTAAATGTCTAAATTTGCCTTGCTGCATAATATGTGATATATATGAAAACCATTGCATTTACTCGAACTTCTATGGTGAACACGTGCTGTTAATTTTGCCATTGCTGCATATTTTTCAAGTTTAAATTTTCAGTCTGATATCATTAGTAACATATCTCTTTTCCAATGTTGGATGAATCTTCAGTTGTGGTTTCTCTCATTTTCTTGTTTTTCCACTTATATTTAGTTTAAGTGGAAAATATCAGTTTGTTTCTGTATCCATAACAGTTTTGCTATAGTTTCCATGGATCTAAGAGTCTAATCAATGTGCTGGATATCTGGAAAGGAATTTTTGACCCTGAAGAAGGTTGACCTTCATTCCAGCTATATTTAGTGATTTATAAATATTTTTAGGTATTGGTTTAGTATATATTAAATGCAAACTAAATACTGTGCTTAAAATGTGAAATAGTCTTGATATATTACTATAATTGATTGTGCATTCTTTACACAAGATGGGAAAAAAGACAAACTGACCACCTTGAAAAAAATAATCACAATCTGATAAGACTAGGGTTTTGGTACAACTAACTTGATCAGCATAGATTATTAATTATGGTATTGCTCTTACAATTCAGCTTAATCAGCTGAGAATATCATGACATTCATGGAATGGACTATATAATTTCATTTATCTTTGTCATGATGTAGTAATAGGGATAACAATGAGTTGCAAATTACTTGAACTATAAAGGCACAATTAAAAAGTGATAAATATCAAGAGATAAGGTACATTTTCAAATCAAAGCCACAAGTGCAATCCTTGTCATCAACTTTAACTCGTGAGTTAATTCTTCCCTTGATGTACAAATGTAAGTCCCATTAAAATTAATGGGAACTATCCTTGCCTGTTCAAAGAAGACAGAGACACCCTTAGTGTGTATATTCTTCAAATAATAAGAATTAGCTCGTAATGGAAATTATTTGCACATTAATTTTCAATTTATCTTGTAAATGTGCCATTTTGGTGATTTCCAGTGCAATTATTTGGAATGCTCTAGATTCTAGTAGAGCTTTATATATTTCTAAAGAGAATTTTATTTTATTCACTGTATTAATACTATCATAATTTAGCAATAGTAACTAGCAACCATATAGCTTTCTATATACAAAATGCAATAAAATATTAGTATTAGTATTCAAAAGACATTTAGTGAAGAACATGTATGAATCCAGTGGAAAGCCATTCCGCTATTGCAACAAATTAAATCCATTCCTTCTTTTTTCTATCCATTCCTTTAGCATTCATTCACTGTCCCTGTCCCAGAGGCGACTGATTCTTTTTTATTCTCCTTAATTCCATTGCTTTTCTTTTCTTTCTTTCACTTTCTGCCTTTTCCTCCTCAAGACATGCAGAGAGACAACAATTCTTCAGGTATTATATTTCTTTAATTATTTCTAAATTAGGGCTTGTACTGGACCAAAGTAAGAGGAGGTTATCCCAAAGGTGCTTTTTCAAGAGGCAACTGGGCTTTCCTGTTTTTCTTTGAAGACGTTCGCTTCTCATCCAAGAAGCTTCCTCAGCTCTGACTGGATGGTGGGGAATGGTAGGATTTATACTTCTTGCAGACAGCTGGTCATTTGCATTCTTTTAGAGAGTAGTTGAGGCCACCTGGAGGTTTATCTTGTTGTCAGGGTCACCTGAGTGGTGCAAATGGGTGTGGAGCCTTCTTGGAACTGTTGAAAGGACTATGCTGTAAGACTGGAGATACTGTAGATGAGAGAGGGCTGCTCAATTTTGACATAGATGGCCCCTTTGACACTTCTTTCAAACCAGTGGTCTTCTCTGTCTAAAATGTGGGCTTTGTTGTCTTCGAAAGAGTGGCCTTTGTCTTTTAAATGCAGATGGACTGCTAAATCTTATCCTGATGGGTTTGTTCTCCTATGTTGTGCCATGCATTTATGAAGTGGTTGTTTTATTTCCCTAATGTACAGATCTGCACATGGTTCACTGCATTGTACTGCATATACCATGTTGCTCAGTTTGTGTCTGGGTATTTTATCCTTGGGGTGGACAAGTTTCTGCCTTATTGTGTTCTTGGGTTCGAAGTGTGCACGTATGTTGTGTTGGCTGAAGATCCTCCTGAGCTTTTCCAATATTCAAATGAATGCAAATGACCAGCTGTCTGCAAGGAGTATAAATCCTTCCATTCCCCACAACCAGTCAGAGCTGAAGAAGCTTCTTGGCTGAGAAGCGAAACATCTTCAAAGAAAAACAATAAAGTTCAGTTGCCTCTTGAAAAAACACCTTTGGGACAACTATGACCTGGATCACTGAGAATCTCCATAGACATAAAAGGAGGTTAGGTTTCTTCTGTCATGGTCAAACTAAGCTCCAGTATTACAAAAATACTGTATGCCCTTTTGGGATTGCAAGCTACAACCCTGATATAAAAAAATGGCCATGCCACTTGGATATTGTCCTGTATAAAAAAAGCCTATGTCCTTTAATATTTCAACGCTTCAAAACACAAAATAGGAAATGATTGCTGAGTGATAGAAAGTTGTCCTGAAAGGAAACTCCTTATCTATTTCCTATGTTTCCATTATGAACCCCTTGATGAATTTCTATTGTACCCTGACATCTCAGAATGTGTCTGAAAGTGCTGGGTTTATTTCTTTGCTTCAAGTATTGGGATTCCTTGAAATCAGGCAGACATGACTTTCAATAAAGAAAAAAATAATCGGATTTCAGCAGTTTCTAGCAGTTTCATATCATGCAACACCCAAACATGTAATGTCTGTGTTTATATTACATTTGCAACCTTATTATAATGACCTATTTACAGGAAGGCAACCCATTGTACAATTGATTAAAAAAAAAACCAGGATGGAGATATACAGTAGATGTACATATTTTTAGATCTTATGCCAACATAATGCCTTTACCTAGTATATACAGCATTTCTTGGCAAGAATAATATAGAGGATGTGAAAATGGAATCTAGGTCAATGATATGCACACTGTCTTTTAAAACAAAGCCTTTATGCAGAAATAGCATGATTTCCTGTTATGACTGTAGACTTCACATTGATTATCATACTGTCATTCTACTCAAAGTGCTCTGACTTACATACATCTATATGCATAACGTGTTTGTATGGAGAGATGTATACTCATGTATTAATTTGCATAGGTACACACAGTCAGAGACAGACTTGCATGAATATTTTTCTTATCTTTAGGTTCACAGATGGACATTATTAGAAGGGTTTATATAACCAGAAATCTCTTTTCTGCTACTCCAGACAACAACATTGTTGCTGGGCTAAGAGACACACATGGAGATAGAGGAGTCCTAGTAGGATATGGGAGGAGTTTGTCATTTTACACAGCCTAGTGATCATGAGATACAATCAGATTATCAGTGTGAGGGCGGAGAAATGAATTGGATAGATATATATCTAAAAGCTGATATATATCTAAAACCTAGCTTCCTACTATCAGGAAAAAAACTAGAAGTATTTGGATTATATAGTGGACTAGCATTGTGGCTTGAAAGATAGCACTGAATGGAGACCACTAATACCTATTTTTTCTGACACTATACAAGATAGGGAAAGCATGCAAAGCATGGATTCTGGAAGTCTTTCCCACCTTTTTTAACAACTACGGCCATAATAATTTCTTTATTTTTTTATTGATAAGGAAGTCACATGTAACATCTCTCTCTGTGTGTATTTCTGATCTAATCTGGTGTTGGGTCTGTGTGTGTTCATGTATAGGAGGGTCCTGGAAAATACAGGCTGGTGGAACATGATCAGGAGGAAGGGAACTTTAGACTGAGATAGCTGCCAACAGTCTGTGCTACTGTCCAATTCCATCTCCCTTTGAGATGATGATGATGATGATGATGATGATGATGATGATTTGGAATGTTGCCTCCTGAAGACTCTAGTTCTAGTCCCACTTCAGACATATAGAACTAGTTGGAATACCTTGGGCCAGGCTCTCTCAACCCAAGGCAAAAAGCAATGACAAACCACTCCTGAAAATGTTGCCAAGGAAACTGCAGGGATTATTCCAGGTAGTTGCCAGGAATCGAGAGAAAGAAGAAAGAAAGAAAGAAAGAAAGAAAGAAAGAAAGAAAGAAAGAAAGAAAGAAAGAAAGAAAGAAAGAAAGAAAGAAAGAAAGAAAAAAAAAAAAAAAAAAAGAAAGAAAGAAAGAAAGAAAGAAAGAAAGAAAGAAAGAAAGAAAGAAAGAAAGAAAGAAAGAAAGAAAGAAAGAAAGAAAGAAAGAAAGAAAGAAAGAAAGAAAGAAAGAAAGAAAGAAAGGAGAGAGGGAGGGAGGGAGGGAGGGAGGGTGGGAGGAAGGAAGGAAGGAAGGAAGGAAGGAAGGAAGGAAGGAAGGAAGGAAGGAAGGAAGGAAGGAAGGAAGGAAGGAAGGAAGGAAGTTTATAACAAGCATTAACAGGAAAATATATGCAAAGATACTCTGTTTAGGATTAATATATTATACATTCCTCACTGCTGTACTACCGGTAGCTACTTGTCTCTTTCTCAGCGTATGTCCAAGCATACTACTTGTCTGATTATTATTTTTTTTAAAATGATGAAAGAAAAAGTGACTTCAGTTAATAATATGAGTTGGCAGGGAAGTTGCTGAATAAGGGGATAGATACGGATAATAACATTATAATTTGTAAATGATTTATAATGACATAATAAAAGAAACAGGTGATGAATAATAAGTAGATCTTGGTGGTTAGAAACTTATATAATGTTTGGATGAGAAGACAATAATTGCACAGGTAAGTTAGAGCCATAGTCTTTAAAAAAGACTGCATGAGCTATTCAAATAATGAATTTGTTGTTGTGAGGCAATAGAATAGAATAGAATAGAATAGAATAGAATAGAATAGAATAGAATAGAATAGAATAGAATAGAATAGAATAGAATAGAATAGAATAGAATAGAATAGAATAGAAGAGTTGGAAGGNCCTGCACAACCAAAAGATGATATGGATGGTGCCTTCAAAAAAGCAAACTGCAAATCTTTCAAACAGGCATGAAGTGATGAAAGATTTTAATTATCACATTCATGGTCCATCCAGGAAATTCATGACTTGTCTTGCAAACCACTTTCTCCTTTAGGAGATGATGAACAGCACACAAGGATCACATGAGGATCAGGTATCCTGTCAAATCTATAAGATAAAACTGATTAGAAAACCAAAGCCATGTTTCTTTAAATAGGTTCAAAATAAAAGGAAAGTAAACTAAATAAACCAGGGCTGTCAAACTCCCAGCCCATAGGCCGGATGTGTCACACGCTGGCCATGCCCACATCTGGTTTAGCGAAGGGGGGAAAAAGTCCCGATACGTCACGTGACAATGCCATGACAACGCGAGTTTGACACCCCTGTTCTAGAGTCTCAACATCTTGTTTACAATGTGGCGACTAAGAACTAGGGGGCGCAATATTGATTAAAAATATTATTAAAAGGCATATCTATTCTTAAATGAGCCTCATAAAGTACTATTGGAAATCAATATCTGGCTATATTTGAACAGACATGTAGAACTGCATTTCAGTTTCTAATCATAAGAGTACTAACCTGTGAGTAAGCTTCAATGATTGTAAGAAATTTGCATATTAGTATGCACATAGGTCCACTTTAAAATGTCTTCCAGATTAATTATTTACTTGAGGGTTTTTGTTTGTTTTACTGATTTAGTGCTTATGTAATTTTATTTTTAAAATATTTTGTAAAGTGCCCAGAGAACACTAATTAATGAATTAAGGTTATAACTAACTAACTGGGCAGTTACAAAAGAAGAAAATAAAGTTGTATGTAAGTGTATGTTTGCATGCATGACTCTGTACATATATGTATGTAACACATATTCATAAATTTAGAATGTATTTTGCCTTTAACAATAAACTTTATTTTTATTTGTATAAATATATGCAACTTTAATCTGTAATTATATATATTTTTATCAGATGATAAAACTAGTAAGAACACTAGATTCTCATTTTTTTTTATTCTATCCACATTTTAAATAACCCAATTAAATAGTTTCCTCTTCATGAGTTAAAACATGTATTGGACTGCAGTTATCCTCAAATTTTCACACATCTCTGAATGTTGCATTACAGTTTTTGGCTCGAAAAACATATGAGACAGAAGATATTTTAGGCTGAAATGTTTACTAAAATGCATATTTTAAGATGAAGTACATAAAATGTATGTTTGTAAAAACATTAACATTTTCATTCAGACTTTTTTTTTTCGGTGAGTCATGAATTAACATGTGGAAAGCTGGCATGGATGACTAAAGTGATCTATTGCTCTTTAGTAGATTAAGAGATTTATGTCTATTGTTTGAAGACCCTTTACTTCAAGTCAAAGCTTCATTTACACTAACATTCTGTTTGGAAGTCAAATATTTCTCATATGTTTCCAACTCATATAGGATAACCATAGCATTTCCCTGCTGTTCGTTTCCACAGGTCAGTGATATTCAGATACTTGCTACCTCTATAAATCAAATTTATACATACAATGTATTTTGAAATACTGAAATGTGTTATAAATAGCTAATACAAAACTGGAAGGGAGGGAGAAAACCAAGGCATTTATGTCCTATATATTAAGATTATGGAGGCAATTCAGGGCAGAACAGTGAATGCTGAGTCTACTGGAGCAAAAACAATTGATCATACATTATGTAAGCACCTATTCACCCACAACCAGAATAACATAACCCAGGTGATTCCAACCATGGGGAAAGAAAGGTCAGAGGCATAACAATATCTTAGATAGATTAAGTAATTTTCATTTAACAAATTATTCAGCATTAAAACTTGAAATCATAAGCACGTATGAAATATATTATGAATTTGTTTATTTACAGTGCTATAAATTTCCAGTCAGATGACTGAGTGGAATACAAATCTGCAAATACATAATTTAGGATTACAAAGTATATAATCAAATTTAAAAATAAACTATACATTGTAATTGCGTATCATCATCATTTCAGCCATTGTCTGTCCACTGCAGGATGAAGGCCTCTTCCACATGTTTTCAACCAATATGGTCCTGAGCTTTCTTTTGCCAATTGGGCCCACAATACTTGCTGATGTCATCGATCCATCTTGTTTTAGGTTTCTTTCATGGACGCTTTTTATCAAGTGGGATCCATTCTATGACTGCCTTGGTCCACCTGTCATTATAGTTCTTCTTGCTATGTGACCAGCCCATTTCCATTTCGACTCTTTTACTGTCTTGATGATCTCTTCATTTTTTTTCTTTCTTTGGTGAATTTATTAAATATAACCTGGTTCTTTTTCAGGTTTATTTTTAAGCCAAATGGTTCTCCTGCTTTGTGCAGCTCTTGCATGCGTCTTTGTAGCTCTTCTGGGTCTTGTGGGAAGAGAACAGCATCATCTGCAAATCTTAAGTGAGTTAAATAGGAGCCATTGATTTTTATTCCATCTTTTGCCCGCTCTGGTTTGCGAAATACTTTTTCAAGGCAGGCTGAGAAAAGAATAGGTGATATTGAATCGCCTTGGCATACATCTCGTTCTTTGTTGATTTCCACTTTAAGATCATTAAGGAAAATTGTCGCCATTGTTTTTTCATATATTGATTTTAGTAAGTTTATGTAAGCAGTGTTTATGCCTTGGTTGAGCAAAGTATTAATTATCACTTGCTGGAATACTGAGTCAAACGCCTTTTTGTAATCAATGAAAGCCACGCACAGAGGCATGTTGTACTTGGTGTGCCTTTCAATGACTTGCTGAACAACCTGGATGTGATCCATTGTGCTGTAGCCACTTCTTAACCCTTCCTGCTCCTTTGACTGTGCGTCATTTAATGTTCTCAATATTCTTTTTGCTATTATCTTGGTAAAAATCTTGTAGATGACTGAAAGAAGGCATATTGGATGATAATTCTTTAAATCATCTTGGGCCTTGCATATATTAAAAGGGATACTAATTCAATATGATAGAAATCAAATCAAACTATTGATTTGTCAAGCTATAACAACCCATCTTCCATGGTTTGGTAAACTAACCAAGTTTTCACCAATGTTCTAAAAGCTAGGGATGAAGGGGCTAGAACTCCAACTTCTGGAGACCAGGGATTCTAGTGGCAAAATGAAATAATTTCACAAGGCTTGGCCTAGTAATATGATAGAAACTAAAGCATTTGATATGCCACTTGGGTCTGGAAGCATGACCTAATGGAAATAGGGCAGTTGTCAGGGTTCCAAGTAACACCCCCAACACAATAAGACTCCGAGGCCGGAAGTTCCTCAAAGTTCCATTTTATTAGAGATGTCATATTGGCACATCTGGGAAAACCCGAATCTGAGAGCTTCCGGATATTCTCCACCCAAACGAAAGTTCAAGTCCCTGCCCAGCACCCACATCAGGGGTGGGTTCCAACTTACCTCGCTGCCGGTTCGCTCCCTCCCACGCCGCATGGGTGCACCTCGTGGGCGCATGCACGCTTTGCACATGCGTGCATTCGCAGTAACAAAAAATCCCCCCCAAAAAAACAAAGCTGAAAAAAAGATGGCGACCACATGCACAATGCCGGAAGTTGGCTTCTGCGCATGCTCAGAAGGAAAAACAATTTTAAAAAAAATCGAAAAAAATTAAAAAAAAATGGCGGCCCCCACGGACCGGTACTGACCGATCCGGTTTGGTGACATCACCAGCGGGCCGCTACCAGTTCTGGAGAACCGGTCCAAACCAGGAGGAACCCACCCCTGACCCACATGTCCATCACACGATCCAATCAGGCACCGTCCAAAACTGAAGATGACTCCCAGTCACTTCATCACAGCTGCAGGGCACAGTGACCTTGACTTTTTGGAAAGAATGTTATTTAGACTACTACATATCACCTACTCCATACAATCCCCCCTCCCATTTTCCCACAGTAGAAAATGTGGCAGGCCTGAATACAAAAAGGTAAAAGATGGCTTCCAGGCCTGACAGCAGTGGTGATAAATCTGGAGATATGAAAGTTTAGAAAAATGTGGGAAATCAGAAACCAAATCCAAGAGATTTTGTGTTCTCTTAACCTTTTTTGTAGGAAAAAGTAAAACAAAAATATGAGTGAAGGGTATTATTTACTTTTGCCCACTTCATATGAATTCTTGTCCAGCAAGTACTTGACAATATGAAACAATCCAGCACTTCAATTTACTTCTTCCTAATATTTACACATTAAATTTATAATTTATGTAGTAGCATATGTAAATTATTAGAAGCATAACCATGCAGGTATGTCTAAATGATTATCCTGGGATTGAATTTATCCTTTTTTAAATAAAAAATGAACTAAAGCTTGAGACTTGACAAAACGTTTTTAGTTATTTTCCTCTCAATTTTCAGCTAATGTTTGTGGTTGTTTGCTCTGTAGAACTGTATCAATCTGTTCCCCATTGTTAAACACAAAAGAAGTTTTGACAGTATTATAAAATGTATATGAGAAGGGAATTAGTGTCCATGTTAGGGCGATTGAAACAAAGGTTAATAGGCATAAACTACCCAGGCAGAAAGAGAGCGAACATACTTTTCAACAGTGGCTGAAGGACACCGTTACCAGATAGTACATATCATAACTTAGTGATACAAGTGAAAAAGGCCAGTTTTATGTTTTCACCTAGAAGCACCTACTATATATATGTTTGTATTCAAAAGCAGTATGTATCTCCATAAATACATAATTATTATGATAGTTGCAGAGGCATGCAGAGTATTTTTTTTTTCAAGAGGAAAGTCAAATCCGTGCCACTTTCCTCCACCTCTTAATGATGTCAGGTATACAGTGTAAGAAAAATATTGCTGAATGACTTTTTTGTTTTGTTTTTCCTCATATTTAAAGTTCTCCCCACATTGACAAATGAAGCATGAATTTCACTGAATCCAATAACATTTTCTTATTTTTTTTTCTCTCTCTCTCTCTCTCTCAGTCTGAATAAGTAAATTTTCCTCCAGATTTTTAATTCATCAACACAAATTTGAGGGTTTATCAAAACAAATGTCTCTTGTGCAATAAAGTTAACACTCCTTTTCCTGAGTAAAAGGATCTAGTTTCTATCAAGAAAATACAAATACTGCCACTTCACAGACAGGCTTTTTAAAAAATATGTTTTATAAGAAATAATAACAAGGCATACATGAATTGGGTATTCCAAACATTGTGTTCATGTGTAAGAATATTTATCTCTTATTATGGCCATCAAAAATGATCTCCCAAATGAAATCTCTGGAAAATACTTTGACATGACAGTCCCAGCTATAACCAGGCAGTTGGCCAGAGGTTGACTATCAGAACTATTGTCTTGGTTGGCAACAGCTTCACAGCTGGGGAGGGGGAGAAGGCTAGGATTTGAATGCTGCTTCTACATTCAGTGCTAATTTGGGGGGAAGGCCCTATCTTTTTAAAACTCATTCTTGTACGTCATTTGCATCTTTCTTAGAAAATGAAGATACCATTTAGTTATTGACTCAATAATAATGCTTTCCCAACGTCTCCCTTGATATTTCTTCGGCCTTTTCTTTGTTTTTGTGTGCTCATGTCCTGTACTCATGACATCTTAAATTTAACCCAGCCTAAAAATCCTTTACAGCAGAGGTCTTCAAACTTGGCAACTTTAAGACTTGTGGACTTCAACTCCCAGAATGCTGGCTGAAGAATTCTGGGAGTTGAAGTCCACAAGTCTTAGAGTTGCCAAGTTTGGGGACCCCTGCTTTACAGATTGATTTTTTATTTTTTTGCAACAGTTTGCATGGCATACAGTCTGGGTCGCAGACTGCCACATTCTCCAATCAGACGATTCTCCCGTTGTTGCGCACTCCCATTTTTCTGCCCTAGGAAAGCAGTGGGCAGTAATTTTTTTTCCTATAGATCAGAAATTATTTTGCTTAAGTGACTGATTAAAAATAAACAAACAAACAGGCAATCTTGTACTTACTTATTTACCATTTTTCTATTCTTCCACAATTACAAAAATGTACACTATCTGGCACACAATGAATCATACAATTTTAAAACATCAGTGATATAATCTAACCAGGCAACAATGAGAACATGAGATACTATTGACTTTCTGGCCATGTATGGTCTTACTTGGCTCACCAGCCAAAGAAAGGCATTTGCCCAGCCTGATGACAGCTTCCATCTCACTTCAACAAGCTAAGAAAAACTAGCTAGCTGTGGGGGAAAACACTACTTAAACATGAGAGCAATGTTTCTGTTGTACTTTGAACCGGTAACATACTAGATAACTCTTATTCCTTGCGATATCTTAGCATTGAAGAGATGGTCTTAGAAGAACTTATAGATAAAGGCAACTATTGTTTTAGTTGAAGGGGCACTCTTTCCCCTCTGAAGCAACCAAGGAACTGATATGACTTAGCCTGTTATGAAGTAAAGTCAGTGGTGGGTTGCTGCCAGTTTGGACCGGTTCTCCCGTACCAGTAGCGGAAATTTGCATCTTCTCGCCGAACTGGCAGCGATGGCCGGCTGTCCACGCCCCCGAACTGGTTCTCCGGTCACCGTGGCTGGAAAAGAACCATCTGCGTATGCGCAGAGGCTTTTGCACATGTGCAGAGAGTTATTTCCATGTCATGACGTAGGCGCGTGCGCGAGCGAAGCAAGCACTTCTATCGCGATGCGAACCGGTAGGGAAGGTAAGTAGAACCCACTCTTGAGTAAAGTGCTCCAGTTGCAAAAGACAAGGGCTCTTGAGGCAACAGGAGAAGAAAATACTGCTTTCAAATGACAGCAGGAAAATGCACAGCAGGAAAATGCACAGACAGATCAAACTTGTGACAGGTTATAAATAAAGGCTGACATCATCCCTTCCTGCTCTCAAAATATAGTTCATATCCAATATTGAAGATGGGGCAATCAAGCAATATTTGTAAGACATACTATGGGCCAAAGTATTTATATAAAATATAGAATACCAGAGTTGGAAAGGACCTTCAACCTTCCAGCCCAATCCTCTGCTCAAGCAGGAGACCTTAAACCATTCTGGACAAATGGCTGTCCAATCTCTTCTTCAAAACTTCCACTGGGACACCTAGATCTCTCTCACAGTTACTGCTGTTCTAGCCAGGTACCACCTATTCTATATTTGTGCATTTGATTTTTCTTGCCTAAGTGTAAACACCTCTGAATTGCATTTTGTTGGATATGCTTCAGTATTGAAGTCTGTCAAGATCCTTCTGGATCTTGAGTCTATTTTCTAAAGTTTGGTTATTGCACCCAGCTTGGTGGAATTTGTTACCCTTCCTGCTTCACATTAAAATCCCAACAACATCATCTGTTGATAGATGATGAATAAAATTGTCTTCTTTAACTATATATCTATACACACACACATACAAACACACACACACACACACACACACACACAGAGAGAGAGAGAGAGAGAGAGAGAGAGAGAGAGAGAGAGAGAGAGAGAGAGAGAGAGAGAGAGTCATACACATACAAAGATGTAGATACACAGAGAGGAAGAGAAGGTCTCAGGTGGGTTCTAACAATGCAAAATTAATCACAGAATTGTCAGGAGTTCCTATTAGATTCAGGAAGCCTAAAAGAGGCACTGAAGTAATTTATGATACATTTAATACATTTACCATAAAATATCTAGAAGTGAATGAATCTGGATGAATTTGCATTCCTATCAGATGAAGCAGCTGCATAGGCTGTGTGTGCGCCTAGATGTGTGATTATCAATGGAGGCTCAAGTAGCCTCTGTTAATAGGAGCCCTGATTCCCAGTTCTAGTTGGTTTGCCAGCTGTGGTTATTTTTAAACAACAACAGTGATTCATGCACAATGCCCTCTCAACTGCCTTGCGTTGAGCTAGTGCAAAATATTGAGGCTTGATTGGGAAAGGAATTCATTACCTAATGGAAGTTCATTACAACTATTTTGAAGAACTAGCATTGGCTGCCTTCCTTTAAAGTCCAAGCCAATCTCATGCTGACTGTACTGACATATAAACCTTGTATAGCTTAAAAACAGGATATCTGATTGATATCTTATCCTTTGTATAATGATTTTATTTATTTATTTATTTATTTATTTATTTTATTTTGTCGAACGTGTATATGATTACAAAGTATAAACATGATTGTGAATATATAAGACGTATAAGCATGGTTATGAGTACATGAGATGGTTATGAATACATGGGGACATGAGGACAGGGACAGTAGCACTCAGTTGCTGAAGTCGTATTTTTTTTTTTTATTGTTTGCTCGTGTATTGTTGCGGTTGAAGCTGAAGTAGTCATTGACAGGTAGGACATTGTAGCAGATAATTTTGTGTGCTACATTTAGGTCAGATCGAAGGCGGCGTAGTTCTAAATTTTCTAGGCCCAAAATTTCAAGTCTGGTGGCATATGGTATTCTGTTGCGAACAGAGGAGTGTAGTACTCTTCTTGTGAAATATCTCTGGACATTCTCAATTGTATAATGTCCAATATGTAGTGTGGGTTCCAAACAGATGAGCTGTATGATTCTGCCTTTTACTTGCTCTTTTGAAGGTTCTACACACCAAATGTTCTCTGGGTGGTACAGAGTGTTCGTGGTACAAGTGACAGGAGCTCCCTCTCATTTGAATGATTGCTGACACTAGATCTAGTTAACTTTTCACATCAGCTACTGTAAATATTTGCTTACTTGCCCAGTTGTTAGGATGCATTTCTGGAATATTAATCCATGATTAATCCTATTTTTTAACTTTGGTAATCATGCATGTCTATGGAAATTCTCAATCATCCAGGCCATGATTATTCCAAAGGTGCTTTTCCAAAAGGCAACTGGACTTTCTTGGTTTTTTTTTTTTCTTCCTTGAAAACATTTTGCTTCTCATCCAAGAACCTTCCTCAGTTCTGAATGAATGGTGTGGAATGGAAGAATTGGGGGAAAAAACAAAACCCAAGAAAGTCCAGTTGCCTTTTGGAAAAGCACCTTTGGGGTAATTGTGCATGATTCTCTTATTCTTGGGGGCTATTTCTTGTGAGAAATAGTCTATTTTTTTTTGTAAAGCAACTAAAAAAATCCATGCCCCTCAAGTTGTTAAATAAACAAACCATTCATTGAAAAACTCAATGTATTAAAAATGTTTAACCTAATTGCTCAATGGAAATATTTGTTAAATTCAAAATGGGATAATATGAAAGCAATCCTAACATGATAATTTTTAACAAAGCAAATAGACCTGCATCAACTTTAAAAACATACATGGAAAAACATTTTTGGTGGCATATTCTAAAGTGCTGGACTTGCTAAGGTATTGACATTAAAATGTATGAGTTTTAAATGACACCAGTGGTACCCTACCCAATTTGTTTTTCGAGGTTAAATTGCTGCTCAATGCTCTCTGCATTTAGGCATGTGCCAAAACTGTAGCTGAATAAAGAGGAAGCTTGCCAAGTATATCCACTTTCTAAAAATATGCAAATTGAGGCCTTCAGGGATGCATAACTCAGCTTTGAGTCTCAAAGTCGCATTAATCTACAATAACATTAACCCACTGTTGTCAATTGAGCTACAGAAATAAATCTATCCATCTGTATTGCTGAGCTGGCAAATAACATGTGGCTAGATGCACAGCCTCTGGAAGTCCCTGTTTAAGGCTGGGGAATTTGTGCTACCAGTTGGAGAGAACCTCAAAATATCTCATTAAAAGTTAATTTTGAAAAAAAACATGAGTCTCTCCTCTGGAGCTAGTCCCATAAGCAGAACAAATAAAAGTGAAATGCAGCTTTCTGGATAAAGGTTCTTCTGTCTATCAATCAATGGGAAGTAATTCTTCATCTTCAAAAGAGAGGATTATGTGAATCATAATTGGTAAAAAGAGAGTACGGAAGGAGGAAACATATTTTTATATTTTAGCATGTGGAATATTTCTTGAATTAGCATATTTGACTAACATAAAAGTTCTTAATATATGGTTTTAATTTCCTTCCCTTTGTATTCTGAGATGCATCAACAATGTATAATTAGCCATAAGCAGAGAGACCAAATCATGATACAAATCAGGTATGCTGTGTTATAGGGTCCCCTGAATAGATATGTAACAGATACCAATGATAGACATTGTCATTGACAATGACAATATTGTCATAGACATTGAAAAAGATGGCCTCCAGGGCTGACAGACATATTGTTACATTTGATTCCTACCAATGTAAATAAATAAAAAAACAACATTGTCCTATTATCTGATGTTCTTCAAAAAATAGTTTAGAACAAAGATGTTTTCCATGTAACAGATTTAAATTCTGGGCACTTGCTTAATGACACACTGATTTTATTACTTGTATCAAATAAAAAAAATGAGACAAAAATGAATAAGTGTTTAAAAACGTTGATTATAGATTCGGTTATACTGATCATCAAACAAACCGAAGTGACAGCAGAATCAGAAAACATTGACAGAACATCTATTTTTTTTTCCTGTGATTTTTTTTTTTATCACTGGATACTGACAAGAAAAAGTTTCAGGACCCTGTTGCTGCTGAGAAGTACCGTATTTTTCGGACTATAAGATGCACCAAGATTTCGAAGAGGTAAGTAAGGAAAAAAAGTTTTTGCCCTCCCCCAGCTCCCAGGAGCACTCTGCAGACCTCCCAAACCCTCTGTGCACCCCATTTTTGTGAAAAATGGGCCATTTTTTGCCCATGTTTTGTAAAAATGGGGGTGTTTTGCCATCCCCCAGCCCCCAGGAGCACTCTGCAGACCTCCCAAACCCTCTGCGCACCCGTTTTCATGTGGGGTGGAGCTTCGGGAGGCCAAAAATAGCTGTATTTGGTGTATAAGATGCACCAACATTTCTACCCTCTTTTGGGGGGGGAGTGTGTCTTATACTCCGAAAAATACGGGTATATCATTTTGAGGCCATTCAAATTAAAGGAATATATTTATTTTCAAATGTCTTTTTAATGCGTCTTCTTTTTAGGCCAGAATTGTAGGCTGACTTAGCCTACAGTTGAACCCTTGTTTTCTAATTTCGCTACATCTGGTGTGGAATTCATAGTGAATTTTTGTTGGGTGGGTTTTTTTGTTTTTTTTTGTACTTATTTTGTACTTTTGTATTGGATGAGGTATTTTGTTTTTATTTGTTTTATTGGGGGAGGAACCCCATTTTTTTTAAAAAAAATTAAGACAGCTTTTTTCCTTTTCTTGTTCTATAGGAATACTGATATGCCCACATGCAAAAAGGTGTTTTAAGTAGTAGTTCAACGTATCATTTTTATTAGCTTTGTGGAGCATAAAAAAGGCCTTAGGTGTCTGTTGAAGACCAGGTAGGTTTTCCAAATTGGGCAGTTCAAAACTCATATAATAGATAAGAGAAGGCTCTCTTAGCTAAGGGAAAATTTTCTAATGTATAATTCTGATTAACAAGTGCTCAAAATTTGTAGTGGAAAAAGAAATAAATGATCCAGATGGATGTTTGTTTTAATATTGCTGATTAAGGGTTTTAATAAATGTATGCATTCATTAATTTAGATCCAGCTAACAATTTATCAGTTATATTGCACATAGGTTTTGAATGTTTTCTTACTTTGGCTGTGCAATGGATAATTATGGCTGAAGATATTAATCAAGTTTTAAACCCTTTATTACATCAGAATACAACCCACCTAAATCTAATCTAATAAATCTAATTCTTGTCTATGGAAAATATTGCAAAATTATACAATAGAGTTTAATTTGGTGACTATATACGGACTATGAATGTTGTGTCACAAGAATATAGTTATTCCCTCCACAGTCCCCAGTTCCACACCAGAATTGTTTTCAATTAGATTGTTTTCTGGGAGCTCAATTCTTAGCTGAATGGATTAAAATGTAATATAGGCATTACAGCTATATCTGTTCATATCTCTATAACATTATAAATTATTACAGGAAAGTATTATACCATTTTCTTTTAGGTGATTTTTAAACAGAACTTTTTAAAGTGAGCCCTTTTTTATAAGAGCTTCAAGAATTTCCCAGAGTTGAAGAATATTTCTTTATACTTAGTCATTATGAAATGTTATTACAGTATTGGTCGATTTTAGTCATATATAAAGCTCATATTACTGCTTTTGTTTCATGAAAAAATAAAACTTAAAAACTTGAATAGGAAATATGGGGGTGGGAGTGGGTTCAGGAACCTTTCAGCACATATGCAAGATGACCAACCCCAGAATTACAGTATATACAGGTTTTATGAGTGCCAATCAGAAACTTACTTCCCTTTATGCCCTTGAAACAGAATATTCATTGAATCATATAACATAAGGTACTGGGAGGAAGGTGAAATGCTTAGTAAATTGTTAACCTTCCTGAAATAATCATTACTACCCTGTTTCCCCCAAAATAAGACATCACCTGATAATAAGCCCAATTTGAGTTGGAAATAAGGCCAAGAGCTTATATCAAAAATAAAAAAAATATAAGACAGGGTCTTATTTTTGGGGAAACACGGTATTAAGATGTCCATAATACTGGTTTAGTAAATTAACGTATTTTTTTAAAAAAACTTGTTCAAAATTGTATAATACTGAGTCCAATGTAACTGAATCCAAATTAATTAATTTTGTGTATGATAACTATTTATTCTAATTAGTCCACAGCCACTCTCCCTAATTTTTCATAAGATTACACATATTCAACCCTGCCTGTTCAGTTCCACCTTTATCTCTACAAGATAGAATAGATACCATTGAACTGATTAAAACAGGAAAAGTTCCCAGTAGGGAAGCTTCTCCCATTGGGTAGTAATGTCAACATTCCAACCAACAAACCCAACATATATAGAAACCCCCCCTCCCCCATACTATTGGAGGTCTAAATCTTTTCAAGAAAGTTGCGAAACTTCATCTATTACTAATGACCACCTTTAAAAATGTAGAAAATAGAACTATATTTACATATTACAAAATCTAATTGTGAAATCAGACTTCCTCAAAAATTAATTTAATAACTAACACAACACTGCAATGAATGGAATAATTCATGAGATTAAGCAATTAATACAGTACTCACAGAAAAAATAATGAATACATGACATACATTCCTTAATTCAGCAGACACATTCTTTCCTCAGTAATATAATACTGTATTCCACAACAGTTTAGAAGTATACTCACTCTCACAGTTAATGTAATTAATCCTGCAACTGTAACCTTTTCCATTAGGTCCTGAGTTAAGAGATGTATGGCCAAGTGAATTGATGTTTGAAAAGTATGTTGGCTGATTTTAGCATTTCATAAAGGAGTCTCTGTACTTTATCCAAAGCTGTTTTAGATGTTCCTGAATAACAAATATCTCTTCCACTGAGTCCACCAAGATAATAAAGAGGTAATGCATAGAGGCCTTAGAAGAAGCAGATTATGAAATCCTTTTTCAGTCAACATTCAGGCCCCTGGACATGGGATGGAAAAGGCATTGGTCATTTCTGCAGATGACCTTTGTGGACAGGTAGAGAAGCACTTTCATATCACTGTTATCACATTTGAGGGAAGAACTCAAAGAATGAATGCCCATTCAATCAATTGACATTTTGTACGATCTCCTAACTGTTTAGAAAAGAAGCTTTTCAGTAGTCAGATGTCAGAATTTAAGCCACCTGTACTCTGCATGATAGAAAGAAAAAAATTATTGCCATCAGAATGTCATTATCCTGGTAAACATTGAAAGAGAGAAATAGAAGGCATATAAAATTCTTCTTACAAACAAAGCTCTAAAATAAGTAATCAAAATTTGTATGAGTCTGTGAGATTGTGAGTTTCAGAATACTAACTTTTCCAGTTCGGAATATCAGAATTAATTATAAACTGAATCTAAACCACTCTCAAATGCAGATGTGATTTGCAATTACCTCAGTCTCTTTATGAACATCCTCTTCCAACTCTTTCATTTTCTACTGAAAATTATCTGGTCACAATGGCGATGACAGGAGAAGCTGCTGCTGTAACCCAGATCTCTTAGCACCTGCAATACTGAACTGTTTCAAAAGCACTGCCATCAAATAACTAGGGATAAAAAGGGAAAGTCAGTATGGAGGGAAATCTCAAGAGAGATTGGGCAGGAGGAAGAAGAGTCAGGGGGCATATGTCTGTAGAAATAACCCCTGAGATTTGTGACAGGGATTCATTTGTATGGGATTGCTGAAAAATGTGCTACTTTCCTGAGAAGCAATCGCTGCATCTGTAGATACATAAGGTCAGATTTGCTACTTTCTCCAAGTGGCTTCATCTTGGGGTCATTTTGCATGGGACTTATAATTAATCTCTACTTTGCAACAAGTTCTAGAGTCTGTTTTGCCGAACTAAACAACAGAATGCAGAGTTCTATTCTGTCCAGAAGGCTGGCAAATTTTCTCAGGGAAATTTTACGTAATACTTCCGAAAGTGTTTGGGAGTTACCATTCGAATGGGGAAGCAAAGTAAAAAAAAAAAAACAAGTAAGTTAAATACAGATGCAAATATGGCTGCTTTATGCACAGAAAAGTATTCAACTAAGGGAGTTCATACAGAATAAACATTTGCAGTGCACGTGATCATTTTCTTTCAAATGTACTCATATACACAACCACAAGAAACAGATATCCAGGTAAGAAGTGGAGCAGTGCCGTGGGTAAGTGACCGAGATACCAATTTAGGATCCAGTTTGAATCTCACCTGGATCAGAAACTTGAAAGTAGGCCCCCTAGGTTGGGTGGTGCTTATAAGCCTTGCTCATTCTATCCACTATTCATGTAACCTTCAAGGATGATCTCATGGACTTACCTAAAGCTTTATCATTTAAAAAAAGATGCTCTAATACAGGGGTGTCAAACTCGCGTCGTCACGTGGTTGTCACGTGGTTGTCATGTTATCGTCACATGACGTATCACAACTTTTTCCCCCTTCTCTAAACCTGGGGTGGCCGTGGCCAGTGCGTGACACATCCGGCCCGCGGGCCACGAGTTTGTCACCCCTTTTCTAATAGAAGAAAATATATGTAGCTCAGGATTGAACTGTGAAGTTATTGGTGCTTTCTGAGCTGGGCTGTTTGCTTGCAAACATTTTGTTACCCAACCAGGTAACATCAACAGTGTACTGAGGACTTTGTATACTGAAGTGTGATATTTTTGTTATGTATTTATGCATCAACAAACCCAACACACATCCATCTAACTGCACAGACAGCCGTGCACCATTTCTTAATATAGGCAAATGAAATGTGTTTGCCACATGTATGAATAACCTCCTGACCCAAACCAAGGACTAAGGGACCATGTGGGAGTCAAGGCCAGGGCGCCGATGCTTTGCTATTGCTTCTGACAAGGCAACTTACCTTTCCCCCCACCCCTCCTGAAAAGTAGGAGCCAGAGCCATCTTTCAGGAGTTTTTTTCTCTCTGACAGAAATCAGCAGGGTTAGAATAAACTGCATAAGTTATCAGCTCCTCAGGAAAGAACATGAAAAAGCCCTTCTATCACTTAATGAAAAATAGCTTCTTTTTTGGACAGAACTTCATAGGCTTGCAATCAAGCCATGGTGCTTCCCCCCTCCCTCTGCCCAACACACACACATACACCTCCCTTCCTTGACATGCCATAGAGGCAAATCAAGTCGGCATCTATTAATAATATTTTCCCCTGCTCCTTTCATTTCTCTGCATGTCCTACCACTGTCAGGCCCCGTGATGGAGCAGCGCCTTTATCTCGTCCCAGTCTGGTCTGTCAGGGTGATAAACAATTCTAACAAGAATCAGAATAAAGATCTTCCCAGTAGACTTGGCGGAGAGATAGAGGCTTTTCTCATTTTCTCGACGGAAAAAAAAAATTTAATCTAGCAGCTCTGGCTTTTTTCAAGCGTCACATTCAAAGAGATGCAAATTTGTCAGAGCTGAGACCCAGGCTGACTCTCAGCACTGCGTGAATGTCAAAGGGGGAGACTGGAAGCCTTTGACATCTTTGCTTTTTTGGGGGGCTATCTGCTGCAATAAAAAAAAGTAAGGGGGAGAAAAATGCTTTGTAGTTTATGTTTCAACAATTTTCATAAGTTTTCTTCTGAAATAAAATAGTGCCTTTGGGAAGGTAAAGAGAGAGAAAGAGGAAAGAGGCAGGCAAAAGACACACCATATACATGTCCATTTAGATTTTGAACGTGCAGCATTTGTGACAGTCCTATTGTTACTCTTTGCAGCAATTTTGGAAGGAGCTAATGAAGCCGCCGTGCACTTGCTTTGACTTAAAAACATATGAAGATGCACAATAAAGGGCCTTTGTTTCAACACTTACTGTATATTTGTATGCTGCATTATTAATAAACCGGTAGGTATAGATTTGAATGTATTACGTATTAATCATATTTGTGGGTAAAGTCTACCTCTTATGGAAATCTCTGGTAAAAATTATGCAGTATTAATGGATCAACCCTCACTACCATATTTTTCGGAGTATAAGATGCACCTTTTTCCCCTCTAAAAGAGGGTGGAAATGTTGGTGCGTCCTTAAACCGAATACAGCCATTTTTGGCCTCCCAAAGCCCCGCCCCCGTGTCCCATTTTTGCGAAAAATGGGCCCGTTTTTCACAAAAACAGGATGCACAGAGGGTTTGAGAGGCCTACAGAGTGCTCCTGGGAGCTGGGGGAAGGCAAAAACGCCCCCGTTTTTGTGAAAAAGGGCAAAAAATGGGCCATTTTTCGCAAAAACGGCAGCGTTTTTGCCTTCCCCCAGCCCCCAGGAGCACTCTGCAGGCCTCCCAAACCCTCCGCGTGCCCCGTTTTTTGCAAAAACGGGTGAAAAATGGGCCCGTTTTTGCAAAAAAAATGGAGTGCGCAGAGGGTTTGGGAGGCATGCAGAGTGTTTCCATGGGCTGGGGGGAAGGCAAAAGCGTCCCCATTTTTGCAAAAAAAAACCAGGCAAAAAATGGGCCATTTTTTTCAAAAACGGGGGCATTTTTGCCTTTCCCCAGCCCCCAGAAGCACTCTGCAGGCCTCCCAAACCCTCTGCATGCCCCATTTTTCGCAAAAATGGGTGAAAAACGGGCCTGTTTTTGCAAAAAATGGGGCGCACAGAGGGTTTGGGAGGCCTGCAGAGTGCTCCTGGGGGCCGGGGAGGACAAAAACTTTTTTTTCTTACTTACCTCTTCGAAATCCTGGTGCGTCTTATACACCGGTGCGTCTTATAGTCCGAAAAATACGGTATATGGTACAGATCCTGAGGAATGTCTGCCAAGCTCTTATTAATTACTCATGGGTCTGCTAAAAGAAAGTTGGCATTACTAGATGGTAATGTCTGACAAAAGCATGTCTTCAGAAGATCACCTGAACTTAGGTAAGCATGTGGATATATATTGTTAAGCCTTCTCTAATAGCAGTGGTCCTATTCAAATTATATGTGACAGAGGATGATATAATGGAAGAGAAAAGAGAAGAGGGAGAACAAGAATGACATATTCAGTTATATTGACCCAACTTTCTCCACTAACCAATCATTAAAATCATGCATTTTAATGCTGTGTCCTATGTCCATATACACCCTTAAATTTTCAAATGAGCAACCTTGTGAAGACTCTGCTATTGATATGTTTAATATCCACAGTTATTTTTGTCTTTTCTATGTTATGGCCTAGATTATAGACGAACTTGCAGCAAGAGCTGAGGTTGCATGTAGTCACCTATTGTGACCCTAGTATAGACCTACAGACCGAAGGGTGGCCATGACTGAGGAAGGCTTCCTCACAAAATATGTTGCCTGGCTCCATCTGTCCCAAGTGAGTGGGTACAAACTGTATTTTTTCCTTCTTAGCTTTCAGATGGCTGTTTTTGTACCCTGTTTTTGTATTAGCAAGGCACTTTAGAAGAAATTCTTGATGCATGTGAACTCTCATTATAGTCCATCTTATTTGTATACTACCATTCATGTTTATTTACCTATTTGCATATTTTGAGTACTTGTTTCCCAAGATTTATACCCAATGGTTTACAATAATTCTAAGAATGACAGTGTAAACATCTCCTTCATAGGTTTTGCATGTTATGTCCTCCAGGAATGGACCCAATTAGTTTAATCCACCAAAAATGAGATTAAATGAATGATTGATTCTGATTATGTGGAATTTCCCAACAGTAAGAACTGCTAAGCAATGGAATAGTTCGTTTAGAACAGTGATGGTCTATTGCTTGGTTTTCAAGCATGGACTGAAAGGTCACCAGTTGAGAAGATTCCTGGACAGAGAAGTGCATTGGATTAGAGCAGGGGTGTCAAACTCGCATCGTCACGGCATCATCACATGACATATTGCAACTTCCCCCCCCTTCGCTAAACCAGGCATGGGCCTGGCCAGCACGTGACGCATCCGGCCTGCGGGCTGCGAGTTTGACTGGATTAGAGTATTCCTTTCAACTCAGAATTTCCAACAAATGCTCCTTTTTGGTATGTAAAGGTGAGGTGGGATTATTAGAACTGGCTCTCCTTCTCATCACAGTTATACTGCTGAACTCATACATCGCAGAAAGTGACAGTGTGGTGGACTTTATTTTATCTTGAGAATATGTGAACTCAGTCATGGTAATCATGACTTAATACTTAGTGTTTTGCAGACAGGAACATTATGGCTTATTCTAAAATCATGATCAAAACAAGCCATAGCTTAGCTTAATGTGTAAATCATAACTGGAATCTTCTAATCTTTGTTGCAGTGGATTTTAGATTTCACCAGAAGAAACTTAATGAAAATTACTTTGACTCTCTTGAAATCCAAAAAATAATGTTCTCTAAGGTGATTCTCAAAATAATGCCAGTTTTAATTTTTCCTCAGTTTTCAAATATTCATATATAAATCCTTTCAACCAGATGACACTCAAATATCTATGTTTTTCTTTTCTTTTATTATTTTAATCGTTATAGTGGTTTATGTACCTCTTTATTCTTTTGGCACCTAGAATCAGAAGTCAGAAAAAGGAATGATATATTCTTGATAATTCCAGATGTAAATAGCTTTTAATATAGTCCCATTTGCATAAAAAAAGTAATAATTTATAAAGAAAAATCCAAGCATAATTGTCTATAAGTCATGCCTCTCATAGACCTGGCAGCTTTTTTACAGGCAGGAAGGGGGGGGGAGCTTGTTGTATGCACAACTCTTAGTGACATTAACTTTTGAATGTATGTATGAATTACATTTATGAAAGAAAAAGGGAAAAAATGAAGAAGGCCATTTAACACTCCCCAGGAAGCCAGCCTTTTTTGAAAGAGGAAAAAAAAGATTATTTTGTTTCAATATTGTTCACAAAATTAAAACTTATTGTTTACTTCAATATTTCCTGTATTTGTAAATGACCGTGGCATAATTTTAAGGTCAATACTTGCAGAACTGCCTTTAGAAGTTTTATACAATCATACAAACATTTGGATAAAGCTTCATAAGAATTATGTATAGAGAAATGCTGCATGAATCAGTATTATTGCAGAACATATCACTGTTTTGTGTATGGACCCAGTAATCCATATCGTTCTGCTTTCCTTTGTAATCTGCTTTAAAAATTAGTTGGTATGAACATTTATTTTAAATCTAATGTATAAGCTTACAGTTCTCTTCCTTCCTTCCTTCCTTCCTTCCTTCCTTCCTTCCTTCCTTCCTTCCTTCCTTCCTTCCTTCCTTCCTTCCTTCCTTTCTTTCTTTCTTTCTCTCTCTTTTTCTTTCTTTCTTTCTTTCTTTCTTTCTTTCATTCATTCTTAATATGCATTTTATACTGTTTTGAGCTATTTTCAATTATCAAAATAGTTGGGCCTCAGTGCTCATTGATAACTGAATTCTGACCTGCATGTAGTTAGCTAAATACATTGAGTTGAATTTCACTCCCGATGACAATGTGGCCAAATGCTTTCCATCTTAATCTGTCCCCAATGACAACCCACTGTTCTTCTTGAGACATTTCTGTGATCTCCTGATCCCCTCCCCTTCTTTTATTTCTTTCAACTTTGAAATAATAGCCATTATTTCCCCAGTCTTTCATCTGCTCCCATGAAATGCACACAATATTTGAGCTTGTGTGTACAAAGTGATCAGGCCAATAATAATTTACAAACATTAAAATCCACAAGTACAGAGCTTTTATCAGAGTATAAAGGAATATATGGCAGGATAAACCATACACCTATCTGCTGAACACATTCAGCAGATCCATTAATTGACTAAGTTTTGTGTTTGAGATATATCACACCTTATATGTGGCTTCTGAATATGCAGTGGTGTCTATCCTCTATTTTTGCAGCTGAAACAGGTATATGCGGGGTTGGCTTTTGGGCATAATTTTCAGCATCAAATGCAGTTTTTGTCACTTGTAATGGAATACATAGGTAGGCCTTTGCCCTGATTGAGTGTCAATTTCTTGTATTCTTAAGTTCCAAGTAGTATGCTGAAATTAGCAGTAGAACTATTGTGGTTCTTCTTAGCTTATTTGGTTGCAGGTTGCTTTTGTTTCGTTATTGTACTTCTGTGATATGAAGTTTTATTTATCAGCCAGTTTGTTGCAGAGCCTGAGGCAGATTTGTCCTGATAAAGAATGACTGACCCAAAATCACCCAGTTTGCTCTGTGTTTAGGGATGATCCTAGTCCAGTACCCTAACTGCAACATATACCATGTTAGTGCTCAACTTAACAATGGGACTAACAGGCACAATTCTGTTCCACTACTGTATCTATTAACATGTATTTCTCTTTTGGACTCAGTTTCCATTGCTGGGTTGAGATGATGTCCGGATGACTGGTGATCCTAAATTCTAAACTTGAATGTCAATGATGTGTTTGCCTGACGTTCATCATAGTGGTAATACAATTTTAGTTTGGGGGCTAAAATAACTGTGTTCTGTCCCAGGTCTGGTGAAAAATAATTAAACAAAGAAACATGTATTTCTTTTTGTGCTGCTTTCTAAGTGAGTTTGCTTCATATCCTAGGCAATCATTCTATGTTGCAATAGGGACTATACTCAAGGGAAATAAAAATCAGTCATTATCCTTATCTTCAAATGTTGTTGTGTCTGGAAATACTCCACATATCTGTATTATGGAGTGCCAGTTTCTACCAAACCAGGAACAACCTAGTAACCAGGTTGCTTACAAACACATTTTGGCAACTGTCACATATAAAAATATATAGTATTTACCCACATCATAAAATCATGTAAATTATTTTTAAAATCAGATCAGGTGTTCATTCCAAGATTTGCTTACAAATTTTAATAAGAAAATATAGAAGGAAGATGTGGATTGGACTGAAATATCCTTTCACCTTGTATTCAATCCCGGTTGACTAACGATGGGGCTCATATAACTGGCAGAAATTATAGCATGCATGATAAGGAAAGGTTGGACACAAACTAGATGAAACACATAAAGAAACATTTATTTTAAAAAGGTAAATCAACCATAAAGATCCTCCCAATAGACTCAAGAGATGGGAGCCATTCTCATTTTCTCCATGGCAAAATTTAATCTAGCTGCTTGGCTTTTCAAGCATCATATTCAAAGAGATGCAAATTTGTCAGAGCTGAGACCCCAGCTGACTTTCTAGCACTTTGTGAATGTCAAAAGGGCTTAAAGGTTGATTTTTTTTTACCTCCCTCTATCCAAAGTAATTCAACAGTAGGAGAAAAAAAGCTTAAAAATGTAAGCTTCTGTTACCTAATTGTACCAAGCAGCCTATTACATGAGCAGCTATTAGCAGAAAGTGGGGGCAAGTGAGTTTTAGTATGATAGAAAACCTAGATGGAAGTTTTCACCAGAAATGTAAGAATTATCATATCTCAAGGATTCTGATCATAGGGCAGGATTGGACAGCTGTTCAATAGCCAGAGGCCTCGTGTAACATTTTGAGATGTGGATAGAGACCAAACAATTGAAATTATTTTGGTGCAGGGTGGAAAGAGTTTTTAATATACATACATTTATGCTTATAATAGGATTCACATTATCATTTTTTATATTTTCCACAAATGTCAGCAAACCCATGCCACCAGTTTGCAGCAAAATGGCCAAAGATAACTCAAGGAAGAAAAAATAGGGTGGGGGCTGCATATAGTCCTGGACCTCAGGTTGTCCACCTTGACAAAAAAATTAAAGAGTATCTAGAAAAACTATTTCATTTGATGTAGAGGTTGTTGTTGTTGTTGTTAGTTGGGAAGTCATGTCCGACCCATCGCGACCCCATGGACAACATTCCTCCAGGCCTTCCTGTTCTCTACCATCCTCTGGAGTCCATTTAAGCTCACGCCCACTGCTTCAGTGACTCCATCCAGCCACCTCATTCTCTGTCGTCCCCTTCTTCTTTTGCCCTCAATCTTTCCCAGCATTAGGCTCTTCTCCAGTGAGTCCTTCCTTCTCATTAGGTATTTGAGTATTTGAGTTTCATCTTCAGGATCTGGCCTTCTAAAGAGCAGTCAGGGTTGATCTCCTCTAGGACTGACCGGTTTGATCGCCTTACAGTCCAAGGGACTCACAGGAGTCTTCTCCAGCACCATAGTTCAAAGGTCTCAATTCTTTGGCACTCAGCCTTTCTTATGGTCCAACTTTCACAGCCATACATTGCAACTGGGAAAACCATAGCCTTGACTATATGCACTTTTATGTAGAGGTAGAGGTAGTTCTCCCTTAACGATTACCCTGTTTAATGACCATTCAAATGTACTGAACAAGTATCTTCACAACTTTACACTTATGATTGTCATATCATCCCCATAGTTACATGTTCCCAATTATGGTTGTTAAGTGAGGACTACCTGTATAAGACGTTAAAGAGCTTGTGCGCAGCAACATGGTACTTGAGTAACATGGTAGCAATTTGTTATGTGGACAATAAAAATAAAGCAGAAGTATATGAACAAGCAGAGGCAGAATGTGATACAGTATGCAGCATGCTATCTTCATACAAGAAATAATTATTTGGATCCATTTTTGTGAGCTTTATGTTGGGATATGGAATTCAGATTGCTTGTGACTTGGTGGATGACAGACGTAGGAGTGGACAGAAGTAGATGCATGGATCATGGGTCATTGTTTCCATGGTTGTTCATATTACTGACTATGGTATCCCAAATAGAACTATATTTTTTCAACGTTAAAGTCTCTTTATTGAACAACAGAAGTATAAAAACATTCAAATCTTTTAAAGTTATCAGGGTGAAATACAAATGACCCATATGGTTAAAGAATCAGTTGCCATTTTTGCTTGCTTAGCTTGCTTATTTATTTATTTAGAAGTATGTCACTCCACCAACCACTGAAATGTCTCAATGGACTACAAAATGAAAGCAAAAACAAAATTGGAACCAGAGAGATTAAAAACAGAATCATAGTACTTGAAGGATCCACTGAGGCCATAGAGAACCCATGAAGTTCTCTCTGAGGAAGAAATGAAGAAGCCCCAAATGAAGTGTAAAAGCAATCATCATAACTCAAAGAAACAATTAACATTTCTTTTGAGAGTAAACATATAGGTTAGACATCTCAGGCAGAATGCATTCCCAAGACTTGCAGCAACTTTAATCCCCAAAGCTTTCATGTGTAAAACTTTGTGAACTTTTCCAGATGATCTAAATCAGTAAGAAGATAGATTGGATTCAGTAATGAGGTTGTTGTGGAAAAAATATAACGAACTGAAGCTATTGGAGATAAATACAACAAAGCATCTCTATCAATTTTAGCGATTGCTGGGTTCCTCACCAAAGGAATACAAAAGAGTCCTGAAGCCCACAAGGCTATAGGTTATTTGCCTTCCAAAAATGATACAAAAGAATTACAAAGGCAATGTGAATTATAATATGGTCTTTACAGCCGGAATGTGGCACCTAATAAGAACATATTGACCTTACTCTAGGCCAGTGGTGAAATCCAAACTTTTTTACTACTGGTTCTGGGGGCGTAGCTTGGTGGGCGTGGTGTGGCTTGGTGGGCATGGCAGGGGAAGGATACTGTAAAATCTCTATTCCCACCCCACTCCAGGGGAAGGATACTGCAAAATCTCCATTCCCACCCCACTCCAGGGGAAGGATACTGCAAAATCGCCATTCCCTCCCCACTCCAGGGGGAAGGATATTGCAAAATCTCCATTCCCACCCCACTCTGGGGCCAGCCAGAGGTGGTATTTGCCGATTCTCCGAACTACTCAAAATTTCCGCTACCGGTTCTCCGAACTACTCAAAATTTCCGCTACCGGTTCTCCAGAACCTGTCAGAACCTGCTGGATTTCACCCCTGCTCTAAGCCGATCTGGTGCCTCTGAGTTCAACATTTCTAAGAAGGGTCCAAGCCTGCCCTTTCTACTGATACTAGCAACTTTTAACATAAACAATACTAACTCCTTTGGCACCAAGGGAAAGACAGCAACCTGCTTTTTGTTATATGTTTCCTTCCCTCCAGGATCATCAGATAGTTTCAGATTGTCTGGTCTTTCTATTGTGTAATTCAGGATCTCTTATGACAAAGCAATCATGTATGCTCAAATAAAATATATTATTCATCCTCCACTGGGTCTTACTGGTATTTTATCAAATTCAATTACAGTTTTCTTTCAGCCATGTTCTAGTTTTTTCACAACTTACTTTACTGCCCTTAGCTGGAGGTCAGGATGCAAATACAAAAGGCCAAACTTTGTGCCACGAAGTTGCTCAGGTTTCAGCATTTTTACATTTTACCAATTTATATTGAAGGTTCATACCGAGCCCATCCTCCTGGCCTGCTCTGTTACTGATGCCATGACATTCAGTATTTCTCACCAAATAAGCATATATATTTGAAAGAAATACTCAATCTAGTGGATCCCTGGATTCACATAATCAGAGGTGGGTTCCTACCGGTTCGGACTGGCTCTACAGAACCGTTAGTAATGTGGCGGCCTGGGTCGCTAGAACCGGCAGCGACCCAGGCCTGCCACGCCCCCGAGCCGGTTCTCTCGGCGGCGCCATAGGCAGCGCCATCTTTTTTTTTGCTTCTGTGCATGCGCAGAAGTTTTTTTTTGGTACTGTGCATGCATGCACACACGTGAAGCACACGCGCACACCCGCGACCCACCCGCACAGCGCATCCCTGAACGAACTGGCAGTAGGAAAATCCGGAACCCACCCCTGCACATAATTATCATTCTTATAATTCTTTTCAACTCCTCTCCCCTGAAAAATGACCCTAAGACTGTAATAGAATAGTGCCTCCTCTGCATGTTGCCAATGCCTGTAATGGCTGATGATGATATACCGCATCACTTCCTATGTTTCTGTATTTGAAGGTGCTAGTAGATGCTGATAGAGAGGCAGATTGATGGAGTGGTCAAGGCACTAGGCTAGAAAGCAGGAGTTCTAGTATTGCCTTGGGCATGAAACCTGCTGGGTAACCTTGGGAACGGGGTGGGTTCCAACTTACCTCACTGCCAGTTCGCTCCCTCCCTCCTGCGCCGCGTGGGCGCGCCATGTGGGCACGCACACTTCACACGTGCGCACATGCACAGTAACAAAAAAGCTGGGGAAAAAAGCCGAAAAAAAGATGGCAACCGCATGCACAGTGCCGGAAGTCAGCTTCTGCGCATGCTCAGAAGGAATTTTTTTTAAAAAAAATAAATAAATAAAAATAAATAAAAAAAAATAAAAAAAAGATGGCGGCCCCCACGGACCGGCACCGACCGATCTGGTTCGGTGATGTCATCGTGACATCACCAGAGGGCCGCTACCAGTTTAGGAGAACTGGTCTGAACCGGGAGGAACCCACCCCTGCTTGGGAAGTCACTCATTCTCAGCCCTATGAAGAAGGCAATGGTAAAATATTCAGAAAAACCTTGCTAAGCAAACTGCAGAGACTTGTCCAGATGGTCACTAGGCACCAACACTGACTTGACTCCTTTTGAAAACATAAAAACAAACAGGTCCTGGCAGGTCTGGTGTTGGAATTATCCTCTGTTTTCCAGCCTAGAGTTTTTTTCACATCTAAAAGTATAGGAGAAGGGATGAATCCTCTCAACATTATTTGCGCAGTCACCATCCTTCCTTTCTTAATTTTTAAGAGCAGAATATTATGATTTGGTTGGAAATGACTGGCTGTTGCCCTGAAGAAAGAAATTGGTAATGTCTCTTGATTTTCAGTCTCGAGACAGAGTTGTACAATTGATTAATCCTGTCCTTGATAGCCGGGAAAGCTGCAGAAAGAATAGAAGAGTTGACAGGATGAAAGACTTTTCAACACATAAGACAGCTGGTTGAGTGAAAAGATCTATAACAACACAGTAAAATATACTCAACAGTAAGTGGTATTTTTGGTGCAGAAGTACCTGCAAGCCAAATTTTATATGACAGATTCATTGAAAAAACAGTTTTAAGCAACAACAAACAATAAAACAAAAACTCTTAATTAACAGCTAATGGGATATAATTTAGCCTTTTCAGACTTTTGGTAAAGAGCAAAGTCCTACCAGATTTTTTAAAAGCAGAAAGCAGAGAATTGTGCCATACATTTCATTCTTAAGTTTATGTAAACAGTTTGCTATGGCTTTTTTGTTATATTTTTCACCTATCCTTCTGCCAAAATGCTCACAAATCTTTTTTTTTCCCCATGCATTTAGCCCATCATTTCTCTAAATGCTGCACATGCATGTATTTTAAACTTATGAAATGGGTTAAATTGAGAAGCTCTGGCTATGAACACTGTGGTTTGTTCATGAATAACTGAATTAGTATCTCTGCACAGCTACACAATCATGGGTAATGACTGCTCCATCTTCCTCTGCTCTTCCTCCTCCTCTTCCTCACTCTTCTTCTTCACCTCTTGCTTACTTACTTGCTTGCCAGTCTGCCTGACAAAAACCAATAATCTCTTTAGTAGTAAGCAAAACATCTGACTCTCAATTTATTAGTTATAATAATGCATTAAATCAAGTTTATAGAACCCAATTTACATTTTAAAAGAAAATAAATTAAAGCTAAGTACCTTACAATAATTTAGATTTTTCCATATGAGAGATGTCTGTGTGTGTCAAGATGTCCTCAAAAGTAAAGAAGCCCACCTTTAAAAAAAAAACATAAAAAGGGTGGCACTTTAGTTGTACCATTGTGGCCACCATTTTGACTTTTTTGTACCACCAACTTGGATGCCCTGCAGATGGAATTATCCCATTGTTTCCTCTTAGAGATGGAATTATTCCATCTACAGATTCCCTTCATACCAGAGAAGACACAGAGATATGCCTCCTATACCTACAGTATATGTAAAGAAGGAATGTTGTACAGGATTAATTCTACTGTCACATAAACTAAAGCACACAAAATAGGGATTGTGGGTTCTGATTTTATGAACCAGTATCATTAGCAGCTGCATTAGCCTATAAAACCAGTAAACTAAATTAAAAATAAACAAACCACATTTGTATTTATTAGCACTGTTTTTCTTTATTGCTTGTTGAAAGGAGGAAAAAAAACCTTGCAAACTTGGTTACCAGGTATCACTCACTTTCAACCTGCCTTATAGAATTGTAACAATATGTTGAAGGCAGATTTTTATCTAAGTTACTTTGAAATATTAGAGAAACACAAGATATAAAACTGGAGCTCCACAAGACATACTGTACAACCAAATTCCACTACTGAGTTATGCTATGTCCAACAAGAGCATATCTCCTAATGATAAATGTGAAATAAGGACAATATGATACCATGGGTTCCTTATCTGCAGTAATATTACTGTTGCTTTCTGTAAAATGGTGGTTTTAATAAAAATGCATATATTTTATTTTTATTTTATTAAAGTTCAAAGTCCATTGGAACCACCACTGGATGCCCAATGCAAATTTATAAACGAAAATGAATACTGAAGAAGATATTAATTTACTTTGTATTTTGAAATATAACACATTAAAGTTACATTAACATTATTGCTAGTAATGTTCAAGTGGTGCTACTAACAGTAGCAGAAGCAATCGTGTCAGCTCTCTTGGCCATATCGTGAATTCGGAAGTCAGTCAAGTCATCAGCAGAAACATCTGCTAAGTTAACAGGAAAAATACCAAGAGCTTTTTGGATCCCCTAACTTCCTGCAGCCCCAGTAATTCTAATGCCCACTAACGGTGATCTGCTGGTGACCCCAAAATTACAGAAAAGGGGCATTGGTCCTACCTGATACACCCTTTCTCGTGGGTTGGAGCTAGCATTCAGATAGGGTTGTCTCGTCTAATCAGGATGAGGACTGAGTCTGTCAATCAAAGTTCTTGCTCCGTCCGCCATCTTATCCCAGTTTAGACGAAGCCGAAGGACAGACGCGACGTGGGACAGAACCAACTGGAACCGACGAAGTCCAGGGAAGGTCAAAGTACAGGAAACCATCAGAGAGCCACCACCAACTGCAGGAGAAACATACAAGAACCAACAAAGGTAGCTTCACCCCGGGGTGGGACTGAATGCTAGCTCCAACCCACGAGAAAGGGCATATCAGGTAGGACCAACGCCCCTTCTCCATGGAGGTTGGAGCTAGCATTCAGATAGGGACATACCAAAGCCAATCAGGTCCCCTGGGCAGGAAATAATAGACAAGGCATACACATGAGTTATGACCCGGCCAGGCCGTCAAGCCAACTCCTCAAGGGCACGTTGTAAAACCCGGCGTCCAAAGGAAGCCTCCGCCGACGCGAAGGAATCAATTTTGTAATGACGAATAAACTGCGTCGGCGAAGCCCAGGTAGCTGCACGGCAGACCTCCTCCAACGAAGCCCGCGTCGCCCAAGCCGCAGACGTAGCCGCGCTCCTCGTTGAATGTGCCGTGATGCGATCCGGTGGAGGACGGCCGGAAAGGTCATATGCCTTCGCGATCGCTGCACGAATCCACCTGCCAATGGTCGTCGATGATGCCCGTAACCCCAGGGAATGAGGAAGGAAGCCAATCAGAAGAGCTTCGGATCTCCGAAAGGCCAAAGTTCTGTCAAGATAAATCCGGAGAGCCCTCCGAACATCCAGAGTATGCCATTGCTGTTCACGGGCATGGCGCGGATTGGCACAGAAGGCAGGAAGAATCAGTTCTTGCGAACGGTGAAAAGATGAGTTGACCTTGGGCACAAAGGACGGGTCGAGGTGCAACACGACCCTATCTGAATGAAATATGCACAAGTCCTGGCACACGGAAAGAGCGGAAAGCTCCGAAATACGTCTAGCCGACATGATGGCCAGCAAAAAGGTCACCTTGAAAGAGAGCCAGCTAAGCCCCGCCGACTGCAAAGGCTCATATGGAGGCCCCATGAGTGATTGTAGAACCAAAGGTAGATCCCAAGTCGGAAACCTATGGACCACTGGCGGACTGATCAAGGATGTCCCCCGCAGAAACTGTCGTATTGTCGGAAAGTGGGCCAAGGACTCCGACCTCCCACAAGACAATACGGAGGACAAAGCTGCCACCTGTCGCCTGAGGGTATTTGGGGAGAGACACATAGACAGCCCCTTTTGAAGAAAACGTAAAATCTTGGGGATAGGGACCCTCAAAGGGGAAATACCCTCGGATAAACACCAATCGCAGAACACTCTCCACGTTGCCGAGTAAATACGGTTCGTGGAAGGTCAGCGGGAAGCTTGGATGGTGTCTATAACCTCTGCATCATAGTCTAAGGTGCGGAGAGATCCCCGCTCAACCGCCAAGCGGTCAACTGCAACCAGCGTGGCAAATAGGTCGATGAGAGGCCAGCCAAAACGAGTCGACAGGTCTCGAAAAACACCCGGATGCAGCCGCCACTCCGTCGGATCTAACTCTGCACGACTGAGCCAGTCCGCCTGCCTGTTGGCCTCCCCCGAGATATGTTCTGCCGTCAAAGACAACAGACGGCGCTCCGCCCACAGGCCGAGCCTCATAGCCTCCAACATCAAAGCCCGGGAACGGGTGCCCCCCTGTCTGTTCACATGTGCCTTGGCCGCCACATTGTCCGTCAGGACAAGCACATGAGAGCCCGAAAGCAGATGATGAAACTGCTTGAGGGCAAGGTAGACAGCCCGGAGCTCCAACAAGTTGATCGGACAGGCTGCTTCCTCCGGGGACCAGCGACCCTGTGCCAGATGACCCCCAGCCGGAAAGGCTGGCATCCGTTGTAACTATTGTTCTGTGCGGCTGATGGAAGAGAGACCCCTTGGAAATGGCTGGGGACAGCCACCAGGACAGGGACCGCCTGACGGAAGGGGGAACCACCACCTTGAGCATCGAGGACCCATGGTTGGACTTCTGGAAAGGCAAAAGGAACCATTGAAGTTCCCTGGAGTGCAGGCGTGCCCAAGGAGTTATATCAATGCACGAAATCATCTTTCCCAGAAGCGTAGACAAGAAAGCCAAAGAAACCCTGGGCTCCCGCTGGATCTGGAGAAATGGAAGTGGAAGGGAAAAGGTGACTCTTTTTTAAATTAACCGAAAAACCATGCTGTCGTAACGTGTCAACTGTTACCTGGAGATGCTGCACCGCAAGGTGCAGAGAAGAAGCTTGTACCAAAATATCATCCAGGTAACACTGGACACGCACGGGCAAGGACCTAAGGTGAGCCTCCAAGGCTGCCAGAACCTTAGTAAAGACCCTAGGGGCCGAAGAAAGTCCAAAAGGGAGAGCCCTGTACTGGAAGTGCCTACCTGCATAACAGAATCGGAGAAACTGTCTGAAATTCCTATTAATAAGAATATGCAAGTAGGCTTCTGTCAGGTCTAAGGAAGCCAGATAATCACCTCGCTGAACACATCCCAAAATGGACCTCAGGGAATGCATCTTAAACCTGCGGTAAGTTATATACTGGTTAAGACACTTGAGGTCCAAGATGGGGCGCCATTCAGCCAAGGGCTTAGGCACCAAAAATAAAACAGAATAAAACCCCAAACCCCGTTGGGACGGGGGGACAGGTTGAATGGCCCTGATGTCCAGCCGGTGCTGGACCGCCACATCCATCAGGGCCCGCTTAGAAGGGACCCTGGAAACCAGGCACGGTATAAAGGCTGCAGGGGGAGGAGCAGAGAATTCCAGCTCCAGGCCAGTACGAACCGTAGTCCTAACCCAGGAATCCCGTGTTGTCAGATCCCACATAGCTGAGAATAGAGAGAGCCTACCCCCGATGGGAGGATCAGAAGCATCACTAACGGGATCTACGAAAAGGATGGGAACCACCACCCCGGAATGGGCGTTTGAAGGACCTCCCCCTAACGGATCTGTCTTGTTGGAAATGCCTAGACCCGTACTGACCCTGGGGCCAGGAAAGGCTGGAGCCCTGGTCAGCTGATCGAAAGGGCCGCCTACTATACGGGGACTGGCGAAAGGCACCCTTCCTAATGAGGGAGGGGAGGACCTTTCTATGATCTCTGGACTCCACAAGAATGGGATCCAAGGAATCACCAAATAGCTGTTGGCCCCGGAGGGGAGCAGACGCCAGTCGCCACTTGTGTCATGGATCAGCATACCACTGTCGCAGCCAATGCATTCTGTGGGTGACAGCCATCGCGGCGATCGCTTTTGAGGCAAACCGGGCAGACCGTAGAGTAGCATCAGCCGCAAACTGAGTCGCCGCAATGACCTTGTTGAGGTCTTGTTGGATTCTCAGGTCCGTAGGCGACACCTGCTCCTGGATTTGCCGCAGCCAAATGAGCGATGTTCGAGCGAAAAAGGATGCAGACGAAGAAGCCTTAACCACCCAGGCAGCGGCGTGGTGGGCCTTCAGCAAGGCCTGCTCCATGCGGCGCTCCTCCGGCTTCAGGAGCTCCTCTGCCTCCCCGGGCATGGCGTTGGGAGAATGCAACGCCGTCACCGGACCATCCACCGACTGAGGACTCAGCAAGGAAGCCAGGTTGGGAGCAACATTGAAAAACTTCTTATCGAGAAAAGACGGCATAGGCCCCGAAGCCGGCGCTGACCACTGACGTTGAACATTATCTATGAACAATTGCGGAGCCGGGATGATATCAAGTTCCGGCAAATGTTCAGCAAAAAGGGGCTCCTGCAAGGAAGAAGACCCCTCCAATGGCCCAGAAACAGGATTAGGAAGGCCAGCCGCATTACAAGCCTTGAAAAGCAGAGACTTAAACAAGGCAGGAGGGAAAAGACCCGAGGGTACCGGGTGGTCCGGCAGAAGTCCCTCATCCTCCGACAATGCGAACTCGTCCCATTCGCCCTCCTCCAATGGAGATTCCCCATTGCCATCACTGGAAGCGGAGGAATCCCGGTCCGGACTGCGCGAGCGGTGGGTAGCTCTAACAGCGTCCAAAGGCGGCAGGGACCGAGACGAATGGGCAGCATAAGACGGCCCTGGATGAGCCAGATGTTGAAGGCTCGCCAAACTCTGCTGAACAGCCACTGCAATAATGAGCTGCAATGAGGTTGGGTCTATAGCCGCCGCTGGAGCAGTCGACAATGTGGCCGCAGCGACAGGGGTCCCTGAGTCCAAAGAAACAGTGGCCGCTGATGGCGACACCGCTAGGCCTGTAGAAGCAGATGCTGATGGCGCTGATGCTGTCTGAGCCACGGGAGTTGCAGCGGAGGAAAACGGTGCCTGACCAACGATCAAGGCACTGGAGGCAGGACCCACTGACGTCGCAGAAGGGGCCAAGACTGGGTTGGAAAATCCAACTGAACCCCAAACGTCAGCTGAGATAAGGGACAGGCCCGGACGATCCAGGGCTAATTGATCCCCGTGACCGGCCCCCAGGGAACAGCACGTAGCAAGCATCTGATCCCTGCATTCTCCCACGTTATGACCGGCCCGAGATGGACAGGACTGGGCCCGGCTCCTCTTGGGGCGTGGAGGGGATTGATCCCCAGCTGGATCTGCCCTGGCCGATTTTCGCTGCCTCTTGCCGGAAGGCTTAGTGGCCTTTGAGGATGAGCTGGCCTCAGCCATACGTAAAAACAAGGCTAAGTGCCAATCACCAACTGAGCCCCACACTCACAAAATGGCCGTCGGCACTTCAGAGGCTGACAGGAACCCTAAAATGGCCACCGCTGTGTGAAAGACAGGCTGGGCCGGCAAATGGCTGCCGCGCAGAAAGGGTGCGAAATTTACTGCCCCGAAGCCTCACCAAGGGCAAGCCCTGAAAAGGTTTAGGCACTTAGTGGAACTGGCTGCTATGAAATCCGTGATAGAAAGAGGGGAGGGGGGGGGTGATCCAAAAGCGAGCAAGCCCGACTTTCAAACCCACACCCCCGCAGCCAAACAGCCCTGAAGCCTGGAGGCTAATGGGCGTCCCGGAGAAGCCTGAGGGAGTGGAGCACGCTGCGTAACCCTCACAACGCAGCGAAAGGGCGAGCCGATTCCAAAGAAGGCCGCTCAAGCCGCCTGCAGGCTCCACGCTCCAGCGTAAAAATCCTCTCCGAGGTTCCTCAAACAGGGAGGCCGATCAAACGGCCCATGTAGCCTGGAGGCGCAAGCGCCAATGTCAAAGGGCTACAGAACCCCTGAAACAGGGAGGCCGATTAATGGCCCTCGTAGCCTGAAGGCGCAAGCGCCAATGTCAACGGGCCACGGAGCTGACAGCCGTCAGCAGCAAGGGGCCAAGCCCACAAGCCAACCTCCTCCCTTGGTTTCCAGCTGCCAGGGGAAGGCACACTCACAGTCAGTGTCTTTAAATTCAAATAGATGATGGAAAAATCCAAATAGTAGAAAGGCAATCAGATGCAAGAAGAAAACTCAAACCCACATCTTTCCTCACTGAGGACTGAGTCTGAACTGGGATAAGATGGCGGACGGAGCAAGAACTTTGATTGACAGACTCAGTCCTCATCCTGATTGGACGAGACAACCCTATCTGAATGCTAGCTCCAACCTCCATGGAGAATTTCTACATATCCAGATTATCGTTAATAGGAATGAAAGTACAAGAGATTGTTACAAGAAAGAAAAGTTGGTAGCAGGTGATTCTGAAGTTATGAGTTCTAACTGTAACTCATAACTACCTCCACTAGATCAGACAGGGATGATAAAAAAAGGGGGGGAAAAACCTCCACTTTTTTTGCCATCCTGTGTGCTGATGAAAGAACCTTGTCATTCCAACTTCACAAAACAGCACTAGAGATGAATCGCTCAACTCCACTGGGACAACCATTTTTTTGCTGTTATTATAGAAGAAAATTATAACCATAAAAATGTCCAATTTAGAAAAAAAGGTGCCACTTTAGTGTCATTTGCATAAAAGCTGTTACATACAAATTGTTATAAAGACAAATGTGTAGTACTCTTGTTGGAAATTGCTTATATCTTAGGTGCTCTGCCTGAAACGACATAAAGGCCTCTTCAAACTGAAATTCATTCTCAGGTAAATAAAGCCGAAAGGGAATTTTCACCTATTTGTACGTACGTGAGTAGCTTCACATATAGTCCTTAGAAAAACATTTTTTGACATGTTATTACCCCACCCTTTCAGCTTTTTTTTTAAAGCTCTCACCCATTTTGCCTGCTTGGTGGCCTCCATTATAGCAGCTTGACTTCAGCGAAGAAAGTTGTCAATTTGTCCAGTTCAAAGTTAGATGTATTACTGGAAATACCTTACTTAAGCATTTGCTCTCATTGCTTTTTCTTGCAATTATAGTCAAAATTCACTAGCAAATTCAAAAATCAGTATTCATGGAACTCTAAGATGCTTCCCATTGTGGAAAGCATTCTATCTCCTTCTCAGGGAACAGTTCCTTAGCAATATGATCATAGGCATTGCTTTATTAATTTCTCCCCCTTCCAAAATTCCCCAGAACTGAAGCCTGAATATGTGAAAGCTGCTTCTCCCTTAGTGCATATTTTCTGCATTGTTACATATTTAGAAATTAACATGAGGGAAAAAAGGTTCCTAATCTCCTAATTGGGAAAAATAATCCCTATTTTCTATTTATTTTTCTTTTTAAAAATGTTCCATTTAACAAATGTTCCATTTACCAAATTATTGGTTTGTAGTTGAATTTTAAGTGACCTAATCTGTGGGCTCCATGTAAATCAGTAGTGAAGAGGAGACAAAGCTCCCATCACCATGCTCAGGCTTAATCTTTTTTGGTGCTCTCAAAAGTAAGCCCTGTCAACACTTGGCTTAACACTTGGTCAACACCCCACTTAATGTCCACTCTTTTACTCTTTCTTAGGATCCTGCTGGTAAAGGTTTCATAGAATCAGAGAATGTAAAAGGCCATAAAGACCATCCTCTGCCCAATGTAACCATCTCAACAGATGGCTATTCAGCTTCTGTTTATACATCTTCAGTCAAGGGAGGTTCACCAGCTCTAAGATTATTTATTCCATTGCTAATTAGCTCTTACCATTAGGAAAATACTGAAATTACTTCCTTAAAATCATAGTTTCTTGCTCTGTGTTCTGGAACAACTTTGAACAATCCTGTCTCATCTTCTACATGACAATCCTTCAGATATTTGAAACAACTGTTTTATCTTCCCAGGATCCTCTTTTCTTTATGCTAAATCATTTCCAATGTTTCCAGATATCCAGATATCTCTCACTGCAATCTTCCAGGTGTGTCTGAGCAACACAGAATGGAGAACCATGAAGTTTACCATCACATTTTTTCCATTAAATAAGAAACTGATATTTAGTTTTGGCCTCATATTTATATGCAACTTTAGAAGCAGACCAAGTATACAGAAAGGAATGTGCGGCTCTATGATGCTACATGAAAGTAATCCTTAGGTTTTAATCTGTAGTGGGTTCTAAAACCCATTGCTACCGGTTCACATGCGCGACGCATCAGCGCATGCGCAGATGGCGGGTGGGCGGAGCATCCCAGGCAGGTGGGTGGAGCGTCCTGGGCGGGTGGCATTTGTACAGTTTGAATTATAAATACATCTATAATCTACATCTATAATATATTATTTGTTTATTAAAGATGTCAATTGATCTTCTAACAACTATGCTCAAAGTGGCTAATAATAATTTAAAAAAGCACAATGAAAAGTACAAGTTGCATGCAGTGTTAATATTCCAAATGATTTCAAGGTTTTGAGCTTTCACTGAAAATGTATGAATACTCCAAAAAAGAAGCTTAAAAAGTTAGAACAAGTTAAGCAGACTTGAACATTGGGCGCTATCTAACAAAATGAAATTCAATGGTGAAAAAAGTAAGGTTCTACATT